>BSBK01002440.1:1200000-1527500 GCA_027943335.1 Chamaecyparis obtusa | reverse complement strand
AAAGTAGGTGAAGAAGTATCCCCATCTATGATGAAACTGTCATCAAAGGAAAGAGAAACCCCCTCAAGTATGTCTTCCAAATCTGCATCATGAGAAACAACCAGTGCTGAAGATGCATCGAAGTAGTCATCACATTCTGCAAGATCTAAAACACAATGAATATCCTGCTGAATAGTAGAGCCCATGTCTGAAAAAGCAGGAGGTGGAGGAGTAGGAAGATCAACACTTGTCTCAACAACAAAATGATTCAAGTGCCCAAAATTCTCCTCATAATCATCATTATCCCTTGGCAAAGGGATGGATACATCATGAATATCATCATCATTATCAACAAAAGTGGAAAAAGAATACAAGCGTGATGTATGATCAACAACTCCCATAGCTATGACATCTCTAGTCTCCATGTCCTTAATGTAGACATAATCAGGAGTGAACTCAATAATTTTACCTTGTGCCCCATGTGTGATTTGGTAAATTGAAAGAAGATTAGTGGTCAAGGATGGTACACAAAGAACATCATTAAATGTCCCTTCTCCCATAGGAATAGAACCTTTTCCACAAACTCTCATGAATGTGTTGTTACCCATCAAAATATTAGGAGAATTACAAGGCTCAAAAGAAGAAAACATATCCATAGAAGATGCCATATGATGTGATGCACCTGAATCAAGAAGCCATTTACCTTGCTCAGGATGTGTGGAAGCCATGAGTGCTTGTCCTTTACCTTTATCTTTGGATGATGATGGAGATGTAGAAGCTGCCAAATGTGTAGAAGAAGGAGCAGACACTGATGAGGGCAACTTAATGTTGTGTTTCTGAATAATGTGAGTTAGCTCATCAATCTTCTTTTGAAAACACTTATGCTCATCATGTCCTAACTTTTGACAATATGCACATTTATCTCTCTTTCTTCTAGATGATTCTTCTCTTGAAGAGGACTTGGATTCAGTACTTTTTGGTGAAGAAGATTCATTACCTTTGTCATGAGGCTTAGGATCCTTATTGTGTTTCTTTCCTTTTCCATTAGAAGCCTTTGATGTAGACTCACTTGCAACCAATGCTTGATGTGTGGAAGGCTTCAACTGACCCATGTGTGCCAACTTTGCTTGTTCCCTTGTGAGCTGCGCTGCAAATTCATCAAGAGAGGGCAATTTGTATGCACTACCAAGAGCATCCATAGTAGCATAGAATGTAGAAACAAAGATAGAATATTCAGGACCAAGCTTGGAAAGAATAGAAAAGATCAATTGTTCATCCCTTTAACAATGCCACATGAAGAAAGCTCAGATCTAATAGTATTGAACTTAGAGAAGAAATCTTGAATATTGTCAAAATCCCTAGGATTAAGACCTATGAGATCATTCTCTAATCTGAATTTTCTCATTCTATCAGGTTTACCAAAGAGTCCTTCCAATGTGATCCAAGCATCATGAGGATGTGTGCAAGAAGCAATATGATAGTGCAAGTCATGAGAGATGGATGATCTAAGAGCGCCAAGTGCTTTATCTCTTCTATCAAACCATTTTCTCTTTTCTACAGCACCTGTTTGAGGTTCTTGATCCTGCCCAAGAGTCATTCTAAGCAATCCAAGACTCAACAAATGATTACTTAAAGAATCTTTCCATTCATGATAGTTATATGGAGTGAGGATTTTAACCTTTGAATTGTCCATATTATCACCAAATACTGACTGATAACTACTGATAACTTCTTCAAATGACTGATGCAAATCAGAGAACTGAAATCCAAGGATTAACCAAGTGCAAATGTAGCCCCAAAATAGCCTATTGCTGAAAGTGATATGTCTACTCAAAATCACTGAAATCTGATTATAGATCTGGAAAGTAGATGAAAAATTATGCACTTTCAAAAAAAATTTCACCTCAAAATGTTACCGTATGTGCCCAAACAAAGCCCTGGAAGTTGCAGAAATCAGGAACAGACAAGAACAATCACCAATAACTGAAATTTATGACAAATCTGACTGCCAAATTGAAAAAATAATACCACCACTGGAAAGTACAGGAAATTCTACCCAATTTCAAAAAAAATTGCACCCGATTTGGAGCCCGGATGACCAAGTTATGGCCTCTCAAAGTTGGACTGCAAAAACCAAAATGCAAATGGTGAGGGCAAAGAATTTTCAAACCCTGATGACGTCAGCAATTTGCGAGGTTAAATTTGATGGTCATACGGCCGTCAAAAAAACCAATTCTGCTCTGCTGCGATGGCTAAACGGCCGTCAAATTTTAGCTCATAAAAAGTGACGTCAGCAAAAAAGCCGAGCCCTTGTGCTGACGTGGCGGCTTACGTGTGTCCGTACTATACGGATGCGTCGTGGCGGTGATGGCGTCAGCACAGCTGACTGGGCAAAGTGACGTGGCAGGGGGGCTGGAGTTCGCCGCCGGTTGCGGATCTGGGCTGAGCCGTCGGAGGAGCGGAGCGGCCGGCGGGGCGCGGTCGGCTGGGTGAAGCGCCGCGAGCGGAGGACTGGCCGCGGCGGTGAGCGGTTGTCGCGCTGGGCCGGGCGGCGGGGAGCGGTGGGCAGAGATGCCGGGATGGCGCGGTGGAGCGGTGGCGCCGGAACAGAGGACCGCCGGAGAGGAGCGCCGGGGGCTGAGGAGGCCGCTGCTGGTGGTGGCCGCGGCAGTGGCCGCCAAGGCCCTTAAAATTTTTTTTATTATTATTTTTTCTTTTTAATTTATTTAAATTAAAAAGAACAGGGCCGTACCTGCCCAAAAAATAAATTTTTTTGCAGAAAAAATTCTGAGAAAAAAATCAGAATTAAAAAAATAATATATTTTTTTTACAAAATTGTACCATAGAGGTGTATATGCAAAAAAATTTTGCCTCGAATTGGACTTTCGCTGAATATGGGCGAGTTTATAGTCGATTTCAACCGAAACAACCTCTCGGACGCAATGGTGAGGTCAGATCTGCTCCAAGATGCCTCTATCGCACGCTGGTGGCCAGATCTAAGATTTGGACTTTCAAACTTGCAAGATCTCTCCAAATCGGCTGATCAAGAACGCTCCAATGGCTCTGATACCATGTAAGAATTTGCAAATAGCAAATATTGAACCAAGATCAAGAGGTTGAAGAAAAGCACAAGAGAGAAAATATGAAGCAAGGATGGATTGAATAGATCCAATGAATTCCTTAATAGATTAATTGAATTAAATGATTACATAATAGGCCTCCTTTTATAGGAGAGGCAATAAGAGAGAATGATAAGGAGCTGATAAGCTATCACCTAATCACATGTCCACCAAATGTGGATCATCCTCCAATATGCAAGAAAGTATGTGCATTGGATTAGGATGATAATGTGATAAGAGCACAAAAGGTGGATCTCACACACAACGAGGTATGTGATGACAACTATCACACCAAAAGTATAATTTCTCTTACACCATGTGCTTAATGGATGTGCAAACTCCTAGGTGTCTCAATCACAACTTACTATGCAATGCATTATCCTAAGTAAGATTAAGTAAAGTGTAATTAGGAATAATTAATTACACCAACAATTATCAATGATGTTGCCACCCACCTAGATACAATGCAAGCCAAAAAGAAGCATGAAGAAGCTGAGTTAAAGTTAGTTGAGTATTGCCCCCATTGTAGACAGCAAAACAAGGACTATCGATGCAAGTTGGTAGAAAATTTGGAATCACAACATATTCCAACTGAGTTCAGGCAGATAGAGGGAGAGGACAAGCAAGTATTCTTCATTGTTCAACATCACCCATGGGTTTCACAACAAGGTATGCCTCAGGACCCATTGCAATCTTTCAATAATTATAATAGCCAATGGAAAAGCCAAAATTCCCAATATTCTTTATAGTCCTTCCAACCCATGTGGAATAATGCCTAGACAAATACTCAACCAAACCAGTGGTATAACTCCAAGCAACCCCAATGGCCACAACCGCAATCTCAAAATCAATGGCAATAGCCACAATCTCCAAATCAATGGCAACCACCATAGGAAAATTGGCAACCATATAATCAATGGAGGGGACCTCAACAATGGCCTAGTTAGAATCCTAGCTTTTAACCATTACCACCTCTGATTCTTCAACCAACACTTATGCCACCTCCTGCAACCACAATTTATCCTCCATAGCCAAGACAATTACCCACTTAGCCGCAACCAAATCCTAATAATAAGCAACAATAACCAGTCTACAATATTGAAGCCCAACAGTACCCTGCTTATGCATTGGACATAACTAATATCCACTTGTGATCTGGTACTACTTTGCCAACACCTGAACCTCCTATTATAATGGAAGTACTAGACACTCCTGCAACATCAACACAACAACCAGAAGCTACTTTTCCAAATCCAGCCTTACCAACTAGGATACCAGACCAAAATGATGCTCAAATTCAAGCTAGTCCTCCATTTCCTCAAAGGCTTAGGATGGATAAACCTATGCTCCAAGAAGAAGCACCATTTGATATCGTTGACCAGTTAAAGAACATGCATATCCAAATCCCACTATTTCAGGCCATCAAAGATGTCCCAATCTATGGAAAGGCCATCAAAGAAGCATGTCTCAAGAAACCTGGAAGAAAGAAAAAGGATCCCCAAATAGTGCATGTCATAGGTCAATTAGTTGATATAATGCTGGGAAATATTGTGATTCCTAAATACTATGATCCAAGAAGCCTAGTTGTTGATGTAATAATTAATGGTCATTTAGTAAAGAATGCTTTGATAGACCTAGGTGCTACTATAAATGTCATGACCAAGGATACTATGTATAGGTTGAGTATAGAGGGATTAAGGACAACTCCAATATTTTTACAACTTGCATATAGTTCTAATGTTACTCCAGATGGTATGATTGAAGATATAGTGGTCACATTGGACTCTTGGGAATACCCTATTGACTTTATGATATTGTCACCCAAAGTAACCCTTGATGGTTATCCAGTAATCCTTGGGAGACCATGGTTAGAAACAACATATACTAATATCAGTTGTAGATCAGGAAACATGACCATCTCTGATGGCCAAACCATCAAGAAGTTAGCACTACATCCTCCAGCACAACCACAAGTAGATTTGAACAATCCTATTTGGCCAAACTTGGGAGATGAGGAAGAAGAAATAAACTTTGTTGCTCAACTAATGATGCTACATAGAAAATCTTTTCTAAAACTACAAGAAGATGATGATGTCCTCCAAAGTATCCTTACAAATGATTGTGTTACAGCAAGAGATATTTCTCAAAGCTTAATTCTGCAATTAACTACCTATGAAAACTGTATCCTACCAACAAAACCTGAAATCATTCAACAATTATTACCTTGTGAGATATCAACCAGCCCTATATCAGAAGCCTCAATGCTAGACCTAACCACTACTATAGAACTCTCACCTAGCCATAACCTTCATGTTAACAATAAAGGTTAGCAAATTTGGAAACATAACATATTCCAACTGAGTTCAGGTAGATAGAGGGAGAGGGCAAGCAAGTCTTCTTCATTGTTCAACGTCGCCCATGGGCTTCATGACAAGGTATGCCTCGAGACCCATTGCAATCTTTCAATAATTATAATAGCCAATGGAAAAACCAAAATTCCCAATATCCTTTACAGTCCTTCCAACCCATGTGGAATAATGCCTAGACAAATACTCAACCGAACCAGTGGCATAACTCCAAGCAACCCCAATGGCCACAACCACAATCTCAAAATCAATGGCAACAACCACAATCTCCAAATCAATGGCAACCACCACAAGGAAATTGGAAACCATATAATCAATGGAGGGGACCTCAACAATGGCCTAATTAGAATCCTGGCTTTTAACCATTACCACCTCTAATTCTTCAACCAACACTTATGCCACCTCCTGCAACCATAATTTATCCTCCACGACCAAGACAATTACCTACTCAGCCACAACCAAATCCTAATAATAAGCAACAATAACCAGTCTACAATACTGAATCCCAATAGTACCCTGCTTATGCATTGGACATAATTGATATCCACTTGTGATCTAGTACTACTCTACCAACACTAGAACCTCCTATTATAATGGAAGTACTAGACACTCTTGCAGCATCAACACAACAACCAGAAGCTACTTTGCCAAATCCAGCCTTACCAACTAGGATACCAGACCAAAATGATGCTCAAATTCAAGCTAGTCCTCCATTTCCTCAAAGGCTTAGGATGGATAAACCTATGCTCCAAGAAGAAGCACCATTTGATATCCTTGACCAGTTAAAGAACATGCATATCCAAATCCCACTATTTCAGGCCATCAAAGGTGACCTAATCTATGGAAAAGCCATCAAAGAAGCATGTCTCAAGAAACCTAGAAGAAAGAAAAAGGATCCCCAAATAGCGCATGTCATAGGTCAATTAGCTGATATAATGATGTGAAATATTGTGATTCCTAAATACTATGATCCAAGAAGCCGAGTTGTTGATGTAATAATTAATGGTCAATTAGTAAAGAATGCTTTGATAGACCTAGGTGCTACTATAAATGTCATGACCAAGGATACTATGTATAGGTTGAGTATAGAGGGATTAAGGACAACTCCAATATTTTTACAACTTGCATATAGTTCTACTGTGACTCCATATGGTATAATTGAAGATATAGTAGTCACATTGGACTCTTGGGAATACCCTATTGACTTTATGATACTATCACCCAAAGTAACCCTTGATGGTTATCCAATAATTCTTGGGAGACCATGGTTAGAAACAACATATACTAATATCAGTTGTAGATCAGGAAACATGACCATCATTGATGGCCAAACCATCAAGAAGTTAGCACTACATCCTCCAGCACAACCACAAGCAGATTTGAACAATCCTATTTGGCCAAACTTGGGAGATGAGGAAGAAGAAATAAACTTTGTTGCTCAACTAATGATGCTACATAGAAAATATTTTCTAAAACTACAAGAAGATGATGATGTCCTCCAAAGTATCCTTACAAATGATTGTGTTACAGCAAGAGATATTTCTCAAAGCTTAATTCTATAATTGACTACCTATGAAAACTGTATCCTACCAACAAAATCTGAAATCATTCAACAATTATTACCTTGTGAGGTATCAACCAGCCCTATATCAGAAGCCTCAATGCTAGACCTAACCACTACTATAGAACTCTCACCTAGCCATAACCTTCATGTTAACAATAAATTATCACATCAACAATTAAAATTGTTAACACAACTCCTATGTAAACATGAAAAGTCTTTTGCTTGGGAATACGGGGACATGAAAGGATTAAGCCCAAAACTCTATACCCATAGGATTTACATCAATGAAGGCAGTCTACCTCTACGTCAACCACAAAGAAGGATTAACCCAGCCTTTAGAGAAATTGTGAAAACTGAACTACATAAACTACTAAATGTTGGTTTCATATATCTAATCTTAAATAGTAAATGGGTTTCACCTCTTGTGATAGTACCTAAGAAAGGGGGTAAATGGAGAATATGTGTAGATTATAGAGAGCTCAATAATGCAATGAAGAAAGACCATTTTCCATTACCATTTATTGATCAAGTGCTAGACACATTAGCAGGTAAAAAGTACTTCTCATTTCTTGATGGCTATAGTGGATACAATAATATTAGCATTGCGCCCGAGGACCAAGAAAAGACAACATTCACATGTCCTTGGGGAACATACGCCTACCCTATTTTACCATTTGGGTTATGTAATGCACCTGCAATATTTCAAAGGCCTATGATCAGCATTTTTGCTGACATCTCACATGATTGCATGGAGATTTATATGGATGACTTCACTACATTCAGAGTCACATTTGAAGAAGCCTTGGAGAGTTTGGAGAAAGTTCTAATCAGATGCAAAGAGCACAATTTGTCTCTTAATAGTGAGAAATGTTTTATGATGATGCAGGAAGGAGTTGTGTTGGGGCACTTCATCTCAGAAGCTGGAATACAAGTGGATCCTACAAAAATAGAGGTAATTATAGCATTGCCTACACCTACTAAGAAAAAATATGTTAGATCCTTTTTAGGACATGCTGGATATTATAGATGTTTTATTCAAAACTTTAGTCAAATAGCCAGTCCACTATACACTTTTCTTACAAAAGAGGCCAAATTCGTATGGACCCCAGCTTGTGAAGAGTCATTCCTACAGCTTAAGAATCTTCTTACAAGACCACCAGTACTAAAAGGCCCTGATTGGATTTTGCCATTTCATATACATACTGACGCATCTAACTATGCAATAGGAGCTATCCTATGCTAGAAGTCTGAAAAACTTGAAAATGCTATTTACTACATTAGTAAAATTCTACATGGTCCAGAGTTAAACTACACAGTAACAGACAAAGAACTACTAGCAGTAGTCTATGCTCTAAACAAGTTCTAGCACTATGTAACAAGATATTCAATATTTGTTCATACTGACCATGCTGTAATAAATAACTTATGAATAAACCTACCATTTTAGGAAGGTTAGCAAGATGGCTATTCTTGTTAAAGGAATTTGATCTCACAATAGTAGACAAGCCAGGAAAATCCAATGTAGTAGTAGACTACTTGTCTAGATTACAACATGATGATAAAGATACCTCATTAATAGATGACACATTTCCAAATGATCATCTCTTTCACATTGCTATCAAGATTCCATGGTTTGCTGATATAGCAAACTACCTTGTAGCCGACAAGATGCTTGCACACTTTTCTCCAAAGGACAGGAAATTGCTACTTGAGAAGAGCTTTCAGTACTCCTGGATTGATAACACATTATTTTACACTAGCCCAGACCAAGTCATGAGAAGATGTGTCTGAGAAGATGAAACCTATGACATCTTGCATGCATGCCATAATGAACCTTGTGGAGGACACTTTGCAGCAAAGAGGAAATAATGAAGGTGTTGACAACAGGCTACTATTGGCCAACACTTCACAAAGATGTAGCCAATTATACCAGAAAATGTGACAAATGCCAAAGGATGGGCCATCCTACAAAACCAGATGAAATGCCTCTACACCCACAAGTGGTCGTCACACCATTTGATAAATGGGGAATGGATTTTATTGGTCCTATAGACCCTCCATCTAATGGAAAATCATACATCTTGGTATGCACAAATTTTGTAACAAAATGGGTAGAAGTGAAGGCAATGAAGCATGCCCATGAAAACAAAGTAGAAGCATTCCTATATGAAGAAATATGCACTCGCTATGGTGTACCAAAAGAGCTAGTGACTGATCAAGGAGCACAATTTACATCTAATATAATAGCAGATCTCATGAATGAATACAACATCAGACATAGAAAATCAAGTCCCTATCACCCACAAGCCAATGGTCGGGCAGAAGTTACCAACAGAGAAATTGAAGCAATCCTTACAAAAATAGTTCAACTCAACTGCCAAGACTGGAGTGCGTATCTATCAGAAGCAGTATGGGCATATAGAATCACATGGAAATCAACAACTGGACTGACTCCATTTGAACTACTATATGGAAAAGCAACAATGTTACCAATTGAATTTGAACACAAAACATTATGAATTGCTTTGAAGCTAAACATGGACCTTCCTACAGCACATCGTGAACGTTTACTAAATCTCAACTCTTTGGATGAGATGAAGAAATATGTATTGGAACGCATAGAAATAGTCCAAAAACAAAGAAAGAAATGGCATGACTCCCACATCAAGAATAGACAATTCCAAGTAGGTGACTGGGCACTATTGTTTGATTCAAGATATCTAGAAAATAAGGCAAATTACAAACAAGATGGCTAGGACCATATGAGATAACACATGTCTTTGAAAATGACGCAGTTCAACTGACAACAATTGATCTAGTATAGTTCAAATTATTGGTCAATGGCCATAGACTCTGTCTATACCATCAGCCACAAACCAAGGAAGAGTTCCTGCAGCAATTTCATGAAGTTGATACAGAATCAACAAAGGTAATAACTCCTGCAGCAGAAGGTGTCAACCTTCTTGCAGCTTCACCCTAAGATACTTTCAAGTTCACTCATAATAAAAACTTTATTTCAACTGAAGTCACGTTCCTCATTCACTTTCTTAATTTCTCTTTCTAGCACACCTCATTTCTTTATCTTCCACCCACACAAACTCCACGTCACCCACTTTCTTCAATTTTCAAAGCTTTCAATAAATTCCACATCAACACATAAATACATTCAGAGACAGTACATTTCAAGAAGAATTCGATTCTCATCCTTCAAGCGCATACGAAAACATCATGATAGGTACAACTTTTCAATTTATTTCCACTTTTAACACACACATTTCGACAACTATATCTAATATTGCATATATCTATATATTGTGGCATTACGCCAGTTTTCTACTCCTTGCGATGGACGACAAGTGTGGACACTTGTCATTCTTTCATAAAAGGGAGAAAAGTGTATTAATTTCTAAGTTGCTATTTTATGTACCTATCATTTCAAATTAGATTGCATGTCAGCTAAATCTATGCTTAAGTGTTGTGTCATTAAGTCCTTGCAATGTTTGCACAAAGTATTGTACCTAAATTCCCATATTATTCTTGATTCTTGATTGACGTAACCCTAGATGACATAATCAAACTTGTATGAGAGTTAATTACACTAAAAAACATAATTCCTTGCCGTAAAGTGTCATTATCATTCATACTGCCCAATTTTCAAAAATAATGCAACACATAGATTGAAGGGAGTTGAAGTTGAAGTGTAGTTAGGTGTCTAATTGAAGGGAATTTCAAAGGGATTTAGGAAATTTGGGGTTTCAAAGAAAAAGGAAGTTGTGAATTGACAGACTGAGAAAGAATTATGAATAATGGGAGGTCAGCTGATGCGCCATGAACCTATGGTTCATACTATTTTATTAACTGATGTAGAAGTTGTCCACATATTTCATGCATGCGAATGGCTTGGCTATTTCTTGAAATTAACAGAGTATGATGAGGATGTGACTATGGAGTTCATGAACATGTTTAAAGAATGGGAAGCAAATATTTGGGGATTGACTATTTTAGCAACGGAGGAATGTATTGTAGAGGTGACAGGCTTGCCAAAAGTTGGGGAGCATTATCCAAATGAGCATGATGCTAGGTCAGTGTGAGCTCAATTCACCCATCCTATCGACCCTCTGTTCAAAGTAAACAAACAAGGTTGCAAGAGAATGTCACTACCTTCTCTACACAATGATCTAGATACACACATTATAAGGTATTTCACATGCGAAGGGAGATTTTCCTATTTACATGCGCATCATTTCAAATTACTTAGCTACATCAAAAATAATATTCAAGTGAGTGTTCCAAATTTTCTGTATAACATACTAAGTATAAGTGCTGAGGAAACTCAAAAGGATAAAACAAATTCTATTTTACATCATTCCCTAGTCAAACTTTGAGTTGAAAGATCTCTTAGATATGTATCTCCTCTAGAATGGAAAGAATTTGTTAGGGTCAAAACCTTACAGCCCCAGAATGAACATGTTGAGCAGCCAGTTCCTAAGAATGAAATGTAAGGAAACTCAGGTGCGGAAACAGCTTCCTACACTAATCTCTAAAGGAAAGTATTGTGCAAATTCTTTAAAATCCTTACAATTTCAGATTCGTTAACTAATTTAACAATGATATTGCAACCATATACCATGCATACAAAAAATAGAGAATGACATAGTGATTTACCCTGGGGAAACCTTTCGGTAAAAACCCCAGCACTCCAAAACTTGCATAGTGTATTAATCAAAACTATTACAGTTTACAATACACTTGCAATGCAAGTTCTTTCAGAAGATTTTCCCAACCCTTGAAGACAAATCACAACAGCATAAAATGTTCCAACAATACACTTACTTCTGCTATCTTCGCAACCCTAAAAAATGCTTATATCATGTGCTTCCTCTTTTAGGGCAACCTCCAAAGATAGCCGTATTAGGGTTTTACCATTCTCTGAGAAAATAGGAACCCCAATTTTTTTTTCAGGGTGATGCCCCAAACCCCACGATTGGGGAAGAGTGTACAATACTCAATTTTATCAGTTGCCACATGTCTTCACCTATCATTGAATCTTCCAGATATAGCTCTTACGTGTCATAGGAATCCGTCATAACCGTTTTAGCCATGATCTCCTTACACACAATTCAAGATGCCAACACATCAAGTGGAGTGACACATCAACATGCCAACTAGACATGTACACTCACACTTAATTACATTATTTGCAAGAAATACATTTTACAAAACAAATAATAAGAATAGGAATTATCCAAGGTTGAGACACCTTATTCCTAACATGAAATACCCCCTAAACCAGTTGAAATACCCCAAGAAAGAGAATTTGAGAATACTAAAGAAAAGGAACATTCTCCTATCTTGAACTATAATATACCTACCTCATCTCAAAGAAAAGGGAAATGAAAGGTTGATGAAGGAACTCCAATTCCTAAAATAGAACCCCAAAACCCTACGGTCTCAAAAAGTAGAAAAATGAAATCGACTCCTGCAGCAAAGAGACCGAAGAAAGTTGGCAAAAAGAAAATGGTGGAAGTAAAAGAAAGCCCTTTGAGAAGAAGTTATAGGATGAGGGGACAAGTTCCTCAGGTTTCCCCAATGAGTCAAGATGTTCCATCAGAAATGCCTATTACAGATTCTCATGTTGATTATGTCACAATTGATTCTCTAATTCAACCAACTTGCCTAGATCCTCCACATAATGTAAGTGATCCATCTCCTAATGAGTCTCCCTCACAACAAAGTAGGCCTGAGGAAAACACTCAAACAATTCAAGAGGGCCATCATGAGGACTTTCAGTTGCCTCAGTCACCAGTCTATTCATGTACCCACAATGCTATAGTGCCTTTCAGAAGGACTTGGTACATAGATTATCTAGAACATGCCTGCATTGTAGAGAGAAGATAGAGAACTCAATCAGAGGAGCCTGGCCTACTTACCTTGCAATCTATTCTCTTTAGCTTATACACCCAGTTTGTCTTCAAGAACACTATGTGAGGAGAGGAAAAGAAAAAGATGAAAAAGGAAATTGATGAGCAGAGAAAATAAATTGAGCACCTAAAGGAACAAATAGAGAAACAAAAATAGAAAATGGATCACGCCTTAAAATTGGTCGACTAGATCATAGTTTGTAGGCCTCCCCCAAGGGTTTATGCTATTTTCTTAAAAGAGCAATTCTTTTTGTTCTAGTTAATGATGACTATCCAGAATAAAGATTCTGATTTCAGGATAGCTGAAGATTTTTATGGTTTATATAAGAAACTTCCTATTTGGCAACATAATTTGTGTTGTAAATTATATCTTCATAATTTCATTATTCCAAATGAAACTGATTGGAATCTATTGCTTTACATAGGGGATGTACATTTGAAAGCATTAATGTCTTGGATGCAAAATGAAGCCAATTATGATAGACAATTGGATGATTATAAAGACCAAAAAAAATTAGAGTATTTTCCTTTAAGAGATGAATCCATTAAGCCAAATGTTCTCTTAAGAGACTGGTTCACACTTACTTATGGAAAGACAAAACTTGAAACCAGAGACATGATCTTTGCTATCGGAGATAAATTCTATAGAGAATATCAGTGATTACCTTGTTTCACACTCCAAAGAGCCCTAACTGGAGTAAGGAGTAGATGGAACAGATTGCCTGAGATTTTCAAGAAGTTTGAACCACACAGTCCAATTAATTTTGAGGCAGCATTAAATAGAGCAATAAAGTACATGCAACTAGGGAGACAGATCAGGAGAGAGTTTTGGTGTCCTCTAACCTTTCATCCACCGATGCTCTTGTGGCCATTATATGACATCAACACTACAAAATTGGACTAGCTACAGGAAGACCATCAAATGGACTATTGGGAGTGAACCAAAGGGTTCTACTATACTTTCAAGAGTAAACAGAGAGGCAAGATAGAGGTTGGAGAATTCATAATAGTTTCCAAGAAGTGTAATACTTGAGGACAAGCATTATACTTGTTGGGGGTAAAATGATGAGACTAAAGTTTGTCTTTGTTTATGATATTTTATTCTCTGTTCCTAGACATTCCCAAAACATTTGTGTGACTTTTTAAGTGCTTAAGTTTGTATATATGCTATAAGTATAGTTAGATCGTCAAACTTATGGGTAGAAAATAGTAGACACACCTTGCTAATACTATATATATATATACACTGTAGTATTTCATATAATTGTTTTAATGTGTGTCTTAATATTTGGATGAAACTGATTAAGTTGAGTATTTGAATATGCATGTATACTCTACTAATCTGACAGGATTGAAGGAGCGGCTTGAGAATAAATCGATTGCATTGATGAAGGAGTGATGATGTTTCAGCCATGATAAGAAGAGTCCTTAAGACAACCGCGGGACATGCCTACAAAATTGAAGGAATGAATGTCTCAAGGAATATAGAGGCACGACCATGCTAAATCTCCTCTGCAATCACTATTCTGTTGAGACGGTTGTTTGGTGTTTATGATCTTCTATTGTTGATTGATGTGTTCTCCTTCCTTCATGGATGAATTAGTAAAAAATTATCTGAATGTTCAAATGTCAATTCTCTATATATAGGGATATGATTTATGGAAATCTAATTAGACAAATGATGATATTATTGTTGTATTGAGAAGCAAGTTACTCTTTGATCTTGTGTTCCATTTTGATGTAATCCATTTTTCTGAATATATGAAATGAAGGAGTAATTTGAATTATCTTCTATGTTCGTAGTTAATCTCAACCAACCAAGGGGTCCCACTTAGGAGGTGGAGTAGATTAGAGTAGAGGAAGTAGTTTAATTGTTTTTCAGTATTTGTAGTGTTCATTGTTTACTCCTGCAACATTATATATGTGTTTGTTCCTGCAGTATATGAAGAAATAGCCATATTACATGCATTAGAATGATCAAATAGGTTGGAGTTAAATTTACAATTGTTTACATTAGTTTTATTTATTCAACTGTATGTTTTATTTTCCTACAACAATAACCTAGTTCTTTCTATGCATTTTCCTTTCCTCTAGCTTAAGTAAGATGACTTTATGAGAGGCTTAGTGCACAAATTGTATTATCCCATTTCAAGCATACGTCCATGGGTTGAAAATTCAAATGCACTCTGTGATAGGGAAATAATACCTAGTCAGAATATACTATTCCTAGGAAAAGATTTGGCATGATTATTATTACCTATTATGGGGCGATTCAGTAGTGATCCTTCATCCTCCTCTGAACAAGAATTTACAACCCAATCCTTTCACAAGGATAAAGGTCCATCTCAGTCATCAACTCAGTCTCAGGATGTCTCCAAGAAGAAGCAAATTCGGTGCAACTATTGCCACAAATTTGGTCATGTGATCCAAGATTGCAAGACTCACATTGCTTCTAAACAACAGAATCAGGGAGGGTCTCATCCACAAACCAATATTGTGGAACATACAGAGCTCAATGATCAACCCAAGTCTACCTTTTATGCCTTTTGAGGATTCACTTGTAGACTTTTTTTTTAGTTAAATTGAACATTGAGAGAGGGTATTAGAGTTAAATCTCTCTAATTTTGTTTTCTCTTCCATATATTTATTTCTATTTCTAATGGTCATTCCTCTTCTATGTTTTTATATTCTCTCTCTATTCAATATGGAAACTTTCTCTTTCTCTTCAAAATGTTTCTATTTCACTCTTTGTGTTCGTTATAGAAACATTCTTGTGTATACTTGTATATATAGATCATTTATGGTCTTTATTTAATAAAACATTCATTATTTTACCATAATACTCACAAAGGTTTGTAAATCATATGGGTTGGGCTCTCCCCCCACCAAACCAAGAAGATCAAGGGTGGCAACATGTTAAAAATAAGAAGACCAAGAGAGCGGAGTAGATCAAGACATAAATGAGGAGGAAGGAAAAAGGGCAAAAGGTCTCTTAGATATGGGTCATACCCATTACATCAAAACCCCTTTGCATCTAGCTCTAATCAAGTGGTGTTAGGTGACATAAATCAATAATCATTAGTCTTACCTAGTCAGTCATGGTTAAATCTACAAAAAAGTGTGGGGGGTTTCATAAAATCAGCCCCTAAAAGGAAGAATCAAGACCATTATTAGAACTTTTTTCAACAAAACCCTAGACCTAGGGTTAATTCAAGAGCTAATCTATGAAATCAACATGCTAATATCAGGCCAAAAAAAAATGAGAATGTCAGGAAAAAATACAATCCAAAAGCTTCACATCCTAATAGGATCCCTAAGCCTCCACTAGAAGGCCAAAATAATGCAGACGACAGGGTTATCCTAGATATCAATAATTATATTATTGAAGGTATGTGGTCTCATTGTAAAAGCTATGACCCATTTTTCAGATGGGTAGGCATGGGGTCTCTAGGGAAGAGGTAGTAGAATGGTTCCAAGAAACCTATAGGGATAAGTTAGGTATTGGTATCCTATCTAAAGAATTTTTCTATGTTGATTGCTATAGTGTAGAATTAAAAAATGATTTCCTGTGAGGTAAATGTCTATGTTTTTATAATTATGGATTGGAAACCTAATTTTAACACTAGCAATCTTAAATCTTTTAAAGTTAATAGATTAATCATGCTTCCTAATCTTTCAATAGAATTAATGAATAAAGAGATCGTTAAGAAAATTTGCAGTCGGCTCGGAGAAGTAGTAGGGTATGAGGAGGATTTTTTATCTTATTTTTATGTCATAATATAATTTAAGAAGTATATAAACATACATTCTTTGAAACTTATCGAGATGAGAACTAAAAACATAGTATACATTGTAAAACCTGTATTTTTTAAAGGATGGGCTAAAAATCCAGCAAAAGTTATAGTAAAATCAATAAACACTCCATAAGCACCAGAGGTGAATATCAGATTTAATGAATATGGAACAGGTTTCATTATCAAAAACCAGAAGGATACCCCTCCAATTTTACACCAAAAATATTTAATGAATGAAATAAAACAAGATCGGTCCCTAAGTATGGCAGTATCTCTAGCAAAAGAAAAAGATAGACCCCATTATGACAAATGAAACCTCGGTGACAACATCATAAGTCCCCCCACCCAATATAATATTATGGCAACACCCACTCAACAAGAATTAAATAGATCTTTACTATCAATTCATAAAAATTGTGAGACAAGGCACAACCATAAAAAGATGGCAGATAATAAGGAGGAAGTGGAATTTGAAGAGGGATAGTTGATTGCAGAGGACAATCACTATCTTAACAACATTGAAGATAATGAAATAATATCTCCTAACAAGGAAAAGGCCAAGAAAGTATGTGAAGAATAAACTAGAAATGATAACTCCTTAACGTGGAAAGGATTGGAAGATATTCGAGGTGAGAAGGAAAATAAAACAGTGGAGCAAGGATTAGTAGAAAATAGAGACAACAAAGTGGAGAAGATCTACGATGAGGTCATTTAAAATATTATTGAGATAGTGGTAGAAGACAATATAGACAAGGAATAAATTGAGAAAGAACGAGAGGAACTTATAGAAAAGATAAGGGAATTTCAAGAAGAGGAATTAAGTCAAAGGATGTTTGAGGAGGAAATGGTAGCTCTAGGAAGAAAAGAGATTGAGGAGGAAATAAATGTCCTTGGAATATCCATCACTAATGTCTGCAAAGAGATCCTGGATTGTGCAAAATCCAATAAGAAAAGGGGACGAAGATCACTGTTAGAATTAAGAGACAAGGATGATTTGTCTAAGAATCAACTCAAAATTACTACTCTAATTGATGTAGGGAAGGGGGAGGACCTTCCCACTGAGCCATGAGGATCAACACGTCGAATGTCAGGGGCCTTAAAGCCCCTAACAAGAAACAAATATTGAAACATTGCATGTCAATAACTAAACCTGATATATTATTAATTCAAGAAACTAAACTTAATAATGAAGAAGCATTAATACTTAAGAAGAAATTAGGAATATGGGATATGATTAATGTTCCTATTGAAGGGGCCTTAGGGGGAATAATAGTAATTTGGGATCCAAGGGAAGTATCCTTTTCAATTATATGTGAAAAAAGAAATTGGATAAGTGGCACCATTAAGAGCATATGAAGCAACCTCCAATTTACAATTATCAATATTTATGGCCCCACTCAGAATGGGGACAAAAGATAAGTCTGGTTGGAGATAAAATAGTTCTTAGAATCCATACCTGATCAAATATGCCTACTTGGAGGGGATTTCAATGCCATTCTTGACCCTAAAGAGAAATGGGGTGGATCAACAAAACTATCAAAAGTAGCTACAAACTACAGGGAATGGGTTAAAAGAAATAGATTGCTGGAAGTTAAGATAGAACATGAAAAATTCACATGGGATAACAAGAGACATGGTTTCAACAATATTACAGAGAAGCTGGACAAATTCCTTCTAAAGGAAAACCAGGTTGGGTTCCCTTATCACTTGTTAGCAGAGATACAATCATACTCAGGATCTGATCATTACCCTATCCAATTGAGTATCATGGATGAAAATAAACCAAAAAATGTCCTTTCAAATTTGAATAAACGTGGCTCAAGGATGAGAAACTCTTAAAACTTATAGAACAATGGTGGACATAATTAGAGGTAACAAGATCGAAACTCTTATGTTTAGTTTCAAAAATGAAATTCATCAAAGAAAAACTATTATCATGGAACAAAAGTAACTTCGGAAACATCTTTGAAACAAACATTAAGATAGAAGGAGAATTGAAACCCTTAATAAAATAGTTATTAAAAATGGTATGGATAAGGAACTTTATTTAGAAGAGAAAAAGTTGAAATTAGAATATGAAGATGTATTAGCTAAGGAATAAAATTTCTAGAGGCAAAATTCAAGAGAAACTTGGATTAAAGCTAGTGATAGAAACACTAAATTCTTCCATAATAGCACCAAATTTCATAGAAATATCAATAGAATTAAAAAAATAAAAGATTGCAAAGGCCTGGTTACTAGGAGCCACAACAAATTGCACAAGCTATGGTTGAACACTTTGGAAAAATATTTAGTGGTGAAGGATCCAATTTGATTCATCAAAAGAAACTACTTAGTAATATACTCAAGATAACATCTGATGAACAAAATAAAATTTTAACAACAAGAATGTTGATTACAGAAGCTCAATGAGGTTATTGATGATGATTTTGGAAGGTATGGTTGTCATTGTTGGCAAACCAATACATTGGTAAGAAGGTTTTACCCATCGACAAACATATACACAACAAGTAAACCAACACACTCATCGGTGAGTTACACAGTCAGTAAAGGATAGACAGGTAAAGAGAACATGTAAAGATATATCAGTAAACATGACAAGTCAACAAGTGAAGATGAGTGGTAAAGAGAAAAGGTTTGCTATCAGTAAGATAGAAGATAGCAATATACAAGAATGTGAGCGGTGAAAAGGGAAGACTATCGGTATAAGCAAACAAGTAAACAGGTGAAGTAGTGAACTACCTACCGAAAAGACAACAAACAAGTAAAAGATCAATAGTTTTGAGAAATCGATGAAATTGATCATAATGGAAGCTGATTCATTGAACCTGGACACAAAGGAAAATATACTACACAAATTGGAGAATCGATTGAAATGGTTTATAGCGAATAATAAACATAATCTTATGACAATTTCAAGGTATAATTGGTGAATAAGAATAAATCAATATTACACCTAGGAAATGACAAATTGAGTCAAATTCAGCCGACACGATGGAAGATTTAAGTTTTCTCTAAATTAAATGAGATTGTAGTAACACATTTGGATGGATTGGAAACCCTAAACCAGTTTTACATCTAGCGGTTGATATTGTATAAGTAGACAGTTGGTAATGAAGAAAAGAGTTGATAAGAGTTGGAAGTTGAAGTAATTGATGCAGAATCAAGGTGTGATCATAGAATTGATCTCAGAGTATTTGCAGAAGGATTGAATGAATAGATACATAGCTTAAAGTATCTGATCAAGCATTGCAGAGTGCAAATCATAGGTAAAACTTCTTGTTGTAATCCTAATAGTCTTCAATAAGTTTCTAAAATCCTCTAACAAGGTAGTCTTTGACAAGACTATAATGTAAATCCCTTAACTGGGTGAACACTGTAATAGTGGGATAAAATCCTTCAATAGGGTAGTCTGTAATAGGACTTCTAGATACACTTAATAATGTATCAGACACTTTAGTAGGGTGAGTCACTTAGAAAGTGACAATTGTAGCTCTTAATCGAGAAAAACTATTTACTGCAGTGAAGATTTGTGAGTGTCATCCCCACCACAGTTTTCCCCTCTAACCAAGGGTTTCTACAATACCAAATTAAGGTATTATGTGTGTGCATGGTTTTTTTATGATTTCATTGCATTGATACTTTACATTTAAGTTACATGCATTATTGTTATGAAAGTTTATTTTGTTAAAAGTTAAAGGTTATCAATTGAAATAGGGGAGTTGTTATAGTACTAATTCACCACCCCTCTCAATACCTATTATTTCCATCAATATGTCACTAATGAGACTTTTATATGGAAGAGGAAAAGGTAATTTGGCTACCCCACCCAATAAAATCCCTCTAGGGGATTATAGATTTCGTGGGTAATCTAAGTGGTAATATAGGAAGTAAGAAAAAAACAAAATCCTACTTATAAGATAAATGTATACAACTATGTTGAACTATGAGCTTTGTTATCTTCATAAGATCATATACCTTTGGTAGATCACAAAGGCCCTACAAGAGTTAGATGAACCACTAGACCCATGACCTTAAATAATTTTATTTATAATTAAGTCATCAAGTCCTCCCAAATTTGATTAAAATTACACTATGGTGAATCAATTAAAGCCATGTCATTCCACATAATTGATGACATATAAATCCTCTTGAATATTATGGAAGCCTCTAGAATCAGCCAGAAAGCTGAAAAATATTTTTTAGAAGGGTAATCATTTCTAAGAGTTCTCGATATGTCGAATCATAAGAATTTACCTTGACTGAGACCTTCAACAAGATTTCATTCAGAGCATTTCCTGCATTTATATGCCCATATGTAGGATAGGGGTTCACAATTGAGATATGCTAAGTTAGTAGAAAGAGACAATCATTGTAATGGACTCTGGAGACAACCTTGAGCATGGTAGATGAAAGTTCCTATAGAATGATGGATTTCAAAAGGATAGTTAAGTCAGAAAGGTGGATTATGGTCTTGAATGTACTAGATGACTTATCTACCAAGGTGGTAATGGTGATCATGGGTGAAGAGCATTTTAATAAAAAAAATTAAGTTTAGTGTAAACTATGATATCCCCACAACTTTTGTAGCAATTGTGTTGGTGGTGAGAACTCCAACAGAAGTAGCGATACAACTCTATTGAGAGGTTTTCAAGGGGGATCTTCTGCCAGATTGGAGATAAAAATATAGAATGTAGATGGGAATATGATTATTCCTTATCCAGAAAACTACACAGAGATCGACATGGAACATAATCTAGGGGAGAAGGTGATCAAACCTCTCCTTTTGATTATAAAAGACACCAAAATATTTGAAAAGATGAAGGAGAACATAGAAAGAAATATTGAATTTCTCCTTAAATGGCTCCATCTTAAAGAGGCAGTTAGAAACACGTGGTGGGTAGAATACCTAAGGGTTGAAGGATTCAAACCCCCTTTAGACATGACAGAAATTGAGGTAGAAAAGATACAAGTATTGCCTCTAGTTATAATAAAGACCAACTGGAAGAAGGGGGGATCGAAGAAGGAAGATGATCCAAATGCAAGGAAGAGGACATACCTAGGCCATCAACCCCAACTATTGAAAGTCCTCCTACACAAGACAATAAGATCTATGTCGACCGCAACTTGCTAGAGTAAGGAAGAGAAGTTTAGGTTTATTAAGTATAGTCCTAATATAAGTTATTAGTAAGTATGAAAAACTTTGAGTATATGTGTAACTAAATATTATGGGTTTTGGGAGATCTCTGTATTGTTTTGGGGGTTTGTTGATCACAAAAACATATATTTTTTATGGTTTGTTTCAGTATCACTACATGATACTCTAGAATTTATAAATTTTCACAAATCAAATACTATAAAGTTTATCGTAGCACTATGTTGTGTTTAAAATGCATAGGGACTGTTAGGTTTTCTATTTTTTTGTGCATTAATAGGATGGAAGATTTTTATTTGAAGGATATAGTTTACACACTAACATCAAATCCAACAAATGAATGTGTTTTGTGAGATAAACTATTCACATTTTAAATCCACATTTTTTAGATATGAAGGTGTAGGCACCTAAAAATCCAACTTATTAATTAAATTTATTTTAATTAATAAAAGTTCTAGTGACATCATAATTAATTAATTAATTAATTATTATTGTCATTATCCCCTCCCCTTTTAATTAAATTGATTTAATTAAATAACCTTTTCCAAAAACATTTAAATCTAATTTAAATATCCCCCCTCCTAATTTATTAAATCATTTTAATAAATTATCTCAACCAAACCCTCTTTAAATAAATTAAATATTTATTTAAATCCCTTAAATCCTAATATCCTTCTAGAATCTTCCAAATCCTATCCCCTTATCCTAATCACTCCCTAACCCCACTTAAGGGGTGATTCCTAACCCTCTTAGCCTTAATGGCTTCCCCTTCCCCAAATTCAACTATCATCATTAATGAGTCTTACACCCTCATTAATGACCCCTTACACCCTCATTAATAGATCTTACAACCATGTTAATGGAAATCCATCCCCTTTCTTCCACTCTTGTCCCCTTCACACTTCCCAAGTGTTTCAGACACATGTGTGAGCAACCTTGGTCTATTCAACCATGAATGCCCATCCTTATCTCTTTGACCCTAAACCCTAAGCATTGATCCTAAACCCTAACCATCCCTCCTAACCCAAGGCCTTCCTTAAAATATATAAATATAGCCTCATCTATGAGAAAAATATCATCAATCTATTGCATTTTTATTATGTTCAATTATCTCTAGAATCTCATAGCATATGTTAGGATTGTTAGCTTTCCTTCATGTTTTCAGTTTCATAAATCATCATAGCATAGATTAATGGAAAAATCTTAGTTTATTTTGAGAATTTAATCTCATTTTCAATTCATACCATATCCATTCTTAAGGTAAAATGAATCTTACATCTCATCCATGACTTAGAATCTTATTTTTATCCATTGCATCCATCAGAATCCTAGGGACAAAACTAGTTCCCTATATTAGGTTTTGTGCCACTTTTGGTATCTCCATAGATTTTATGTGGTCTTTATTACCTTAGAACTGAACTTTGGATACCCTCATTATTCTTAGAGAGCACATCCACATCCCCCTCAAATGAGCAAATCAAACGGGGCTTAGGTGCTCCCGTTTTGGCTCAATCAGAGGCGATGTTAGTGAATAGTTTGACTATATGTCTTGTATGCTAGATTAGGATTAATGTTTTACTATCTTAGTGTGCTCCTGAAAAGTTAGGTTCATATCAATCACATTTTGGCATGCCCGGTGGGACCCCCACCATGCAATTCTACTTCATTTCTAGGGGTTTCTGATTAAAAAAAATCATTTTTCTGAAAATCTCGTACGCCCCGGTGAGAATCATATTTTGAGTAAACACCGATGGTCCTATTTACTTATATATTAACCACTTTATTCTCTTACTATTCTTGGTACTAACTTGTATGGGGCTTCTGCATGTCATTTTTGGCCCTTTGGATCTCTTATGGCCCTATTTGCTGGTATGGTGACCCTTGTATACTCATATTGTGCATGGTATTGACTCGTACGAGTATTCACCTCAAAGTCCCCTTTCCTATTTACTCATATTGGAAACACAGTGCATGTTTAGGGCCCTAATCCTTGAGCTTTTTGGTTTTTCATGCTCCTTTGGGCTCCATCTTGTCCCTAATCTTCAAATTTGTAGGATCTAACTTTATTTTTGTAGATCACTTTGGGAGATTAGGTTTCTTGTCAAATTCATCAAGGTCCTAAAGCATACTAACCCATTTTGTTGTTTGGTGAATAAAGGAAACCTTCATTTAGGCTTAAAATTAATCCCACTCAATCTTGTTAAAACAAGCTTCACATCTTCATTTGGTCCTAAAAAGAACCCTAAATCCAATATTAAAGTATCTAAAAGAAAGAAAGAAAACTCAATCTTCACATCTTGGTTTAGGGCTTACAATGAATCACATCTAATCTTGAATGTCTAAAAGTTTCATGAAATCTTGAATGTAAATCTAAAAACACTTCAACTTTTTTGGTCCTAAAAAGAACCCTAAACCAATCTTGAATACTTAAAAGGAATGAAAAATCAAACACACACTTACTTTAGGGTTTAAAACAAAATCTTGAAAGCTTGAAAGGTCTCAAAGTGCAATCTTCACATCTACTTTTGGTCCTAAAAAGAAACCCTAAACCTAATCTTGAGTGTCTAAAAGGGAAGAACAAAGCAAATCAAAACATCTCAACTTTTTGTGCTTAAAATGAATCCAAGACCTAATCTTAAATGCATAAAATCAATTGAACAATCTAAACATTTCCTTTGGGCTTTAAAAAATAAACAAATCCAATCTTGAATGCATAAAGATCAATTGATAAAATTTAATCAAACACTTATTTTTGGGGGGGTTTAAAAGGAATCAAAAAATTCAATCTTGAGTGAATAAGGGATAAAACATTTGCAAGTTTTCCAGTGTTCCTAAAAAGTTTTCCGTTTCAAAGAAAAAATAAACCTTGCATCTGAATCATGAGTGTCAGAGAGTCATAGAATAAGGAATACCTAAAAAACAATTTTGGAATGAACTCTCTATGGTGTGTTTGAAGGATCTTTTTCAAATTCTTGCCAAAATCCATTAATCTAAGTGATTCAAGTGAAATCCATACCCTTTCCCCATTCCTTCGTGAAACTTGGGTGAAAATAAGGGTTGGATTGGTCACTTGACTCTAGTGAGGTCTGTCAGGAGAGAAAAGCACTTCCTCTTTGGAGAATGACCTCAAACTGGTGATTCTCTGATCAGTATATAAACAATGTGTTGAGAAAACTCTCACTTCATCCCCTCAAGCTTGGGCGATGCATGTCGATGGTAGCCTGAGGCAGGTGAATATCCCTATGATTTTGGCATGGTCAACTAGGCTCTTAACTGAGTCATGCATGTACAAACCAATTGGGAGGACACCACAGATCATACTAGACACCTATTTATCAAAGGCCACATGATCTACCCTCGAAAGGCTTTCTAATATTTGTGCAAGGAGAATAGTAATCTACCCAAGACACTCATCATATCGTGCCATCCTTGATCACTTGGAATTGGATAATACAACATCATGACTAGAGCCATTGTGTGCTTGGTGGTGGTCCTGTTCTGATTAGCTCTTGGATGTGTGCCTAAGTCAATGAGCGAAGGTTTTTTAGTCAAGCCAAAATTTCTTAGGGTAGAATTGCTTGTGCGTGTTTTCATAGTTTCAAGAATCAGTGAAAACATTTGTTGAACATACACATTCTAAAAGCTTTTTGTCCAAAACATTATCCACATTATCCTACAAGGTTGCTTTGTCCCTTGCTAGGATTGTTTTCAAAACACTTGGTCATTATCTTTTGGTTTTGGGTCCTTTGACATTGGAGAAAAAGTCAAACTAAAAACCTAAAACTTGATCAAATTTATCCAAAAAACACCTTTGAACCCAAGTTCTCTCAAAATCAGTTTCCCAGAAAACATTTCTCAATCCAATCCAGTTGTTTATCTTTTTAAAGATATGTCCGACTCAACCAAACACAAGAAATCCAAGTTGCCAAATTTTTGTGTCTATCAAGATAAGAAAGTTGGAGAAAGAGAACTCAAAGACCATCAATCTTCCCTAATTGCAAATTGAAAAGAAAGCAAGTATCATGAGAAACTAGATAACGTGGGTTACAACACAAGGGTCAAATAGTTTGCAACCCGCTTCCAGGTCAATCACCGCTTTGTTAGCTTAGAAAGTGAAGACTAGTTGGCCCATCACATGCTACATCCTTTCAGAATATCACAAAACTGTCTCGACATCCTTGCATCATAGATCATCCCCTTAGTTACATCATATATCATCTCTTTAGTTACATATTAGGTCATCCCCTTAGAATAGCCCCATTTAGTCAAAATCACCATCCTTAAAATATGAAAACCAAACCAACCAAAATCTAAATCCAAATCCAAGATCCTTGAAATCAAATCAACCTATCCAAACCATCCACTTAGTTTCACATCTTATAAGTTGGTTAAATCCTTATCCAAAATCAAAACCATCTTAGCTCCACCCTTCGACTAAGAATTGTATAGGGAAGCTCGTACTTGTCTTTGTACGCCTCATCATCTTGATCAAGAGATTGGCATGCACTGACAAGGATCCTGTCTTTCGAAGATTACAAGTCTATCCTAGGTTGACAATGCCATCTACTTTGATCCTACACTTGGAAGTAGCGACTCATTCTGACACTTAGTAATCTCCACCATCCTAAATCCAATCAACATCCAAACATCCCTTAGCTCATCCAAAGTTGTCCTAATCCTTGCATCTATCCTTAGGTTTTCATAAACTTGTCTTATCCACCATCCTTAAGTTTGTTTAGACAACCTCTTGCATTCATCCACCACTACATCTTCATCTTTAAGTGTCTACAGAAGGATAAATTGATTGAATTTGGTATGGATAATTGGTGAAGTTGTATATGAGTGACTATAGATAAGCCTCACTTAATTATACAAATTTCTACTTTGTTAACCTAGTAGGCATGAATGACTCAAAAAGCCTAAAAAATAACCCCCTTGT
Organism: Chamaecyparis obtusa; assembly: GCA_027943335.1. Classification (NCBI taxonomy): domain Eukaryota; kingdom Viridiplantae; phylum Streptophyta; class Pinopsida; order Cupressales; family Cupressaceae; genus Chamaecyparis; species Chamaecyparis obtusa. The sequence continues at coordinate 1,500,663 of BSBK01002440.1, read as the reverse complement.
TATTCTGTATTATTCTAAGTATAGTAAGAAAACATAAATTGGGGTAATTAGAAGCCAATACTAGTATACTATTAATGAGGCATGTAGTTTCCAAAAAAAATTAGCATACAAACAAATTAAATTGGTGTATATGTTTAAAATCAATGTAGACTTTATGGTGAAAGATTGCTATGGGATTGTATGTCATTACAATAGAATTGATTGTCTAGTAAATGATAGATACAACTTTAACATAGTCCCAGTGTTAATGGTAATCATGTAATAAAATGGAGGAATGATAAATTAATCCACCTATTAATATTCTGTTCTATTAAGTGAGTAAAGAAAATATACAAAATAGTTGCCCACAAGGATAGATGATAGGCAATCTTGTTTATGTTTCTGATTATTGTCTACTCGGGATAAGCTCATTAGGTTTCTTTAAACTAGTAGGCAACAATGATACAATAATTCTTTATATTTCTGAGAATTAACAATGCTAGTGTATGTTAGAAAGTGAGAGGTTATTGACATGTATTGTGAAGGATAAACTAGAACTAGGAGGAAAGATTTGCAGTATAGCAACTACATGAATTAATTCTTTGAATGGCTATATGCCCGTTACCAATAAAAAATAATAATAATAATATTTAAAATAGTAATTTTATTTAAATAATACTAAGTGATAAATTCATTATTTTAAACTAAAATATCTTTTATGATTTCTTCCCTAAAATATACTATTGATAATACATGTTGATTTATTTATTCTTTCTTTTCCTAAAATATAAATTGATTTTTTTTAATAATGTTGATTCTATTTTTATATAGGAAGATTATTTATTTATTTATTTTTAATATTTAAATACTAAAAAATTGTAAGCTTGAAAATCTTAATGCTCTCTTTGCTTAAAATATACTATTAATAATACATGTTGATTTGATTTATCTTTTCTTTTCCTAAAATATAAATTAATTTTTGTAATATATGTTGATTCTATTTTCATATAAAAGAATATTTTTCACTTATTTTTAATACTTAAATACATTTTTTTAAAGCTTGAAAATCTTTTATGTTTTTTTCTCCTAAAATATACTATTAATAATACATATTGATTTGATTTATACTTTCTTCTCTTAAAATATAAATTGATTTTTTTAATACATGTTGATTTGATTTATCCTTTCTTCTTCTTCTAAAATATAAATTGTTTTTTAATACATGTTAATTCAAGATTATTTTTTCACTTTTTCTTAATGGATAATGGGCACAAAGCCAAATAGAAGTTTTTGGTTCAAAGAGATTATACCTGGAGATAGCGTTTTACATCAACTTACCTCTTGCTGCCATTTCATTCCTCCATCAAAACATGTTGTATACTTCCTCACTATCTACTAAACAATGTTGTTATGCAACTTCACAAATAAATAATATGATATTGAATAACCTTGATAGAAGATTTTAACTGACATCTAAATAATAAACCCATCAGTGTTTCCAAGATTGTTTGCTAGCTAAATGAGAGCTGATTAACCCATTTATCAACCTAGATTTAATCGGATTTATGAAATTATTATTTTTCTATATTCACCAATGAGCTTTAATATTTATTATTATCTTGTAATATTATATTAAATGGAACCAATTGAGATTCCTTGCCATATTCTATACAGAGAAACTCCTCTAAAGAGTATTGTTTTCTAGCTACCAATGGATTCTTAACATAGCCAAAACTATGTTGATTTTAACAATCCATCAGTATTTCTTAAAACATCTGAATCAGAGGGTTAGCCTGGCTTTAATTCCAAATAAGTAGTATTGTCATATCTATTTATCTTAAGCATCATGAGCATATAACAAAAACATATGGACCTATAGTGTCATTCATGTCCTATTGCATATAAACCTATACTAACAACTTTTCAAATGTCTTGATGTTGTACTCATGTACCAACATTGAGCTATTGTTTACATAAAAGGCTTAAAGCCCATACTCGACAAAATATGATGATGTCTGCTTGGATTTTCCTTTTGGGACTACAAAATAGGATATATCCCTTTTCTATTGAATCCATTCATCAATTTGTACTTCCAACTACTACTATAAATATGCTAAGATAATAACAACATAAAATACCAAGGTTAAGACTACTAAGCCCTAACTAGCTAATATAGAAAATCTAAACAAAGACCTACTCCAGGAGACTGTGGTTTATGTACTCATAGGTCTACTCCGCCATTGCCATTAAAAAGGTTTTATGATTAATTTTATTCTCTTTTTAGCCTATGCTTTCAGTATATTCCCCATATGCTCCCCTATAAGCCAATTTTTATGTGATTGTATTACCTTCCCTAAATATATGATTGATGGTAATATTTTTTAAAAAAATTAATAGCTCTAAAACTCTTTCTAGGAGAGTGTTTAGTTTCTAGTTAAGTGTGGAACCTTTTCTTGTTACATTTACCACTATTGCCAAGTCACCTTCAATATTGGGTTTTTTAAATTTGCAAGACTTTGCATAATAAAAAACCTTCATTCAAAGCATTCATTTTTGCATAATTATTGGTTTTTATGCTTATGGGTCGTGTTAGTCTTGCAACTTCTACTCCATTCCAATCATGTATACTACATCCTATACCCGTTATACCTAGGTTGCCTCGTGAAGCTTCATTGAATTTTAGTTTATACCACCCCAGTTTGGGCAGACACCATTTTCAATTGGCTCTTCTTTGTTTGGTGTTATACCCCTTGTTCCTATGTAAAGGGTGACATTTTAAGCCCCTACCACCTAATTCTAAATTTCTCATCCCGATATGTTAGTGATGCATTCTTTTGAGGGTGGGGCATTATTTTTCTATTAAATATCTCTATTAAGGATGTTTCTCTATTATTACTCAATTGTATACACTTCTCTCAGAAGATTCTTTTGTTCCTCTCTTTCCAAATTTCCCATATTAAGATTAATGGAGCTATTGTCCATAGATTGTTGTGTATACTCTTTGAGGGGCTATTTGGCCATCCTTGAAATAGGGTCATTAAATCATTAGGCAATGCTATAGTCCATCCCAATTTGTTGCATGACCATATCCAACATTTGTGAGTGAACAGTCAAAGGGACAGTCAAGCCATGGGGGTGGGGAAATTCATAAGGAGGCTATTGTTGGTTTTGACTTGGACGATCATATTCTAAAGGAGGTTAAAAGCAAGGAAGGCCATGGCATCAACATAGAAAAGTGGATTAGCCAAGAGATGCAAGAAATGAAGTGTCACCTGAAGGCCATGGAAGAAACTATGGAACCCTTAAAAGAAAAGCTGGAAAAGCTAGAAATGGAGTTTCTGATGAAGGTAAAAAATAATAAAGTGAATGAGGTAATGACAACAGAAATCAAAGCAATGGTGGATGAGAAGCTAAAGGACCTGAATGAGAAAATCAGCTACAATGGGCACATCATCAACGGAGTTCTCAAGCACTGCAATGAGGGCCTTAGTGTTTTAGTGATGAATCTTAAGGCTTTGTATAACCATTTGGAGAATAGCATGTTGGAGAATACAACTATAACGTTGGACGATGGTTTTGGGAGCTTAGGATCAGGAACTAGAACTCAAAGTGGCCTCAAAAGGAAACTGCCATAAACCCCTAAGGAGCTAAAAGGTCTCAAAGACTCCATTCAGAAGATGGAGGATCTACAGAAACAGGTGAAGAATGCCATGGAAAAGATAAAGTAGTTTCTTTTGGTTGGTCGTTGGGTGGTTGCAAGTTAATGTGCCAGTTTTTTTTTGTTGCTGCTTGTTTTGTTTTTTCAGTTATCTTTTTGGGTTGGTTGGGGTCTTGTTGCTTGATGTATAGCAGGCTTTCGAATTATGTATGGGTTGAATTGAAAATATTTTCTTCTATATTGTAAATGGTTTCGGGTTCCATTCAAAACCTGTTTTTACCTTTATCAAAAATATTTGTGAGTGAACTAACAATTCAATAATAAGTGGTTGGTAGATTCTTCTTGTTTTTTTTTACTTATATTAAATATTTATATATCAATTTCAATTTTTAAATATTTTATAATTTTAATATTCAAATACTAATTTTATTTAAATAACACTAGCATTCTTAATATTAATTTATATATTTTTTCAATTGGTGTTAAAGGCAAAATATTTTATTATAAATATATTTTTAGAAATAGTTCAAATGGCATATTTTACACATGTTTTTGATTAAGGTAAAAATAGGTTTTGAATGGAACCCGAAACCATTTACATTAGAGCATAAAGATATAGCATTAGAGTCAAACAAAAAGAAACACCTGCTGGAAAGACAAAATCAAGACCCGATACATCCCTAGAAATGACAACAAAAGCAAAGAAAATAGTTTCTAGCACAACTACCAGCAACACCCAGCTACCAACCAAACCAGACTATTTGTTTTTTTATCATTTTCTCCGCCTTCATCTTCAGATCCTCCATCTTCTAAATAGCATCTTTCAGGTCCTTCGGTTCCTTAGGCTTCTCAGGGATCTTCCTCTGAGTGCACCCTCTAGTTCTTGTTCTAGGACCAACATTCCCAACATCTTCATCAATTGTTATGGTCATTTTTTCCAGCTTGCTTTTCTCCAGATAGTTGTGCAGCTTATTCAGGTTCATGACAATAGCACTAAGACCTTCTTTGTTGTGAATCATGACCTCATTTATCATGTTCTCGTTGTTGATGTTATTAGCCTTGATGTCTTTAACCTTGTTGTCAACGATCTTGTTGACTTTAGCAATAATATCCTCATTCCAATTTTTATTCTTTACCTTATCCAGAACCTTATTCTCCAGCTTAGTAGTCAAGGTAGTCATAATTTTTTCATGGCCTGAAGGTGGTTCTTCATCTCTTGCATCTCCTGCTTAATCCAATCCAGAGTAGAGCTCTGACCATCAGCAATGTTGGCCTCTTCCATATTAGAAGCACCCATCAGGAGTCCTAAGGTGTCCTCCTTTTGACTATTTCCCTCCTCACTAGAAGCCTAGTCCATACCGACATCAGTTTCGATATTTTACACATGTTAAATGTTAAAATCTCACAAATAATGAAATTAATTACTATGAATAATTCAAAAATACCTTAATTTCTATTTAATTATTAGGTAAACCAATTATATCTAGCTTTTCACATCTCTAACTTCTATATTACATCATTAAATTGAATTTGATATACAAAGGTAATATTATAATTTATCATTCTTAACCAACCATAACTTCTTAATTCTATGTATTTGACTCATCCAAATTTATGTACAAGAGATTTTATACCCTTATAATTTACTAACATTAACCCTTAAATGCCAACACATCACATTGATTAATAATATCTATAGTAGGAAAAGAAAATGCATCATTCATCCTATTAAATATTCTTACTATCTTATTATGATATTATTGATAAAATTCCATGAACTAATGATCAAGAGTACTTTTCAATAGAAAAAAATCAATATGGGTGGAGGCATAGCATTGTAAATTTGATTTGCACATTTTAAAGTTGATAAAAATACAAATCACAACCTTTGAACCATTCTAATTTGCTTATGAATATATCTTTAAATGCATATGACTCCTAATATTTGAAGTGATGAGGTAAATGAAACCTAAGCAATTTCTCATTGGACACAACTGACTAACTAATAACCCATTTCTCATATTTCTTGCAATCTTACAAAAATCCTACTTAACAACTAATTGGCTTTGTCATTTTCAATTCTACATAATTCCTTATTTCTCTTTATTTGACTAACCCAAATGTATATAAGATATTGTATTCCCTTACAATACTAGCATAACACATCCTATTCAATAACCATACTTATAACAGGAAAAAAATAATGAATCGTGGTGATCTCATTAAATATTCTTACTATCTTATACTTATATTATTGATAAAATGTCATGAACTAATGGTCAAGAGTACAATTTTCAATGGAGAAAGACAATATGGGTGGAGGTCTAACATTGTGAAATGTGTTTTGTAAATTTTAAAGTTTTTAAAAACATAAATCAAGACCTATGAACCATTCCAATTTGCATATGAATGTATCTTTAAATGTATAAGACTCCTAATATTCGAAGTGACAAGATACATGAAACCTAAGAAGTTTCTCATTGGATACAATTGACTAACTAATTTCTTATTTCTCATATTTCTTGTGATCTGACAACAATTGTGCTTAACGACTAATTAGTTATTATTTTCATTGTTGCTACATTCATTGGATATAAGATCATTGTAGAGAACTATGAACTAGTTAATAAAGACACACTCCACAATTAACATATCATTGAAAAAAAAATGTCGTGTTCAAAACAAAACCATTTATCTTTAGCATTATACATAAACAAATCACACAACAACACTACTCTTCCAACCTTGGCAAAAACTACGCTGCTTTGCAACCCTTCTTGAATAAGAAATCAAGGAGGAAAAAAAATAAATGTTTTGATTTTTTTTTTCTTTATATCGGTTTTAATCGTTTTAAATAGTAAATCTTCTCATTTGTTCATATTTTTAAGTATTAAAGATTTTTAAAATATGATATCCATCCATAGTGTATAAATATCAAGTAGACTTATAAAATACACTATGGGTGGACTCATAGCTAGTTTGTGTGTGCATTTTTTGCATGTTGATTCATTATGTAGGTACTTGCTATTTCTTTTCTATAGGTATTTGGTCTTTGCGGTGATTTTTTTTTGGTCTAATATGATGATAAATGAGTTTTTAAATATAGATTAATTGTAATTAAAACATCAAATTCTAGTAGTAATAAAGGGTTTGGATTATTATTAGTAGCATTCCTATTATTATTATTTTATGGTGGGGTATCATTTTGAGAGGGTTTATCATTTGAAATAGACAAAGTCAATCTACAAAATTTATCATTTGGTTTTCTAGCATACGGTTAATGAGATGCTTGGACCACCCAAGATCTTCATTGGAGTGGAGGAGAACTAGAACCACATAAAGGTTGAGAATTATAATTAGCTTTACAATCTTAACAAGGAGGTTAGCCCTTATAATAATGAGAGGTCAACAAGACTCGAGCAATTATATAAAAAAATATTGCCCTGATTACCCAATTGCACTTGCAAATGAGAAACCCCCTATAGAACCTTATTTACTTGCATTTGGATTTTTAAAAGAACATTGGAATAAATCATTCATTTAATATAGATAGAGAAATGAAAATCGACATAAGGTCAAAAAAGGTAAAGTTTTGTCTTTCCAAATATCAAATAAAATTTTCACTTTGAAAGCATCACATTTTGGATGAATTAAGTAGAAGGCCTATGCCAAATCTCCTAAAAGAATCATATGCCACATAAAAAGACTTAAATAAATGATGGACTCAATTTTAAGAAAACTAGGCTACTGCCAAATTTAAAAAGATAGATGGGTTTAGATCTAATGAGAATATCATAATAGAGAATACGCCAAAACAAGCAAGCAAGATTTGGTTTAACAATGAATATCCAAACAATTTGAAATTTGTATTTCTTTGAACCAATTAAGGACCATAAAGCCCACTCATCATTAAATTTTAGCACCACATGCAAATGTGGGGAGAGTTATTCTTTTGTGAATTTTGTAGTTACAAAATGGTACAAAGTACCCATTTCCAACATTCCCATTGAAGTTTATTTTATAAGCATTTCTAAAATAATTGAATAAACAACGATCTATAAGGACTCAAAATCTTGATTTAAGATCTTGAATTTCATCCTAACCTCATGTCAAGACAACAAAATTTTGGTGGTCTTTGAGAAAGAATGCCCCTTCTAGAAAAAAAAAACTTAGAACACAATCCCAAGGAAATCTCTAAGAGCACTATCATGACAAATGATCATACAAGATCATGAAATGGACATATATTGATAGATGAAAACTTCCCTTTAGTCAAACATTTATATAGGTAGCTACCAAAACTTAAAAAAATTAACTTTATTTTTTTCTACAAGAGAAAGCAGTTTGTTGACTAAATAGGTTAATTTCTTCTCAACATGGTCAATGGCACCACATGCTATGAAGAAGAGGGAGAAACTTGAAAATAAAATGAGATACCAAGAAATCTAAAATTCTTTGCATAGTCAAAATTCATTTCCAACCAACATAATTGAGCCAAGTAGGCTAGGGAAGAAAGGATTGTCAATAACATTGAGTTTTTTTTTGCCATTGAATACTAAGATTTTGAGAAACAAAATGACTCAAAATATAGTCAAACCTTTCAACAATCAACAAATATAGTATAGGGGCAAGATACCATCCTTGTTATTTAATATGAAATAAACCAAACAATAAGGATTAGTGACCATTAATAATAATGTAAGCATAAACATTTGAATAGAGCACAAACTTTTGCAACCAAAAGATAATGAATGTAGCACAACAATTATAAATGGTCATTCAATACAATAATATGATTTTGAAAAATCAATTTTAATAGAAGTGTTTGTTCCTTTCCTAGACAACAATGGTATTGCCTAGAATTTAACAAGATTTTATGAATATGGTTTTCTCAAGATGAGCAATGAGAGGAGTAATGATTAAGCTTGAGAGCAAGGACCTTTGTAATTATTTTCCTAGGGGCATTGAGCAAAGTGATCGACCTTTAGTTGCATATGTCCTTCAAATATCCAAATGTAGGCATGAATCTAATATTACCTCTATTAATAATATTACATAAAGAGTTTGATTGATACTCTTTTAGATATAAATTGAAAAGATCGTAGCCAACTATATCCTTTAGAATTTGACTCATGAGGTAGTTTACAACATAGTGGAGCTTTGTTGATGTACATGGTGAACATTGCCTATGAAGGTCATCTAAGGTGATAAATTGCTAAAATGAAAGACATTTAGGAACAAAGAGTTGACATGGAGCCACATTAATGCATTGTTAAAGAGTTTTAGTTCACTCAAGAGAAGAATCCTAGGGTTTGAAATGTTTGGATTAAGTTTTGCATGCATCGTGAAAGATTTAATGTTTGAAATATATAATTAATTATTATTTTAGGAGGTCCCATGAAATAGGAAATCCCAATTTATGTCTTGGACATTATGCCATTGTGTCATTTATTTTTAGTTTAACATTTATGCGGTAGATATAATTATAAAGTACTACAATATTATCATGACTAATATATAATAACATATATTAGTATGAAATTTGAGGGATAAAAATCAGTGTTTTTGAACCATGCTAATGTATGTTGTTGTAGTCTTTATACTTCGAACTTTGTCCCATTGAAGAAACAAGGAATAGAATCCAAATTGAAGGTTATTTGTAAATCAAAACAAGAACATACACAACATAAATGTATAAAGACTTCAAAAGTATCTATATTCAAATGGTACATCGTACATATCCTTACAACTCCTTATATTCATATATGCATTCCTTTACATATCATTCCTCGCCTATGTCTTCTATTTCCTATTCTCCTTACTCTTCCTCGTGTCACTGGAGAATGGATATCTCACTATACTTCTATCTATTGCATTGGTTGTGACCCTTATATGGTATCCCTAGATTGCATTATTTGTTCCAAAGCTCATCATATACCTTATTTTGCATGCATTTGAATTAACTTATTTTATTAGCTGAAATGAGGACATCAATATCTAGGCAAGAGACTTTCCTATAAATTTTCCTTTATTTTCCTATTTTTCTACATGTGTGAAACAAAGAATTTAATGTTTGATGAAAAATCTACATTCATAATAAATAAAAAATAAATCTAATAGTCAAATTATATATATTCAAAATTATACTTTTTGGAAAGTTTATAATGAGACTACATACTTATAATTATAAATTTTAAATGAATTCATTTGATCCCCAAAAGACAAAGGAAAAGTGGGTTTTTGTTAGTATTTTCATAAGTATAGAGGAGAAACCATTGCAAATATGATTTAGGACTAGAGGGGTTTGTCCAAGGGGGTTTGATTTAATCCTTTTCAATTAAAATCTTATAAAAGGAAACTCTCAAGGCTTAAATCATTATTTCTTCTAAAAAGTATGCAATTTTAGGCAAAACTTGAGATGTCTTGAAAGTGGGACACACTATTTTGGTTGTACCCTATGCTAAATAGAGGTTTGCCTAAATCAAACCTATATTGGTGTTCCCACTTCCACAACAACTATGATTGATAGAAAAGAGTGTGTCCTCAGATTGACAAACACAATACACAATAGAAATGCTTGAAACAACAAACATCACCCCAACTATGAAACCCTAGTCATGGAGTCTCACACAAGGCTTGATGTTGCTAGAACATGGTAATGCATGTCTTTATCATGGTGAAACACAATGCACCCGATCATGATTGTTGTAACAAAGATTTATGATTGAATTATTTTCTCCTTGGTTGCAAAGTTGTGCTCAAATGATTTGAATATGCTTGATTGAATGTGATTGCAGGAAATAATAGTTGATAGGAGTTTAAAATGAGAGAAGGAATTGCATTTATATGCAACTTACAACTATTTGGATTTTATTTTGGGGGAAGGTTGACATTGGGGACAAATTTTAGCTATTTGCAAAGTTGACTTCCACATATCAAAATTTGGACCAAAATTCAAGGACAAGGGTGTTAGGCACCCTAGTCCAAGCAAAATGAGTCATGACAATGGTTGGAATAGGGGCATGCACCAAGTTTATGGAAACAACCTTGAAATTAAGAATAATTATGCATAAATTAGGCACAACCACCAAATTGGGTTCAAACTAAGTGTAATCGTAAAGTGGTACAATTTACAACAACACATGAATATATGAACTTCTATTCAAACTAGTTGTTTGACATAAATTGACTATTCACAAAACCAAACACATGTGAGCCAAGCCAAGCTCAAAAAGCTAGCAAAGCTCCCAATCTTGAACCATTTATAGTAATTTGAAACATGATATCCCAAAGGAAAAAAAGATATCTCTATTTTTAAATTCTGTAGTTTTTTCTTATAACCTATCCTAATACATCACATCATATATTTTTAAAATAAGTATATTCTAGAATGTTTATAGTAAAAAGTAGTTAGTAGCATGCATGGCCTAACAAGTATGTTTTAGGAAGGTTGTAATAAAATAATTACTTGGCATGCAAGGTCTAAAATACACTAATTCATAAAATTGACATAAAAACAAATTAAGCATAAACAACATTTGGAATGGAAGCAATAAATCATTACAACTACAATCATCCATTAGACATACTCATAGATAACTCAACTATCTCTAACTTTCATCCTCTTCCTACACAAGGAAGGGGACATGCACACCCCATTATAACAATGAAGTCATAACCATGCTCTTGGTGCCAACACCAACCAATGATTATACCACTCATAGATAACTATCTCTAACTATCATCCTCATCCTACACAAGAAATGGGACAAGGACACTCAATCATAACAACAAAGTCTTAAGTTTTAACCATTAAGTTAGTGTCAACAACAACCAACCATTAGACACGCTCATAGATAACTATCTCTAACTGTCATCCTCTTCCTACACAAGGAAGGGGACAAAGACACCCTATCGTAACAATGAAGTCATAACCATGTTCTTAGTGTCAACTACAACAAAAATAATTAGACACACTCATAGATAACTAATTGTCATCCTCCTCTTACACAAGGGGACAATGACATCCCATCGTAACAATAAAGTCGTAACCATGTTCTTAGTGCCACTATGTCTCAACCTAGAAACTTTCCTGCGTGAATATATAGACCAACCTTGTTGCATGTGAAATAAATGACATTATTAACAAAAATGCGAAAATTATAACTATAAATATTGTTTGCATTAATAAAAAATAAATATCAAATGAGTACTATATACATTACAAAGACATCTACTCATAAAAGTGTTAAAAAAATAGTAGATTTGGTACAATGGAATTCATGATGCGTATCAGGCAAATTAAAGATCTAAAGGTTCAACATAAACAATTAGATTTCAATAATGGAATTAACATAGCCCTGGAGGAACACTATGTTCCAATTTTTGGATGGATGCACTTGATTACACTTCAGTGACCAATCATGAAGCATTTTGAAAACTTTTTTTAATAACTTCCTGAATTGGCTGATCCATACTTAGAAAAGATGAATTCAAGCTGTCTGTAACACCCAATAAAACCTTATGTGAAAGAATCGATACTTGTTTACAGATCCTTTTGTCCTTGCTACGGATAACAGCAGCCATACTTCCTTCATAATGGAGTGAATTCAAATAAATTCATTATGGGTAAGTAAGTCAGCTGATTAAGATTCTTCCCCTGATATTTTTTCCTTGTGCTGATTGTCCCTGTAAATATAAATGTTCTGAACAATTTCAAACTTTCCCAAATAAAGTGGCATATCTATCGCCTAAGGTTTGGGTTCTACAAGATTATCTATATTAACTATGTAAAAAAATGTTTCTCAATTTCTTTGCCCATTACATTCCTTCCTCTCTTCAATTGTTTCTCAATTTGTTCAGTCTGTTTTGTTTCACCCTTTACCTGACAAATTAGATTTATTTAACTTGCAGAAACAGAGGTTGTCTGCATGACTAAGTTTTGAAAGTCTTCTCTAAGACAGCAGAAAAGAATACTTCACCTCCATTCTTGTCTAGTTTAGGCTCCACGATCCACAAAAGCTTAGAATACCCAAGCTTCTCAAACACTGCTACATACTCTTTCACATCTTTCTCTGAGCAAAAGAATCTATCAATCCACAGAAGGCCTCCTGGCCTAAGAACTCTATCCCAATCAAACACAACAAACTCTAGAAACTCCACATCAATCCACCCATCAAGAAACAATGTAGTGTGAATGATATCAAGTGTGTTATCAAAGAAGGGAAGCCTCTGGTTCACAGAAATGTATAGAGGAATGAGCCCTCTCAGAGCTATCATTTCATTGAAGGGTGCCCCTAAATTAAGGGTGGCTGTGGCTATTGTAACATTCCTGAGCTTCATTAGGGCAGCAAAGGTTCCTGTCCCAGGACTGAAATCTAGGCCAATTTTGATCTCTCCGGGAGCCTTTAGGCTCAACACTTCCTCCACACTGAACTCGGCAGTGTTGTTATTGTTGGCTATCCATCTCATGGACTCGTGAGTTTTCAAGTTGAAGCACTCTGCACACTTGTGGAATCCTCTGTAACAAAGAATAACTGTCAGACAAGAAAGCTTAATAAATCACTACATGGACTAAAATCTTCAACAAAATTCAACCTAACATATAGGCATTTTCCCTCTACTGAAACAATCACAAACATGGGCAATACAGATGTTCTACAAGCTATTAGTTCCAAACAAAATGATATGCCTACTAGGTGAGGCTATGCTAGTAACATTTCTCAAAAAAGAAAAAGAAAGTATTCATTTTACTAACAATAATTCAACAGCAAAGCTTTGTCACTGGGGAAGTTACAAGTGTGAAATAGAGAAGGTTTGTAAGATACCACAGCTTTGAAGCTTGATCAATTAGAACTCCCTAAAGTGCCCTAAATAATTAGTGTACAGTGGATTTATTCCATACATCATCCCTACACTAGTTATTTAAGGCACTTAAGTGAACATCTGATCAATTAGGAAATGCTATTTTAAAGTAGAAATCTCGAGATTGATGTGTTAGCATCCTCCTCTCACAGTGGATGTGTTTTTGAAGAGACCAGAGGCATTGGAGAGGAAAGGCCAGGGAGTGGTCTCTTGCAGTGGGCTCATGATTTTTACTCAAGTGCTGTAGATAATAAGTTGAATGTAATTTGAAGGATTAAGGCAGGTCTCTAAATGGGCTGACACTCCTATAGACTGGTAGTAATGTAGGAGAGGATGATTCATGGAAGCTACTGCTTATAGATACATGACAGAGCCACCTACATTTTCACAGTAAACTTTTAGGCGGCTGTCCTGCTTTTGCTTCAGTTGAATGGTAGCTAGGAGGTTTAAATTATTTTGAAGCAACACCTGCTAGGTATTACAAAATAACAAGAGTTCATGGCTTTTAAAGACAGAAAAAAGTTATTAAATTTCGAGAAGATCAAACTAATTTCTGGAAAAATCAAAGCTATTTGATTCATAATTTCTACAGTAAGTCAAATTACGAAATGATTTAATTGTGTAGTTTGAGTCAAATTTATTAACCTAGGTTTTATAAATTTGACTTGAAAACTATGCATTTAAATCTTAATAACAATATCATAATTACGAGGTTAAATGTAGTAATGAAGGTTAAATGTAGTATCTAGTCCAGAGCTATTGTTTATTATGCTACAGAGAGTAAATCAAGAATTAAATTTGTAGTACTGCATATTCTTCCAGAGTGTGGACCTTCTGTTGTTTATATTTATAAATTTTCCCATTTTTAGGACTCCTAGAAGATACAACTACTGAAAGCTTATCATTTATTAAAAATTATCCTAGTACTGAAAACATGTAGTCCCCTTCTTTAGCAGCTGCTTAAATGTTTTGCCAAAAAGTTCGATTGCTTTTCATTTACTGAATCAAGATTCTTCATTTCCTAATAGCTGCAAATAAAGCTTAAATGAGGCAGCAAAGATAATTTTATTGCCAAAATACAAATAAATATTATCACAAACAGACTCAGAATATGCACTGCCTTTGTTGACTTGGAAAATGTTGGTATGGGAATTCAAAGTGCTGCTGATAAGGGTCCCTCTATCCGCACTCGTGAAAACCTCAACAAGTCTGCTGAGCAGACTAAGAATGATTTGCAGGAAATCAAGAATATGTATCAAAACTTCAATCAGTTGGGGAATGAGGTTGTTGAGGCCTTCAAACACTTCTATCAATGTTTCTTTGTTTGTGTTGGTGTTCAAATTATTTGTTTGTTGCTGTGTGCTTGCTGAGTGTTGATGCTAATTGGCTGAGTTTCCTTATAATACCATTTTATATAATTTGTAAATAGGATTTCAGATCTCTTCAAAACCTACTTTACTCTTAAATATAAAAATAAACTCAGAATAAGCACTAACCAATGCCCTCTAGAAAGCTTTGAAATGGTCACATATCAATCATGGATTGAAGGGAAGCTGTTGGCATTGTGTTGAAGTCTAATAAAAAATTAAAGGTTTCACCGTTTCTTGATTCGAGGACATGTTTGTATTAATTTTTTCTCAATTTGAAAGTTGAAATCAGATTTTGTAATAGTTCTCAGAATAATATCTAGCTATCATTGCTATTGATTGCCACACTCTGATTTTAAAAAGTGACAATTCCTTCCTTAAAATAAAATTTTCGAATTGTTTGTTGATAGCCAGTGAGATTTTTCAGAGTACTGAAAGATAAAATAAGTCTCAATTTTGAAATATAGCTAGATAAATTTATCAGCAGTTACTAAGCAAATTCTTCAGAGTAAAATATGTGTGTTATTTTCATGGACATTTCGAATCCTACTCATGATTATGAGAAAGAAGAATAATAATGGAATGAATTTCAGGAGTCTTATAAGGAAGTCAGAATTGTCACATAAGATTCCTCCGGCAATTCATTCCATCATTATTCTTCTTCCTAATAAGTTTTTGTAATTATTCTCTCCCCCTTATAAGGCTCCTCCTGCAATTTATTCTATCATTATTTATCTTCTGATAATGAATCACTGGGTGTACTTCAAAACACCATGTAAATACACATACAAAATTTTAACTCAGATATACTTGTTTTCTAATTCTTGAACTATGAAAAATCGATCCCATTTGTCAGCACTGTTTTTCAATTCTCCTGAGTGTGGCAAAAAGCAAATCCAGTAAAACAGACTGAAATATCCAGGCTGAGGATTTCAATAGCATGTACCTGTTGGTATTATTTTGGGAAGTGAGGCAGGCAAAACCTTTGCATTTGTAGTGCGTCCACCGCAAGCTGCCATCCTCTGGAAGGGACCAGAGGGCTGAGAGCACAGGCAGGGGAGGGTTGCCCCTGCCCCTGCCCCTGCCTGGGGGCCTAGCAGCCAAGCACCGGCGGCGAGGGGGTGGATCACAGCCTTGCACCATCAGCTCCTGGACCACTGGCCAATCATCTGGGCACTTCCCAGACACATTGTAGAGCATATATTGCTCTGCTTTAAGGCTGCCAGAGATGCAGGCCAAGCCCACAGTGGGATAAGCCGCCATGGCTCCCATGAAGTTCTTTCTGCCATGTCTGTTCTGCTTAGGCTCTGTATATTTCTTGAGCTCACTAGAATGGAACAAGGACCTAGGAAGAGACCCATTTTCTTCATCTTCCTCTTCATCTTCTTCTGGCTGTAGCTCTGGCTCTGTATTTGGTTCTGACTTTGAGTTTGAATCCGACTTCAATTCTTTAATTTCTATCCCACCATGTCCCTGCTTCAAACTCGAAGTAGATTGTATGATCTCGAGCATTTTGTCCAAGTTCCAAACGATCTCTATAAGCAAGTTGCTGTGATTCAATCTCTCTGCTTTGAGCTGCAACCCACATTCTGAATTTGGTATGCCCACATTTTTCTGCATTGAGCGGCCTAGCATGCCCTGCAGATGTTCAATCTTCCTCGCAAGGAAATTTATTTCATGGGGGCCATTAGTAGTACCAGTGAAAGCAGCCCTTGAGGTTGATTCAGCACCACTGAACACAATATTAGTTGACCAGTAGCGGAACAGGCCACTTAATGCCAGAAAAGCTAGTGCTGCAGTAATTGCAACACGAAATCTGAGACCCCATTTATGTCTGTTGTGAGGTCTATGCATTTCTTATAAAATAGCCAAAATAAAAGAATTCACAGGCTTGTATGTACAGAGATCTTCAATGAAATGATTTAACATATATAGTAATGCCCACCAGATTCAACTGAAACTCTATTAGCATCATGATCTCAACGAAAGGATGCTATTGGAGTACATAACAAAAGTACAGATCAATTCATCTAAAAGCTGCCCAAGATGTAATCTCAATGTCCCCTGTTTGAAAAATGTGGTTTGAAGTTCAATAGAAAATTTGTCAATCCATCTAAAAGCCTATCCAAGATGTAATCTCAATGTCCCCTGTCTAAAATATATGGGTTGCAGTTAACCTGAAAGCCTACCCAAGATGTAATCTCAATGTTCCCTGTTTGAAATACTCTTCAGAAACTCTTCCCAACACCCAAAAAGATCGTTACAGAGGTGTGAAAATAAACTGTTCTTTTTCTAGTTTTATACTTGTGCATTTCATTTCATCTACAAGCCTACCCAAGATGTAATCTCAATGTTCCCTGTTTAAAGTATTCTTCAGAAACTATTCCCGACACCCAAAAAGATCTTTACAGAAATGTGAAAAAATCTGCTCTTTTTTCTTGTTTTATACTTGTGCACTCCATGAAATGCACATCAACTTGGCAACAACCATTAATGCAATGCAGTTCTTTTCCTTGTCTAATGGTGAAGTGCCGGTTTCTCTCGTGGGTTGCAGTGTTGGGAACTGTAAAATAGCCCTGCAATTTGGTGGTGGCAAAGTAATAGAAAGATCAGAAACAATTAAGTATTTTTTTTAAAAGGAGTTGCTTAGGCAAGGAATCATCACCCATTGACTTCAATGGCAGTATCTAATCACAAGTACGTGGAATACCCATTAATATTCTTGCCTTGAGCAGTTTTCAAGGCACATAATTTGCTCGGTATTCGTTTAGCTTTCCTTTTTTAAAGCTTGCCCCCGATGGTGAGGGTGCCTAACATTACGACTGAAACAAACAAAAAAACAGATCTTGTTAGGCCCTTCATAAGGAGGGCTTCGCTCTTTGTTTTTGACTCAGACCAGTTCGCCTGTTTATTGCCCCTCTTTATAGAGAGCCTGCGCGTTCAAACTAATAGCATATATTCACTCGGGGAAAGGAAAGGCATCAGTACCCGTTATAGTTAACTTGGGGTGCTTATATCTCCTAAACATTATATTCGATTTTGACAAAAACAAATATTGGCGTTTTCGTATGCGACTTAATTGCTTAAAGCTAAGGTTTCAGTTTTTGGGTATTAACGATGCACATGTAGGAGTTGTTATGTGTGGAAGGGTCAAAAAGTGGTCATTTCAAAGTGTTGACCAATACATGACCCCCATTACGCCAATTATTGTTCACTCAAAATCACCAGTACTTGTGGACAAATGTTCTAGTAGTGGTTCACAATCCTCCATTAGTAGTGCACAAATGGGTCAATCATGAATAAAAAAAGCTTATAAATGATCGACTATTAGTACATAAATGATCAACTATTAGTACATAAATGATCGACTCTTGGTACATGTGAGATTACTTAAGTGAACGATTATTAGGAGTCACTATGACAATAAGTGAGCGATTATTGGTCCTCGAGTGGTAATTGATCCCTTTCTCCCAGTGTTCTTGTTGTTTAGCTATTTTTTTTATAATTGTATTATTTTTAATATTAAAAGTAGTACAGGGTGGAGATAGTTTTAACAAGCTATTAACTAGAATTAATAGAGCATTAATCGATAATATTATAATTTTATTGTTGTTTTTATTTTGGGCTTCTAATTATGTTAAATGAATGAAATATTTTTATAGCATCTACAAGGATAGAGCAGTCTATGTAACCTAAGGACAACACACGCCCTCAAACTATCAAACAGGACACCAACGTGTTAAAAAATTTGTAACCTCCTTTTTAGATCTCCCCTTGGACAGTGAATTTTGATCAGTAAGTTTTTTATTTTGTCCAGCTTTGTTTCCTTAAATAAAGTGCTTAAATTATCCGTTTTTAAAATATTCTCATAACTAGCGTGGATATCACAAGACATTCCATGAGAAATTATCACTCTATCTCTACCACTCTTGTCTTGCAAAAAAAAATCTTCTTTAGGTATCATCCATCTACCTATTATTTAGATTATTCTATGAACTCTCCCCTTCTCTAACTTTGATTTCTCATAATGGACCCTAAGAACTTTAGCATCATAATGGTACTTATATTACCTTCAAAATAATTGATGCGCTCTTTAACTCTAATAACCATTATATACAAAAGTACAAAATGAAAACTATCAAATGGTTTTAGCAATCATTGACAAGGTCAAGAGAAATATATTTTCCAAATGATTAAGGAAGCCCAACACCCCTTGGTCTTTGGTTTTCTAGGATATTGTTAGCATATTCCTTGCATGTTGTCACATGTTAAAAAAATAATTCTCAAACACCCAAACTTGGCCACCTCAATTTTTCTTCATATTGTTTAGGGGTCAAATGGATATTAATGAATCTAACAATGTAAACTATGTGAGATGAGTTCATTAATTAACCATTCCAACACTAACACTCAAAAATACAAGAGAAAGAGGGGCTTCCAAACATAACTCTCAATGCAACCCAAGAAGATGAAGGGATGCCAATGCTAAACCCAAATTATATCAATGAAGTACGCAAACAAGTCCTCTTTTATGCAATGTAGGAATTAATTAAAGATGTGTAAATGCAAATGTGAAATTGAACCAATTGATTTAATGAGAAAAGTAAAAAAGATCTAGATGCTAAATGTAAGCAATCAACCCAATCAAGATATGAAAATAGGTCTAGACTAAGAAGTGAAATGAATGATAGAGTACTCACCTTGAAATATGTAGAGGAATATGTTTTTTTTCTCTGAAAATTGCAGATCTGAACTTGTGACAAAACTTCTAATTGTGGATTCACGATCACAACAGGAAACCTAGAAAATGTTATTTTTCTCAAACCTCCAGGAATAGGTCAACCTGATGCAACATGTTCCAGACACTTTTCCATGAAGTCACTGTATTTCTAGGACATTGTAGAACAGTCGGCCTAACTTCTTCGGAAATGTCTTGGCAAGTAGTTTCTAGATCTGTGGTTGTAATTCTGATATCCTGCTCCTGCACATAGAAAAGCCTATTTTGGGATTTGGGTGGACGAGGGCTTGCCTTGGTCAAGGTTGTTTGTAAGAGGGCTTGCCTTGATGAAGGATGGAATAACTTGAATGTTTTGGAATGATGGATCTCCTCCTTCGAAGCCAAACTCCACTACCACCTTGAAGGAAGAAGCTTGATGCAAGAAGAAAATGCTTGAAGATGCTTGCTTGAAATATCATGAACATGTGTATCCTTGCTCTTGATTTCTTGTAAAATGATGATGTAGCTTGATGGGTATGAAAATCAAATACCCAAGCCTCCTTATATACTAGTTTTCAAGATAAAAAATAAAGCAGGCCGACCTGGGAGAAAAAGAAATCAATCAAAAAACTTGAGGCACTTCGGGCCCCGTAATTAAATTTCCTCAGGGAAGAGGTCGACTCGGGTCAAAATATTCCTAGAATAGAACAACCTAGTCGGCCTATTCCAGAATAGGTCAACCAAGTCAACTTATTCCCAAGGCGGGGTCCTAGAGAGGGGTCTCGGAGGCCTCAGAGAAGGTGCAGAAAGAATCAGGGGATGGTGAAACCGCTGAAAGATATGGCCAAAAAGGTGATAAAATAACACCTAAAAGGACCATGAAGGAAGATGAGAGAGAGACCAAAACCATGATAAGGAGGGCTAAAAGGTCACAAAATAAAGTGTGTCCATTTTAAGATGGTACACATACAACCCATTCGAAGAGGCTCCATGAGAAGTATTCAAGCCTATTCTAATGTTCAATAATCCAATATGACCTTCCTACCTTCTCTTACATATCATAATAATATGTCACAAGTAACCTTGATAAGGATTAATCATTATGATCTTACACACCTTCCAAGATGCCAACACATGAAAAAAACATGCCAACTCAAAGTGGGATGCCTACATCGTTATGTGAGGACAAAATCCACCAAAGGTGAAACCACTACCAACCCAAAATAGTATGTGAAATTTCCCCCAAGTGAGGATAGATGACATTGAATATAAAATAATAAATACAATTAATTTATTGAATATAAACAGTAGAAATGCAAAGTTGAGCCGCCTTTTCAAAAATGAGTCCATGTTGCATCATTCAAGATCTAGGTTATGTTTTTGTGTATGAGTTCTTGTCCTTAACATGTTTTATAGTTGTTAATTTCAAATTAAGGTGTTGTACTAATCTATGTAACTTGATTATGTAGGAAAACTCCTTCAAATAAATAACAAATCCATTTGAGAGGTCCTTTTGAAAGGTTTTTCTAAGATTCAAAATGAGGATTCACTAGAGCTACGTGTACTTAATATGAGGAAGGTGTCGATACATATTATATAGTAAGCTTGATACAAGATAAATTTTAGGTTTCTCTTGAGGCGGGGTGGGATAAAATAGTTTTTTATTATCTATCTCAATAGTTTTGAGAAATAAAACTTAGAAAAAGTGGGAGTTCAAGAGTCATCACTAATCTAGGGAGGAGGAACAACATAAGCAAGAAAAATGTCATAATGAGGTCAAGTAGGTGGGTGGAATTTATAATGTAGTGACATGGTAGATAAAGGATCTTTACCATATTCCCCCATTAATATCTGAAGGATCCATTGAAGGAGTGGATGTAGAGGCTAGGCTATTGAATCTAGGATGATGCTTCTAAATGTGCAACCCCATGACAACAACACAAACGCTCACTTGGTTATCATGTAACTATATGGCCATTATTCTACTTAGTGGGACTAAGAGGAGAATGTAAGGTTCATAACCCTTAACTATCTCACAAAGATAAACAAATGATTCAATTTCATATAAATAAGGAAATGAAATAAAACATCTTCAATATGCATACATTACACATTACACCTCACATTTAAAAGTGTCTAATATAGAATATAATGTACACATAAAATATGAAGTACAAGGGAATTGAGTTAGGCTATCATTCCCATCTTATCACAACTATATAAGTAATTATATAAAATACAAGTAAACATGATCATTAGAGTCTCTATTCCCTATTAAACCAATGGTTGTCTACAAAAAAATAGATGATAACATGGCTTAGTCTCTTTTATGCCCAACCATGAAGCTTACACTTCCCCAAAATTCTTCTTACTGAAGAATACCTAACCCTGCATTAGAAGCCTATCAATCTCAAAATAGTAGATAAGATGGAATCTGGTGTAACCTGGTATATCTACATGTATTTCACATATGGACATGTTATACCTAACTATCAAGATATGGAAAAAGGAATAAAATAAATCTAACATCCATCTATTTCAATGGAGCATATAGCTTTGGCTAAAGTATTTAAACCAAAAAATGGTTGCCATATATGGAAAATCATATCTACTTCCCTTTGCGAGCCCATATTCAACATATATCCCAAAAAGTAAAGCCAAAACATACATAGACATAGAAGACAAAACTAATTTCCTTACAAATATAATGTGCATGTATTAAATCATGGAAATAGCTTGTATTATTTCATACAAAATGATAAACAACATGATACATTATGCATATCAATTTTCTACTATGAACTCATGCAACATTAATGTAAATGCAAAATCCCTTTTGCGTGTAAGAATAGTAAATTCATGTGATATTCTATGCATTTTAATTTCTACATGCAATATTTGATGAACACAAATATTCTATCTAAATTTCATTATTTTTATTAAATTAGTAGGGAAAGGGTCCTAATAATGATTACATAATAGAACAATAAAATAACATAAAAAAAAAAAATCAAAAGAACAACAATATCTTTTAACTAGCATAGAGGACACCATCCCCTTGATCAAAATAGACCCAAACACTTTTAGATACTGTTGGACATATATGTTTGGTTTTTATTGTCTATTTTACATTGATGTCAAACATTGTGGTCCAAAGGTGTTTTCCCTAACACTATGGTCAGGAGGTATTTGTTGAAGACATGCTTAGATATATCTGGTGGTTTGGATATGCCCAGAACAAGGAAGTTGGTCCAGAAGAAGTAAGGTTGTGTACTGGACTTGATGGTGCTATAGAATAGTGGAAGACACGTATGTTTTCTAGAGATCATGTGAGAATGATGTTTTCCAATACTTCAGTGATATATTTTTTGGTTGAAAGTCGGTAGTTCAGAAACAAAGATATACAGTTGAAGATGACAATTACTTAATTGTATTTTTGAGAAGGTCTTTGCTCTAAAAATCAAGTTCAAAGATGTGCAGATGTGATTTGTTTGCATTCAGATCTTGGTCTTGGTTATGGTGTTTCTTGGTGATCTGGAAACTATTCTTAGTGATCCAAAAATAATATTAGCATGTTATACAGTTATGACTAGTTTGCGATCTAGTCTGAAAATGTGTTGTGATGACTTTTGACATAGAAAATTGGCAATTGATATGGCATCTGACATGGAGTTTGGATCTCACCATAGTGTGTGAAGGTCCAGATACAACTAGCAAGTGATGTGGTTCTTTGGACAGTGTGATGCTACACATTTGAGATAACCATGGAAGTTGTTCCAATAATTATGGATCTAGTATTGGGCAATGTGAAATATTTTTTTGGCCCCTCTCTCTCCTAGATTGGATCATGCTTCATTTTTTTGGTCCAAGTATTACATTTAATGTGTATCTCTTATATGAATGGGTTCAGTTATGTGTGACCTATGTTTGGGTCTGTATGTTCATGGCATTGGACCTTATTGTAATTTGTTGTTGACATGGCCAACTTGTAATTTTATTTTGGCATGGCCAACCTTGTTGTGATTCCAATGACCTATGTTTTATTAAGTATAGTGTGTACATCATAAAAAGGTATGAGTGGTGAGTGAGAAAGTGAATAATTATAAGTAGAGTTTTAGAACAATGGAGTTTAGTTTAAGAGGTTTCTATTGTGTGAAGAAGAAAAGGAAAAGACAGTGTGTTGTTGAGGTTAAAAGAGTTGTGCAGAACAATTGCACTATTAGGAGAATTTATCTTTATCTACTGTAAATATTTGTATGTACCTTGTACCTAGGATAGTGTTTCTTAGGTGCACAAGTTCTTTTCTATATCTTGCTACTTTGGCAGTGAGCCTTTGTTTACAAGTTCAAAATAGTAAGCTCTTATCTATATTTGGTGTTGTAGTGGTAGTGAGCATCTAGTTGCAAGTCCAGAGCAGTGAGTCCTACTATCTTTGTAATCATAATGTATATTAGTGATTTATCTTTGTGGGAAAGTTCTTACCATGTTTTCCCCCAAATTTAGTTTCCCACATAGAAAAATCTTGGTATTCATATGTGTAGAATATGAAAACCAAAGCAATGTAAAGGGGTAGATCACTTCTCCTTTTTGAAGTATCACATTTGGAAGGAAGATATTGCAATAGGCTCAAATGATGACCTAAGCATTGAATGGGGCAATGATCCTTCACTAAATATGTAATTTTGAAATGGAAAATGATAATAAAATTAAGAAACACAGATTAGGGAAGATTTATATACACTTAGAAATGAAATAGGAAATATGTTTCTTCAAATCTTAATAACAAACATATGGAATCCCAAAAATACTTGTAACTGTTATTCTGTGATCCCAAAGCTTAAACTTGTCTTCCTATCAATTTTGAGTTGGATCTAGAGGGTATAGGGAAGATGAATTATTTTGTATCCAGGTACAAAGCAATTGAATTTTTTTGTACCTTTGGTTTCTACCTAAAACTTACAAGGATGTTGTGATTGTTCCCAATCTACCTGGAAAGGTTTAGAAAACTCCTTCACCTGTAGTTTCACATACAAAAAATGGGTAAAAGGTTGGGTAAAAAGGGTTTTCCTTGGTCAAACTCTTGTTTAGGAATAAACCTTGAAAATGAAAGAAAAATGCATAAAGGAAAGTATGTAAAGAGGTAAATATTTGATTCACCTTGCTTAGACCCTCATGGAAAGATGTAGGAATCATTCATACCCATGAAGGTATTTGAATGTGCTAGGAATCAAGGAGTTGACCTTGAAATGTAGAATAGGAATCAAGGATTCCTTCATGCATGGATCTAAGAAGGCCACTCCTAAATCTTCAATGTAGAGATGCTTGATAATCAGTTGCAATGAAGGAGATATGAATGTGGATGGAAGGAAGTATCTTCTTGCTTGATTGAGAATTCCTATACTTGGCCATCATAGGAGAGAAAATTTCTTCAATGGAGAATATTGTCTTGGAATTATCTTTAAATGGATTGGAGAAAGTAGATCTTGGATGATTGCCTTCAAATCTTGAATCCAATTGCTCAATTTATTAAAAACTTCTTGATCGCGAATGTTTGAGGATAATAATTTATATCAAAATGAGGAGAGATAGGTTTTTATATATTTCATCCATCATTTTTGGATTAAAAAATAATCCAGGCTGACCATGGGATCTATTTTCCCACTAAGACCCTGACATAGGGCTCCAAGCCAAATTTCTTGGTATAGAATGGCTAAAATGTTATGTACATTGGTATAGAATGTTTGATCCATTCTCTACCTCAAAAAATCAACCCAATTTCAAATTGGGTGTCAGGATGGTGGAAATAAGATGGAAAAGAGGAATCGGGTTGCTAGGATCAAGCATAATAGACATCAGATCCTTAAATCACCAAAATAGGACCTAATAAAGCATCCAATTATGGGTGATAACTTTTTAGGATGGAAAATTTGGCCCCCAATTTAGCAGGATTATGAGACAAAATCATGCTCATTGTAAATTAAATCAATTCATAATAACAATCTCATCAAGGTCAAGGAGACAAATATATATATATATATATATATATATATATATATATATATATATATATATATATATATATATATATATATATATATATATATATATATATATATATATATATATATATATATATATATATATATATATATCAAACCCCCTAATAAGGTATTACCTTACTATGGATCATGCAAAGAGAAAGCATTGTTGCAAAAGATGGCATTGATAGTCTAGCAAGATGTGTTATGCTAGTCAACCCATCAAAACAAAGGGATCAATCCTTAAGGAAAGCATTGTCTCCATTGAAGGATCCTAAAAAGGAAATCAGTCCTAACGAAAGAATTTTCTCCAAAGGGATCTATAAAGGAGGATCAATCCTTAAGGAAAGGTTTGTCTCCATTAATGAATCCATTGAATAATGCATAGGGGCATGATAATGAAAAGATGGAGGCAAGGAAAGCAATGTCTCCTTAGCCATCTACATAAGAGACATTGCATTGAATTATTGTGTGTGTGCAAAATGCAAAATAAGGAACAAAGTGTATGTCCCCACGTTAAAGTGCTTGTAAATTCCTTAACGAGAGCAATAGCTTTAATGGAGCATACATGCATCCACAAGAGATGTTTCCACTATGGGATGCCCCCATGAAAGAACACACAAAGGGAAATGAACACGTGACAAAAGGGATCTGTATGCACCCTAAAATGGTCGCCTAGACTTTGGGCCCCCATTTAGCACTTTATCAAATCCCTGAATCAATGTTTTCAAAAATCAGCATTTTATCAATTATATCAATTTCTTTGATCAAGTCATATTTTATCATTTTCAATTATTTGCCTTGGGCTAACCATTTTTATCCTAAGTCTTTATTTATTAAAAGGAATATTTCCTCCCCTTTTATTAAATAAAAAGCCCCCACCTTTTCCTCTTATCCTAAGTTGCACAAATAAAGCATTATTCTTATTTTATAAAAATAAGAAAAGCACTTTTTGTCTCATATGGACACAAAAATCAACTCTTATTTTCCCATTGGAGGATATTTGTGCACATGGATTTCTCCTCTTTGATGCTCCACCATTGATTAAGTCTTTTTCCTCTTAATCTCCATGGTCCATTTCTCCTCATCTCCTATAAAAGAAGAGCTCTCTTCCTCATTTGCATATCATTCACTTTTATGCTAATTTTATGCTGCAGGTTTTCTAGGTCATTTGGAGCTCCTTGAAGACTTTCTTGCATCCAAGCTTTGAAGACATTGTTGTTGCATCACATCTTGGCTTTCTTCATTGCTTCATAGTTTAGTTTTCATTCTTGCATAGTAGCTTCATATTCCATGCTTTCATAGTTTAGATTTTCTTTCATGCTTTAGAATAACTCATCTAGTTTAATAGGAAGGATTGTAACACTTGCTATTTCCATTTCATAGTTTAGCTTGTACTTTCATTTCCATAGCTTAGCTTGCATCTCTCATTTCTATCTTGCATATTCATCTTAATCTAGCTTGCATTGCATTTCATTTGATTCTTGGAGATATTGGCACTCTTGCCCTTGTCTTCAATTGAATCTCTCATTGTGTGGTTGACTAGCAAGGTCATTAGCTTAATAGCTCTAACTGAGAGCAATTTTACAATCTTGCAACTCCATACATAGAGAGCTATGGATCAATTTTTGAGACCTCATTCTTGAGCGTTCTTGATTGTAAGGATTCATAGAAGTGCACTACTTTTGTGTGTACATTTCTGGCACCCACCGTGGGGCAGAGTAGATTAGCTTTGTCCTTTAGATTTTTCATTTTCGTCATATTTTTGATGATTTTTGGACATTATTCGTGGTCTCTGGGTTTTCTGTCTCATTATATCGCGCAATAATTCCAGGAATATCGCGCGATAGTTCTCTGTATACACGAGCGATACTTCACCTGTTAGAAGTATCGTCCGCTTGTTTCAGGAACTATCGCTTGGTCTCGGACGAAGTATCACCTGGGTAAAGAGCAGAGTATTGTTGGGACTAATATTATTGCCCCAGTACACTAAGAAGTGTCACGCGATAATTTTGGTGTCTGCAGTCTATTTCTATACCTGGCAGTGAGCCTTTTTGAGGTTTTTTGGCCGAATCTTGATTTAGTTAGCTTGCTGTTTCTATTTCCTGCACTTAGACAGAGTTAATTTGCATAGTTGTACTCAGTTTCTTGCACCTTCATTTGGATTTTTGATTTAAAAAGAACCTCTCATGTGTTTGGCTTGAATGTTTACTTGCTTTCATAGGGACATCTCTTTTATGCTCTTAATGGTGAATGGAAGAACATAGATCTATTTTTACAAGTTTGTGTAAGTGAATGCTTCTTGGTTTCCAATATCAAATATCTCATTAAGTGATTGGGGGCATGGATTCATTCCTTGTTTACATAAGGAGTTAAATGCACCACTTTGTGGACTCACTCTATGTTTTTTTGGAAAGTTAAATATTTCATTGATTCAACCCTTTTTCATTTGTGAGTAGTATTGATAAGAAACTTTAGAGTACTTTTGATTGATCTTGTTAGCTCAATTGGGTTGTTGGACTCACTTATTTATAATCGCCCCTCATTTTTTCCATTTGGATGAAAGGTTAGCATTCATACATAGGGGAGGGGTCTACTTGAAAAGAGCGTTAAGTGTTCCACAAAGTTTCCCCCTTTTTATGCTTTCTTGATCTCATTAGTTTTCTAAGGTGTGGACTCACCTCGAGTTTGTGTGAGGAGTTAAATGTTCCACTTTTTTGGACTCACTTCACACTCACTTGAAGAGTACTTTTGATTGATCTTGTTGGCTACATTGGGTTGTTGGACTCGCTTATTTCTAATCGCCCCTCATTTCCGCCCTTTGGATGCAAGGTCAGCATTCATACATAGGGGAGGGGTCTACTTGAAAAGAGCATTAAGTGTTCCATAAAGTTCTCCCTTTTATGCTTTCTTGATCTCATTAGTTTTCTAAGATGTTGACTTGCTTTGAGTTTGTGTGAAGAGTTAAATGTTCCACTTTTTGGACTCACTTCACATTTATTTGAAGAGTTAAGTGTTCCACCTTTAATGCTTTAAATACTTTTGATAGTGGATTGCTTAGAGCTAATTGGATTTTGGATTGTTCTAACCTTGTTGGCCTAACAAGTTGTGGTTGTAGGTGCATTTTCTTGAAATATTTTGCTAAAAGAACGCATGTCAAAGTTTCAAATGCACAAGGGCTACTAATGGTTTTTGTAGGGCTGCCCAAAGCATAAAAACCCAAATCAAGTGCTTGTTTAATTGCTTTCCTTATTGAGTGCGACATATACTAGTTGTTTCATTTCATAGGCACTTAATATCTTGTTGTAGGAATTCTTGGGTGGTACGAGAAGTATGCTCTTCACCCTTGTGGTGAACTAGAAAATCTTGACCCATCTTTGGATTTTGAAAGCAAGAGGGTAATTGAACCTTTTCTTGGTGTGTTTGGGAGAAGACTTTGAGATAAAGGAGTATGTTCTTCACCCTTGTGGTGAAACAAAATCCTTGAACCTTATAAGTTGATCCATTTTTGTTTAGATTGTTAGAATCCTTTAGCGGGCCTGCTCTTGAGCAATCAAGAGGAACGACCCAAGTGGGGACAAGCTTATTGCCGACTATTCTGACCCACTATAAACTCAAGGCTATCAAGGACACAAAACCTTGGTAGATGTAGTGCTTGTCTTCACTTGATGTGAGTACTTATGGGATTGTGACCATGAGGAAAATATTGAGCAAGAATGCTTAAGGTACTCTTGAGGCCATGAGGTCCCAGTCCTTTATGAGGAGCAAGAGGGGTACTACGAATGGAAGCCCTTATTAAGAACCATAGTTAGAGGCCACCCTATTTTTCTGCTTAGCTTCTTGGTGCAAGGATTGATCCAAGTGGAATAACTCAGATCACCCCAAGATTACTCACCATATGTGATCCTTTGGTTGTGTCTTTGGCACTTCCATGACAAAGCCAATATCTATTGTGGGCAACCACTTTGTGTGAGGCAAGGGAGCATCAAGTGTGGGCCAAGTTGTTAAGTATTGAGCCTTGACTTTCTAGGATAGATATTGCTTGAAGTGTCTTCGATTGTGTAATACCAGTGTTAATGTTCTTGAACATTCAAACAATTGGTAGTATTCATAGGGTGCTTTTCTATTTTGATATCATAAGGGTTTGTCTTGGCAAGGATGCTTTTGACCTTGTTTCAAGTGTTTTAAGACATGTTTGATCCCTTACTATTTTCAAACCTGTCGAATTTTTGCTAATATTGTGATTGAGATTGAAAACATCAACCCTCAAATTGAAAATTTTGATCAAACAGACCCGAAAATGCACATTTCATACAATTTTGGTCAAGTGTCATGCAAACTAGCAACAGTATCGCCTACTTTGAGAAGAAATATCGCGCGATAGTTCGTTTCCTCTGGTTTATCACCCGACCTGCTTGGAGTCTATCACCTGGTTATTGTGAGATCTATCGCCTGGTGAAATGCAAAATATCGCCTCAGTGAGAAGTATCACCTAGTTAGCCTGGAAAGTGTCACCTGAGAATTTTCTGTTGTATACCTGGTTTCAGTCATTTCGCAGTTGCTTTTTGTTGGCTAGGTCTTTAGGAAGGTAACTTATCCTGCCGCTGGAAGCTTGTCTTTACTCTGAATTTCTATTTTAGCCTTCTAGGGATAGTATCATTCGATTTACAAAGTCACCTTGGGAAGAATTGTCAAGTTAGAAGATTATTCCTGTTGAGAAAGTATATCTCTAGAGTTGTTAGTAACATTCTTGGAGAATTCTAATACTCTTTTTGTCCAAATCATTTCCATTCAAATTCAATTTTAATTATACAATTTGGCTAAGTCCATCCTCCTAGTTCAAATGTGCAAGGATATTGATCCTTTGATTTAAGCACCTCTTTGACAGTGTTGGTAACGCCTTTTTGTAATTTCTATCTTACCATCTCTTTTTGGACATTAGAGAACTTTAATTATCTTAGTTTGGTGTTGACACTTTGAGAGGTCACCTTATCATCAAGACTCGTTTTCTTTCATGTCAGTTACAACAAGGTACCAAGTGAATCAAGGAAAATGACCCCCGGTTGTCTTTAATCAATTACCCTTAGTTAAGACTCGTCAACAATGAAAGGGAAAAGAACCCATTTTCAATCGATCCCCTAAGAGTGAGTCTGAGGTTTGTTTTGACCCAAAGAGTAATCCCAACGAATTGATTTCCTCTTTAGCACCTTTTTCATCAAATATGGACATGAGCTATACCTTCACTAGACAACAATGAGAAGCAATGAATCAAACTCTTAATGACATGTTTCAATTACATAGGGGTGGCACGATGTCTGCTGGGTCTTCTTTTGATAGTCCACTAGGATCACCTCCTATCAACACAAGGTATCTAGATGCTCATCAATGAGCTGAGAAACATCATAGACAAGCTCACTCAGATGCACGGTCACAACATGAAGACCAAAACAATAAATCTGGTGATGCTCATATCAATGCAACTAATGTATCCAGACATTCAAGACAACCTTCTCCACTTAGAGACACCTCACGATACACAAGTGACAGGTTGAGGCCCATTGAGAGAGAAAAGAAAGCCTTCTTGGATGAACAAGCTGCTAAGGAAGAAAGGTTCAAACAATTGGAGAATGAGGAATGAGCTTTGCTAGACATAAGGAGAAGAGTCGTACAAGAAGAACAAGATAGGCTCCTAGCGCAAAAACTCCATAATCAATTCAACAATAGGGGTACCAATAGTGGAACCAACTCTCCACCATCTACTCCCTCACCAAGTCCAAGAAGAAGGTCAAGGACCCCATCAAGATCACCTAATCCTAGAGGAAGGACTTCTTAGTATAACCATCATAGGAGACAATCACCTCCTATATACTCAAGACAACCTCCCAACGAGCTCATCATGGCTCTCAACATGGAGGAAGTAATGCCAAATTTGACACTATTGATTTCATGGCAATGCAACAAGAACCATCCTTCCAACAATATGTGGAGAAGTATGTGGAGCAAAATAAGGATCAATTCTTAGAAAGTCTAATCAATAAGGGTGCAAAAGTCCCATACAACTTTGATGTGGACCAAAAGATTAAGAAGCAAAACCCTTCAACTGATGAGGTGATTAAGCAGATGCAAAAGACTATGGAAAAAATGATGGCTCCTAAGAGTTCCTTCAACTTGGACTCCATATGTCCCAATCCCATTGACAAGAGTGTGGTTATGGTAGATTTTCCTAGAAAGGTTGAAATCCCCACATATGAAAAATATGATGGTAGTGGTGACCCCCATAACCATGTACGACAGTTCTATATCATGAGCTTTGAATTTCATCATGAGAACTCCTACCTTATGAGGTTATTCTCGAGGAGCCTTAAAGGCCAAGCTATGGAGTGGTTCACTAACCTTACCTCTCCTGTTAAAACATTCAAAGAACTCATTCAAAGATTTGTGCAACATTTTGCATATAATTTATCAAGGTCAGTCACCATGCTTGATTTGTGTAAATTAAAACAGAATCAAGGGGAACCCTTTGTGACATTTTTACAAAGGTGGAGATGCTTATGCTCCAAATATTCTAGGACCATCCCTAAGGAAGAAAGGATTGATATAATTGTGAGTAATCTAGTGCCAGAATTAAGATATGAAGTTAGAAAAATGGTCTTTAATTCTTTTGACACTATGGTAGAAACTGCATGTCGCATCGAGGATGTTCTAAAAGAACAAGGTATTTTGGCCAAACAAAGTAACAACAACAATGGCCAAAACAACAACAACAACAATAAGGATAAAAAGAACTCATATTGGAACAAAAATAAGCATGTAGTCAATGATGGAGTTGTTGACTCTCCACAACCTAAGGAACAAGGAGTTCTTAATTTATCTAACGTAGTTCAAGCTATGAAGCTACAAACATCCTTAGACCAACAAGAGCACAAGCCCAAGTATCACGATAAATCTAAGTCAGGAAAGAGGCAATTCACTAAGCTTGGAGACTCTTATGCAGACATTTTTAAGACCCTGATTGCTCATAATTTGGTACAGCCTCATGATCCTTCAAAATTTTGCATACCGGATCCTAAACCTTATTGGTGGAATGAGAAAGCTTACTGTGTATACCACAATGGGATTGGACATGACATTGAAGGTTGTTTTAAACTCAAACATCTTGTTCAAGACCTTATTGAGAATGGGAAATTACAAGTTGATGGATTGACCACAAACATAGACCACAAGGCCTTTAATGAGCCCTTGCCTAAGTATGAGAAAGGGGAGACTTCTACAAAAATGAATGGCAAGGCTGCAATCAATTATACTTATACAGCTGCAAAAAATGTCATTAATATGCTTGAGGTTGTGGACAATGATGTCAACATGATGAGAGGGAATGATCCCTATGATTATGATGTAAGCTCACCTCCCATATTTGATGAAGGACCCGTTGTTGTGCTTAGAGGTCCTCAATCTCAAAGGTTGTCTCAACCTCTCAATGATGTTACTAGGGGGCAGTCCCAAGGTCCTATTATCATTAGAGGTTCTAAGTCTAGCAAATCTAAGCAACCAATGTCCAAAAGTGTCCCTCCCAAATCTGCAGTTGGTCTTGATATGAGTTACAACCTTGTTGATCAGTTATAGCAAACACCAGCACAAATTTCCATTTTTGAGCTCTTAGAATTATCTCCTAGACACAAGCGTGTCCTTGAGGATGCTTTGCATGCAGCAAATGTCCCTAATAATATAGATCTCAACCAATTCCAGAACATGGTCAGCCACCTTGCTAGCCCACATTACCTTACATTTTTTGAAGAAGATGATAAAGCCTTGAGCCATTTGCACAATCTTTCCCTTCACATTGAGGTCATGATCCATAAAACCCATGTTAGGCGTGTGTTGATAGATGGGGGTGCTGGGCTCAATATTTATTTTTTAAGTCTTTTGAAAAACCTGGGTTACTTAGAGCATGCCATTGATACTAGGAAGAAAATTACTATCAAAGCCTATGATGAGGCTGAGAGGAGTTCTAAGGGGTTAGTTGTTCTTCCAGTCAGAATTGGTCCTATTGAAAAGGACATTTTGTTTCAAATCATTGATTTTGGTCCTCTAACATACAACATCCTACTAGGTAGACCATGGATTCACGACATGCAAGTAGTACCGTCTACCTATCACTAATGTGTCAAGTTTCCATACAATGGCGTAGAAGTCTACATACTAGGTGATAGTACCTTATCTGTTAATGCCATTTCAGTAGGGGTCCATGTTCCCTTAAATAGAGAAGTGAACAATTTTGGGGTGGCTCTTGAGCAATGTAAGGATAAATTCAAGTCCATCGACCTTGGTATGGGAGGATATCAAATTGACTCCTTTACAAAGTTGCCAATTTCACCTAGGTCCTATGGTAAACCATCACAAGAGATGCGTCCCTCGTCTTCAGCCATGACTCTATTTGATACTTTTGTAGAGTCTTCAGTACCTATTTAGGATGAGAAAGAGGAGGTGGCTATTAGAGATTGGATATACAGAGAAGAAAAATACCTACATAATGAAAATTTTTCTCCATCTCCTAAGACTTATGGGAGAGGATACATGTTGGTCACCAACATGGGCTACCCAGGTCATGGCCCTCTCAGTCATAGGTTAGATGCCAAGGTTGAACCACTCAACCATGCTCTTTTTGTTCGTAGGACTAAGTCAATGGTTGGCCTGGGGTTTGATAATGGAAAGAACAAAAGTGTTCCTATCCTAGCTGCGACAGATAGTGACAGTGACTCAGATTATACACCTAATCTCCAAAACCAACAAGACATGATGGATGATTGGGTGCCTTCCACAAATCTCCTTTGGGGAGATTCAGATGATTCAACATTTGAAAATACAGACACCAGAGAAGGTGATACCCTTCACAATCTTGAAGCTTCTACATCAAGGCATCCCAAGCCCTCTTGGTGTAAACATCCCAGTAGAGATTCAGAAACAGATTCACATGAGTTCGACTGGGACTCTCTTTCAGATGGAACATTTGATTTGGACATGGATGTTTTCCATACCTATAGTACTCAACCCGATGTGACCAATGAACCTAGTGTAGGACTAGAGGATTGGACTCCTCGAATTGCCTTAGTGGATGATGCTTTGTTTGGTAGGACGAGTCCTAATTCGGGTATCTTAGAGGGAAACTTGACAGATCCTAACTGTGCGATCACCAGGGATACTGCCTTTCATATCAATAATGTTGAACTAGTCACTGACCTACCCCTTGTAAACCATCATTTGATTGATAGGTCACAACTTTGTCAAGAGCCTTAGCTCCTCACTTTTCACAATGACTATGAAATAGCTTGCTACTTGAATGCTCTTGAACCCGTAGTCTCTTCCACTAGTGAACCTACAACAAGTATGATGGAGCCAGATATTAAGTACCTCAATCTCAAAATAAAAGAAAAGAAAAAAAAGAGAAATGGTTTTGATGGTGAAAACCACTATGTGGTGGTGTCAGAACCCAAAAAAGTAAAAAGAAAGGACATATCCAAAGGTGAAAACCTCTTTGAGGCACCTAAGGATGGGGTACTTAATAACCTATCAAGTTATTTCCAAGATAGGTCATTAGTTCTTATTGAGGCTACACAACTAGTAAATTTGAATACAGAAGAGGCTCCACAGGTGATTCGTCTAGCTCAGTCTCTATCAGTGCAAGAAAAAGAGGCATACACAAAGTTCTTACAAAAGAAGAAAATCAATTTTGCTTGGACATATTCAGACATGCTAGGGCTTGACACTAATATCATTATGCATCACTTGTCTATAGCTCCAGGAATTAAACCAGTAAAATAAAAGTTGAGGAAAATGTATCCTCACATAGCTCTCCTTGTTAAGGCTGAATTAGAAAAGCTCTTAGGGGCAGGATTTATTAGAGCTATCGACTATGCTGAGTGGATCTCAAATATTGTTCCAATTTCAAAGCATGATGGGTCCATTCGTGTATGCACAGACTTCAGAGATCTTAACAAAGCTTGCCTAAAGGATGCCTTTCCACTCCCTAACATAGACATGATAGTGGATATGACTGTAGGCTATGAGATATACTCTTTAATGGATGGTTTTTCCAGTTATAACCAAATAAAAATAGCTCTTGAGGATCAAGAAAAGATAGCCTTCACATGTGCATGGGGAACCTACTGTTGGAACGTCATGCCATTTGGCTTAAAAAATGCAGGAGCCACATACTAAAGAGCTATGACCACAATATTCCATGATATGATGCATAAAAAACATGGAGGATTATGTGGATGACACCTTGGCCAAGTCTAAGCAAAGGGGTACACACCTACAAGATTTGGAAGTAATTCTAGATCGAATGGAGCAGTTTCAGTTAAGATTGAATCCGAAAAAGTGTGCATTTGGGGTTACCTCAGGTAAACTTCTCAGATTTATAATTTCAGCCAAAGGAATAGAGGTGGATCCCGAAAAGGTTCAAGCCATATTAGATATGCCACCTCCTAAGAACATTAGTCAGATGAGAAGTCTTCAAGAATGACTCCAATCCATACGGAGGTTTATTTCACAGCTTGTAGATAGAGCACAACCATTCAACAAGACATTGCATAAGGGAGCCACATGTGCTTGGAATGAGGATTGCCAAAAGAGCCTAGATCAAATAAAACAATACTTGGCTAATCCTCCAATTTTGATACCTCCTATCCCAGGAAAACCATTGATTTTGTACATCTTAGTGACAAAATCTTCCTTGGGGGCATTGTTGGCTCAACTTGATGATATTGGGAAGGAAAGAGCCATCTACTACATTAGTCATACTCTAGTATCTTATGAGATCAATTATAATAGTATTGAGAAGTCTAGTCTTGTGGTAGTGTTTGCTTCCCAAAAGTTGCGATGCTACATGCTGGCCCATACTATACATCTTGTTGCAAAAATTGATCCTCTCAAGTATTTGCTTAGTAAGGTTTCCCTCACGGGTAGACTCACTAAGTGGATGATGGTTTTGTCAGAATTTGATATAGAGTACATTGAGCATAAGGCTATAAAGGGGCAAGCTATTGTAGATCAACTTGTTGATTTCCCGGTTAAGGATAGCATGCCTATTCAAGTGGAATTCCTAGATGAGAATATCATGTACATGACCACACGTACTTGGAAAATGTTCTTTGATGGTTCAAATATGCAAAATGGATCAGGAGCTGGAGTGTTGTTTGTTTTCCCTCATGGGTGTACTATTCCCAAGTCCTATAAATTATTGTTCCCATGCACAAACAACATTGCTAAATATGAGGCCTTAACTAATGGATTGAAAATGGCCATAGAATGGGGAATTATAGAGCTACATGTCTTTGGGGATTCACAATTGATAATCAACCAAGTAAATGAAGAATACCAAACTAAGGATGATAAGATGATCCCTTACAAAAAGATGGTTGATTCATTATGACACTATTTCACATTTGTGACATTTCAACAGGTCCTTAGAGCCGAAAATAAGGCTACAGATGCTATGGCTACATTAGCTTCACTCCTTCAGTTGGAACAACATGAATCAAGATTTGAATTCCTGGTGGAAGAGCTACACCATCCCATCTTTGACTCCTCTGAAAGCCACATCATTTGTACCTTGGTCACTCATGAGTCTTCCCGTTATGGTACTATCTATTCATATCTTCATGATGGCATCATTTCTAAATCCTTTAATCACTCTAAAAGAAGAAACCTTGTCTATAATGCCTCTTGCCATACCCTTATCTCTGGTGATCTATATAGGAGGGGTTTAGATGGGACACTTCTTAGGTGCTTGGAAAAGGATGAGTCTGACCAAGCATTAGTTGAGATCCATGAGGGCATTTGTGGAGGACATTCCAATGGTCTTGCCATGGCCTGAAGGTTGCTTAGGGCAGGGTATTATTGGCCCACAATGCAGATAGATGCTATAGCTTTTGCCAAGTCTTGTGAAAAGTGTCAGAAACATGGAAACTTGATTCATGCTCCAGGTAGGGAGCTTATTCCTTATATTTCTCATTGGCCATTTCAGCGCTGGGCCTTTGACCTTGTTGGGCAGATTCATCCCAACTCATCAGGTGGACATAAATTCATTATTACTGCTACTGACTACTTTACCAAATGGGTAGAAGTTGTTCCACTATCTGTTGCTTCGGGAAAGACAATCTCTTTGTTCATATTGAATCACATCATTTGTCGATTTGGGATACCTTCTAAGATAATCACTGATAATGGAGGTCAGTTCAAAAATAAGGACCTTATACACCTCTGCAAGAAATTCAAGATAAAGCAACATTGGTCCTCCATTTACTTCCCACAAGGAAATGGACAAGTAGAGGCCTCCAATAAGACCATTCTTAAGATTCTCCATAGAACAGTTCACAAGAATGGTCAAGACTGGCACTTACAGATCAACCCAGCTCTATGGGCCTACAAAATGAGTATTCGTACTCCCACAGGGGCTACTCCTTTTTCCCTCACTTATGGTGCTAATGCAGTATTACCTTTAGAAGTTGAGATTCCCTCACTTAGAGTCTCTCTCAAAGGTTTGATTACAGATGAAGATTATCATGCCATGAGATTGCAAGAATTGGAACTTCTTGATGAGAAACGTAGAACATCTTTTGATCACATGAGAGTCTACCAAAAGTGTGTCCAAAGCATTCAACAAGAAGGTTCGCCCTAGAAAATTCCAAGTAGGAGATCTTGTCCTGCGTGAGAATCCTAAGAACCAAAAACATCGAGAACAAAAGGGCAAATTTGAACCTAATTGGCTTGGACCATACATTATTACAGCTGCTTTTGCGACAGGTGCTTACTTGCTATCTGATGAACAAGGGGAACAACTCCCTGATCCTATTAATATTTTGCACCTCATGAAGTTCTATCCATGATGCCTATTTTGTCTGGGGGCATCCTTTGTACATATTTATTGATCCTGAAAAAAATTCCAAAAAAAATTCATATATGATGCTGAAAAAATCCTAAAACGCATATAAAGTCCTAAAAAAATACAAAAAAATAGAAAAATTTCAAAAAAATAGAAAAAGTTCCTTGGTGAAAACCTAGAAACAGGCGCCTTGGTAGCAAAAATACAAAAAAATTAAAAAAATCAAAAAAATCTCCAAGTGGTGAAAACCTGGAAATAGGTGCTACTTGAGGCCTTTGCACCCTTGTCTTTTAGCATGCGTCCTCGACACTTAGCCATTCTCCATCATGGCTTGACCTTATTTGACTTGGTCTAGAATTACTATTTATTTTTGTCTAGGGGGCATACCTGTTAGCATAGGTGCTTTAGGTGTGTTTGTCTCTTGGGGCATTTCACAAACAGGTGTTTTTCAACACCACCCCAAATAGTGTTTTTTTTTAACACTACCCTAGCATCGAGTGTTTCTCAACACTTATCAGATGTCTTACCCACTAGTCTAAGTATGATGCGATATCGCTCATTAGCAAATTTGATACTCAAAGTTTGACTCTATGACCAACACATACACACTTAAACAATCAACTCAATGGAGATATGTTGACTTTATTTTTCTTTGTGTGCTATCTATGAGGATTTCTTTGCTGAGTGGTCTCTCCCTGAGAAGTTTTCGATGATGCATAGCTAGAAGACTGAGGGTATGAGAACATGTTTTATTTCTTTATCTGCTTGTGGGTATATTTCGTTGATCCTAACTATCATAAGCATTTATGCTGGTCTTAGGGATTGACAAGGTATTATCCTTGACTGTTTCGCGAGTGCATGCTTATAGCTATCTTGACCTTCTTGTGTACTGATGCAAGCATAATCTCACTATAGTAAACTTAGGTAATCTCACTGCACTAGTCATCTTGACCTACATGTCTTTGGTGCCTAGGTGGGATCCCCACATTTCTATCTGATATAGATCATATTCATATACCCATAGTCATACTAGTGAGTATTGTATGATCTTATGATGCTACCAATAATGCTCGATGATGATAATTAGATGTCTATAAGTGTTGTGACCTTGCAAGTCAACCACTTTTTATAGTAGCTTGCATTTTTAGGTGCATGATAGTTTAGCCTTGCACTTTGCATATGGAGAGAGCTCTCCTTTTCATCTTACGTGGACCTGTCGGTCAACTGCGCTCATTTCCCCTTTTCTTGATCATATCTTTCACTCCTTATCTTTCATCACAACCTGTTCTTGTCATCACAAGGGGTTAATCATATCATCATATCTCTATCTCAAAACTGTCATTTTTAGAAACGTGAGTCTATATCACACACATGAGAATTAAACATACATCTATAAGAGAGAACATACATGAGCATTTATAACATACATTTTGAGAAAAATGACAAGACAATACATAAACTGATACATCCATCACAAGTGAGATGTAAACACAAGATATATTGAACATCTAGTAATCTCATATATATAACAACGTCATCATACAATATACAATATGAGATCCCAAAATCTAGATCACAAGTCTCAGGATATGTCTAAAAACACCTAAACCTAGGTCTGACTCTCCCCATCAGGTGGTGGTGGTGGAGGTGGTGCTTTTTCCCTGTCTGGCACCATATCTGACTTGCCTGCCCTCTGAGAGTAAGATGGCGCTCTCTGTCCCTCGGGTACAGCTTGTAGGTAGAGTCCATGGTAATAAGCAGCTCGTGCGGACTCTCTCCAGATCTTTATTGCATCAAATCCTACATTAGCCATATCAGGAAGGTACTCCCAAGGCTCCCTCCTAATGCCATCTATCTCTACCATGACCAGTTGAAAATGACACTTTTGCCCCTTATATAGCATTTTGACTTTTTGACCTAATTTTCAAAATACCTCAGAATTGTGTGAAAATTGCACCCCTAGCTAATTTCGACATCTTGGATCTATTTTCAGTCTTGAAATTGAAATCTAAGTTCATCTTGATAGTCAAAATCACATTTCAAAATTTTCCCCCTCTTCTGCGCAGTTGGTTGATCATTTGAGGCCTGATCCTTCGATCTTTGTTGGTGCATCTTCACTTCTTCACCCCCATCTCTTTCAAAACTCCTAGTCTATCATTCATTATCACTCACTTCATTTCTCTAAGGTTTGACTTAATTTTTATCCTATATCTTTCCCAGTCAACCTGGGGCATGTCCTCATTGCTTGATGGTTATCCTATTGTCCTATTCTTCGACTATGATTTCTAGTGCTTTGATCAAGTTTATCAATTTCTTGTTCTCCTCTACCTGATTTTGATTTCGATTTTGAGGGGGCAGTACCTATCATCTTTAATCTTTGATTCAGCTTTATCATTCAGCTTAGCTTGAGATTCTCATTTTTAGACTTGATTATCACCTAGCAGAATTGGTGGTGATTTTGTCTTTCGATTTTTATCTCCTATTTTTTAGACTTGATTATTACCTACCGGTGACGGCGATAGTTTTGTCTAAGACTTGATTTGCACCTAGCAATGACGGTGTTGGTCTTGTCTTTCATCTTTTTGCTTATCTTTGTCCTAATGTGTTCCCAAAATGAACACACGTCTGAGTTGTTTTGTGATCCCAAATTGATCTCACATATCAATTCTTCTTTGACTGCATGTGTTCTTGAAATGATCACACATTAGTTAAAGAGGGGCAAATGTATGCATCCTAAAATGGTTGCCTAGACTTTGGGCCCCCATTTAGCAATTTATCAAATCCCTGAATCAATATTTTCAAAAATTAGTATTTTATCAATTATATCAATTTCTTTGATCAAGTCATATTTTATCATTTTCAATTATTTGCCTTGGGATAACCATTTTTATCCTAAGTCTTTATTTATTAAAAGGAATATTTCCTCCCCTTTTATTAAATAAAAAGCCCCCACCTTTTCCTCTTATCCTAAGTTGCACAAATAAAGCATTATTCTTATATTATAAAAAGAAGAAAAGCACTTTTTGTCTCATATGGACACAAAAGTCAACCCTTATTTTCCCATTGGAGGATATTTGTGCACATGGATTGCTCCTCTTTGATGCTCCACCATTGATTAAGTCTTTTGCCTCTTAATCTCCATGGTCCATTTCTCCTCATCTCCTATAAAAGAAGAGCTCTCTTCCTCATTTGCATATCATTCACTTTTATGCCAATTTTATGCTGTAGGTTTTCTAGGTCATTTGGAGCTCTTTAAAGACTTTCTTGCATCCAAGCTTTGAAGACATTATTGTTGCATCACATCTTGGCTTTCTTCATTGCTTCATAGTTTAGTTTTCATTCTTGCATAGTAGCTTCATATTCCATGCTTTCATAGTTTAGATTTTCTTTCATGCTTTAGAATAACTCATCTAGTTTAATAGGAAGGATTGTAACACTTGCTATTTCCATTTCATAGTTTAGCTTGTACTTTCATTTCCATAGCTTAGCTTGCATATCTCATTTCTAGCTTGCATATTCATCTTAATCTAGCTTGCATTGCATTTCATTTGATTCTTGGAGATATTGGCACTCTTGCCCTTGTCTTCACTTGAATCTCTCATTGTGTGGTTGACTAGCAAGGTCATTAGCTTAATAGCTCTAGCTGAGAGCAATTTTACAGTCTTGCAACTCCATACATAGAGAGCTATGGATCAATTTTTGAGACCTCATTCTTGAGCGTTCTTGATTGTAAGGATTCATAGAAGTGCACTACTTTTGTGTGTATAGGATCTACTAACTTAGGGGTCAGTATGATCATATGCTAACTCATGTATATCAAAATGAACTATCATCATTCCCCAACTGTAGCAAAACTAAAAGCACAATGGAATAATATCACGTAAGAGTTACAAAGAAGATTCTTTTTGGGCCAACAGCATAGGGACTAAAAAGAATAAGTAGCTACCATTTTGCATCATCCCCAATCAGGAAACACTAAGGCACATTTAAAAATAGTGGCACATGCATGATATAACATGTAACAACATATAGAAGGAATGAGATAC
This sequence comes from Chamaecyparis obtusa, assembly GCA_027943335.1. Taxonomy (NCBI): domain Eukaryota; kingdom Viridiplantae; phylum Streptophyta; class Pinopsida; order Cupressales; family Cupressaceae; genus Chamaecyparis; species Chamaecyparis obtusa. The sequence continues at coordinate 1,458,111 of BSBK01002440.1, read as the reverse complement.
AAATAGAGGAATGTCACACAAAAAATGATTCCTTTATCACCTTCTTCCAACTGAGTGACAAGGGTCATCTAAAGAAATATTAAAAATATATATAATAAGGAGCACGTCACAAAGGAAACACATTAAAACAATAAAACATAAATAATCCACCATATAAGAGGAGATAGTCAATCATATTTCCTACTCCTCCATGTTGATTTATATTGTTTAGGAAAGGTGGGAAACACACAAGAGGAGAAACATCAAGCACGATAGTTGGAACAATAGCTAGTTCCAAACAAGGACCACATTGTGAAGATGGATCACTTTGTCACTAGGACTAAGAGATAATTATTTTACAAATATAGCTGATAAATCATGATTAACATCAATAATATCATACATATGATCAAAATCACTAACATGATCATCATTATTTTCTTTAGAAACATTGAAATCATCATCTTCAAGAGTATATTCTTCATCCAAATTAATCATAATAGGATCTAAGGTACAAATAGAATTATTATGTTTGTTCAATTTCATCTTTTTCAAATTAAATTCCTCCCTTGGACTATGCATAAGTTGGTCAAAGGGAAAAAAAACATCACTAGGTATCTTAGGGGAGGAAATATTTTGGGAACCACGCTTATGAGCTCTAGAAATATGTTTATGGTGGTGGTCATGAGCACAACGGTTACATTTGGTTTTACTTGAAATTTGGTTTGGTTTAGGGCCAATCAACATTGTGTCCTTTTATTCTTTAGGAGGAAGAATGAAAGGTGCCACACTATGTTGAGAGATAACATCAATGGAATGTTTCTAGGATATAAGAGGGATATAGAGGAGGTGTGGAAGGTGTATGAATAAGTATAAATCCAAGGCAAGGAGATGGAAAATCCTTAGGATCACTAAGCTCACAAACCTTTTGGATTTTAAATTTATGATAGGATCAAAAAATATTATCTTCGTGAGATTGAATTGGTTGAGGCATGGAAGGCCAAAATAATTCAAGGTCAAAGTTCCCTTGAGGCGCTAAAGGATGATAGAGACTATGATTAATCATGGTTATTTCACTATCATGCAGAAATTTAAAATACTTATGGATATGATAGACTATAGCTATCATAGAGTTAAGCCAAGGAAGACCAATCCTAACTTGAAAATGATTAGAAGTTTGAATGACAACAAAGGTGACATTTAGAATTTTATCACCAACTTCTACAGAAAAAGTAATGGAACCAGGGGTAGGATAGGTTAAACCATTAAAAGTTTGGATCATCACATCATATTTATCATATAAATCTTGGTGCAATTTAGTGTAAAGATGTTCTTCAATTACAAAATTCATCATGCAAGTAGGATCTAAAAGGACACCATGAGAAAGAAGAAGATTAACCTTTGCTACAACGTAAAGAAGACCAGCAGGTGCTTTAATCATCTCTTTAGGATCAAATGTAATGTAAAGCTAAGTTTCAGGTTTGGGTAAGGGTTCAGATTGATCAATAGGGTTGAAAAAATTGTTGGCTTCAATATACTTAAAATCATAGTAAAAAATATAAGTGGAAGAAGAAGGTAAAGACCGAGTAGACTTAAGGATATTGGTTGAATGATAAGACAAAGGATTGGTATAAATTTACAAGTTTTGGTTGGGAGGTGCTACATATTTTTTTCCTTGATCATTAAAACCCTCAAAATATATAGAAATGGAATCAATGAGGTCTTGAATAATATATTTCAAATCAAAACACTTCTCAGTATCATGGCCAAGTTGATGATGGTATTGACAAAAGCTTTGTGATCAAAGGATTTAGGCAAAGGTTTGGATGTGTCAATTGATTTAATGGGAGTAATTTTTATCACATTACCATTAATAAACTTCAACATCACATTATAAAAAGATTCAGAAAGAGGTGTAAACTTAAGAGGTCTAAAAACACATGACAAAGGAGCCACACCTTTGGATGTTGTCACCACTTTCTCATCAACATGGTTTGATGAGCTATTGATTTTGTTGAAGCTCTTAAGTTTTTGAAACTTTTAATAGGACTAAAATGCTACATCATTCTTATCAACTAGAGCCATTGGAGGATTTATATCAAATTTAATCACTTGAAGTTGATAATTATGAAGCACTACACACAATTGAGTAAAAGAGGAGAATTCAAAAAGTAATTTTTTTTGTTCAATAAATGTTTCAATTTTTATTAATATAAATAAAGAGTTACATATGACCAAGGTGAACCTGGCCTGGACCGGGGGAGGTTACAAAATGGGAAAGTTCCATCCTGGAAGTGGTGACAAATACAATATCCATGAACAGAGATAAACATGACCAAAAGCCAAGACCACAACACAAAAAGACAAACCATATTTAAACCTTAACTCTCCCCTTAGAATAAGATTATAGTATCTTTGATTGCACACCTTTCTTCTCCACCGTATAATGAGAGGGGAGGTATCTTTCCAACATGAGGCACTTTTATTCTCTCTCTTCTTCACATAATCGAATGCCATGTTCCTAGTTTTGAAGCACCTTCTGCATCGAAATGGAACCCCCTTAAAATCTAGGGGATACACCCAATAGCCCTTTGAAGATTTAATCATAATGTCGTATGGGAGGCCCTCAATGATATTCATTTCAAAATGAATCTAGGAATATATTGAATGCATAAGATTGGAGGATCCTTCATCAACTATCAAAAAACTACCCAAAGAGTTTCCAATAACTTCAAAGAAATAATCAAACCTGGAATGTAAAGAAAGGTTTGGGAGCCACACCCAAATTGAAACACTGTCAAAAAATTCTATAGTTGGGTGAAAATTTGGGTACCAAGGTTTCAACATTAATGTGAACTTATCCTCTGAACTCCAAAGGAAGTTGCATAAAATCTTATTCCTATCTTGGGTATCTTCAGATACCACAATAAAGAAACCCTTAGCAGCCAGGTAGATTTGAATGCACTATTTCAAAATGGGCTCCCAATGCTTAGAAATCCATCCATGAATATTAATCAAACTTGGCCAAAAATTCCTGAAGCATCTAATCAGTCCCAATTTGGAAAAATAGCAACATTGTGGGTCGTTTCCACCTCCATTTCACCCACTAAATCTGTAGAAATGGTCCCACTAGTACGAGGCTTCAAAACCCTATCCAACTCATCACCACAATGGAGCCCTGAACTAGTTTAGGGTATTAAGGACCTAGTTGTAATAATCTTCATTTTTTAATGCCAAAGACTCTTCTCATGGATGTTTTTTCCCAATAATTCTTCCTCTAAAGCTGTGTGTGCATACTTTCTCAATACCTTCAAAATAAAACAAATAATGCCAAGCATAAGTTTCGCAAAGCATCACATTCCATCCAGGAATATCTTGTGGAGGAACACGTTGGTAGAACCAAAACAATTATCATCCCCCCCTCTACAAACACTATACAACATGTGTAGAATTAGTAGGAAAACTAGCAAAAAACCCAGTCACTGCAATCTTCTTCAAACTGTTCATTCTCCTACGTTTAAATTCAATACATTACAAAAAGTAATATCTTATCTATAATGTATTTATGTAAATTAGAAATGAAAATATGTTGTACATATATCAACATTAGGAACAAGATAAGAAATTTGAGCATGCAAATGCTTAAATCTACCAATGAAATCAATCACCTTTTCTTTAACACCTTGTTACAATGTATCAAATAAGTTAAAGAAATATTAGGACCAATATTGTTTTGAAATTGTTGAATGAAGACATTAGAAAGTTTTTGAAAGGAATCAATGGAATAAGGAGGTAAAGAACAATATCTTTGCAAGGATTTATCTCGAAGGGTTCTATTAAATAGCTTAGTCCTAAACCTATGATCATGAGAGAAATCACTACACAATGTTTGAAATGTTTTAACTTGAGTGAAAAGATCACCCTTACCATTGTAAGTCTTTAAAAGAGGAATTTTCATGTATTGAGGAATAACAACATGGATGATGTCTAAAGACAAAGAACTAGAAATGTCACAAGTAGGAATGTTAAACTCGGATTGAGTTATGGATGTATTTTTTTGTTTCAAGGAAGAAATAGTTTGATCCAAGCTATTGATAGTAGATTCAGTAGAAAGAGTGGTAGGAGATATGTGTGAAGGTTTTGGACCATAATGGGAAATGGAAGGAATGATACAATATGAAAAAGGATCATTATTGTAAGTGGGCGCGGATGAAGGTAAGGAAACACATGAAGCACTTGAAGGAGGAACAATATGATTGTGAATGCTAACATGTGTAGGATTGGTGTTCTGAATTGAAGTGTTTATGAGAGGTGGAGCATTAGTTGGAACACTATGTATTGAGGTAGGAATAGGAATAGAGGTCTCAATACTAGTGGTAGGTGGAATGAAACCTAATTCTTGGGCTCAATTTCTAATAGGTTTGACATTGTTATCAATGAGATGAGAGATACTACGAAAGATATTAACACCATGTTCATCATTATGAATTATCTCCCTCAAACCCTCTACAATAGAGATGACCTCGGGATTGCATTTTTCTTATCCTAACCTTTGCTCAGATTTTTCAAAGTCATGGGAAATATTTTGCACTTGCATTAAAGGAAATATTAATATCTCATCTTCATCATGAGAAGAGTGAGAATATTTTCTCTCATTGGGAGGAATGTCATTAGTAGGCATGTTGGTCTCATCAAGATTCCTACAAAATAAACATGACTTGAGATCAAAGGAACCCATAAGCTTATGGCTTCTAATCAGAATGCTATAAGTAGGACTCAATGTAATAACACTCATGCATGAGAAAATGAAAGATAAATAGATCTAATGTAAATATTAACTTTGAAAGAGATATGCAAACATTTATCAACTAGGCACAATAGTACATTAATGAAAAGCACATCTAACCATCAAATCAAACATGAAGATGTGATTTATACAATATAGTAAATGTAACGCATACAAAAGGAGATCTAACCACCAAAATCAAAAGTATGTAAGCAGAGTTGAGCTCACCAAGATGTACAATATGGAAAGGGATGCAATGCAAAGAGGTAGATCACTTCTCCTTTTCAAAGTTGCACATTTGAAAGGAAGATGTCCCAATAAGTTCAAGTGATTACCTAAACTCTGAATGGGGCAATGACCCTTCGCTAAATATGTAATTTTGAAATGGGAAATGATAATGAGATAATAAATACAGATTAAGGAAGATTTATATGCACTTATAAATGAAATAGAAAATATGTTGCTTTATATCTGAATAATAGACATACAGAATCCCAAAAATACCCATAATTGTTATTCTAAAATCCAAAAGTTGAAACCTATCTTCCTATCAAATTTGAGATGGATCTAGAGAGTATAGGACAGCTGCATCATTTTGTACCTAGGTATAGAGTGGATAAAATGTTTTGTACACTAGGTTTCTTCCTGAAACTTGCAAGAATGCTCTGACTATTCCTGATCTACCTGAAAAAGTTTGAAAAACTTTGTCACTTGTGCCCGCACATAGAAAAATAGGGAAAGGGTTGGGAAAAATGGGTTTTCCTTGTTCAAACTCCCATTTAGGAATCAAGCTTAAAAATGAAAAGAATTTACATAAAGGAAAGTATATAAATATGTAAATTTTTTATTCACCTTTCTTAGATCCTCATGGACAGATGTAGGAATCACTCATACCCATGAAGATGTTTGACAATGATTGGAATCAAGGATTTAAGCTTAAAATATAGAATAGAAATCAAGGATACCCTCACAAATGTATGGATCTATGAATGCAAATCCTAGATCATCAATGTATACATGCTTGATAATCACTTGTAATGAAGGAGAGATGAATACAAATGGAAGGAAGGATATTATTTCTTTATTGAGAATTCCTCTACTAGGCCATCATGGGGGAATAGCATGCTTCAATGGAGAAGAATACCTTGGAGTTAATTTGAAATGGATTGGATAAAATAGATCTTCGATGCTTACCTTAAAATATTGGATCCAATTGCTCAATTTATGTAGGAGCATCTTTGGTTCTTGGTAATCTTGCGTCAACTAAAATATTTGCTTTCAATTTGTTCATGTTTAGTTAGTTTTCATGTTTTTGGTGGTGTTCCTCTAAGCTGGATCATTTTCTCTTGTGGACCTTATGACACATTCTTGGCATCATATTTTATCTTCATCTAGGTTCACATCTCGATCTGTTTCTTCTTCTTGGTGGAGATCTCTTTGATTTTGGCTTGAACCTATTTTGTTCTTCACGTTACTTGGAGTTTTCCAATCTTGAGAATTATTTCAAGATTTGCAATCCTATTTAGTGCATTGTTGATGCTCCTAAAATCTTGGCTTACCTCCCTTTGTTTTTGAGCTTCACTTCACATCTTGTTGGAGGTGTTCTTCATTATTGGGTCCTAACCTATATCCACATGTTACAATTTCCCACCTTTAGAGATTTTGGCCAACTTGGATACATTGTGAATGTTGTATATTGATGTAGGGGCATTCTAGGGTACTCGGTGAATCTGCATGGAGGTGTGTTGTTTGGCTAGTGTTACTCAGTTGTAGCCTTGACTAACAGTCTCGGTCATTAAAGGAAGCTTGGTCACTGAAGGAACTCGGTAATCTATGATGCTCGATTAAAAGTGTTACTCAGTGATGCCTGCAGTGCCTGGCATGCTCAGTTATTTCACTGTTACTCGATAGTTCTGGTTTATCGACTGGAGTTTTGTGTGATTTGTTGGGCCAACTTGGTGCATTTATTATTGGTCGTTGTTGTTTCATGCCAACATGTTAGATTTAATTATTGTAAGGTTATTTGAGAGCCGACTTGTATTGCATTTAATATTTGTTAGGAGGAGTTAATGGTTTCATCCAGCTGACTTGTGGCTGATGATTAGTATTTATAGGATGTTTGGGGTAGTTGTTTAGGGGGACTTAGAAAACCAGATCAGAGGTTATGAAAGCTGATTTGAGTGGTGAAGTTGTGGAAAAGTTCCCATGGGATCTTGTAGATCATATTGATTTCTGATAGTTACTTGTAGCGGAGCTAGTGGTTGAGGCTTGGAAACAAGGAGATTGCTTGGAGGCTTGCGAGCTCAAGTTTAGATCTGCCTTAGGGTTTTCATCAGTTGCTAATAGTTTTCAGAACTGAACTAGCTAGGATTGTATTGGATCTTGTAGAATTACTTCTGTTTGTAATTGGCCCTAACCCGGAAGGCTTTACAGTCGAGCATTTAATAAAAATTGAGTTAAAACATCTTATTGTGTTGAGTTTTCCACTATGTAATTTTGAAGTTGCAAGGCTAGACTGTCCTTAATTTGATCCTCCCTACCTTGGTCTGCGTCATATATATATTGATGTATTTTCTCCTTTAGTTTGTAGCTCTCATTATTGAGAGTCGAAAATATCCAAAAAAGGATGAAATATGGATAATATATGTAATTTAAGGTTAGTATGCTTGTAATGTAAGCCTACATGTTGCTAGCATGTTGTAAATGATTTTGTGTTAATGTGAACTTTGGATCTTTTTTTCTTTCTATCTTGTGATGTTGTTTCCATTGTGTGACTCTTGATAAGTGGTTTGGACTATCCTCATCGAGGGTCCTCCTACCATGGTTGCACATGGTGGTATCAAATCTGGTTGCAAACCTTGAAATGGGTTGCATTCCTTGAGGCAACCACCGACTTGATGCAAACTGTAAGTGTGTTCAATAGATCACTAAGTGAGAAGCAAATGGAACCTTGTATTCAGATCACCGTGTTGACACATAATTTTGCAAAACCAAAATTTAACAAGAAGTATTTCAATACCCAAATATTTTATGCTCCTATATCTTGAATTATTATAAACCCTAATATTTACCAAACACTTACATAAATATGATAAATATTTAGGATAAAACATTTGAATAATTATCATGATTACAAATAGATTTTTTTCAAATAGCATAGTTCTAGGATTTATTTATATTTTAATGCTATGTTGAAAATTTGAAATTATAAAATAATTATTCTTGCTTGATTGCCCTAAATAAATGAAATTGGGTTGTAATAATGTTTTTATTTAAATAGTTTGGGAAGTTTTCTATAAAATATTGTCAAAATGAATCAAAATAAAATGTTTTAATAAAAGGGGTGATTTAAAATAAAATATTCCTTTTTAAGAAAAAAGGGTGGCGAGAGGGAGTTGAATACTCGACCTCTCAAACCTATCCTCTTTTCCTATCTACGTACCCATTCCCTACCTAACCAATTAGTCTAATGTTATTCCTTGTGAATATGGGTAAAAGAGAAAAGATATTTAGAATGTTTACTACACTATAGTATATTTGGAAATCAATTATTAGGGTAAATAAGTGTAGTTGAGTTTCTTTTCTCTTATTATTTTTTTGAATTGTATATTTCACCTTATTTGTTTATTGAAAATATTTACTATGGTGATTTATGCATATGCTTCTTTCACTACGCTTTTAATTTAATTTATAAAATTGCATAAATTTAGGGTTACTTCACCCTATAGTAAAAATTATTGATTATGTGTATATATTTTTTAGGGCTGAATTTTCCTTTATATTTGGTTATAATGTTTTTGGTTTATATTATAGCATTGATTTATAAAGAGCTTTATGACCAATTTTTATTTCTACATAATATATATTTAAATAATTAAATTACTTTTGTTAATAGAATCAAATTTGGATATATATTAACATTTTATAATATAATGCTTTTACCCTAGTTGCTAAATAAAATATCTTATTAGGGTAATTTATTCCTTCAAATAATATTATCACGTTGATTAATTCAAATATGTTGTAAAGGATTATTTCAGAAAACCCTAATAAAGACTAAGGTTAGATATCTAATTATTTACCTTATGTGCAGGAAGTCTTCACATCAAATAATGTTTCAAAGAAGATTATTTTACGGGATGAAGGAAGAGAGATATTTTAAACAGGGGAATCACTAAAGACTTTATAAATTAAATATATTAACCTTCAAAATGGTTAATATTTTACATTGTAATTATACTTTTGGTTGCAGTTAGTGATTAGATTTTTGTCTTGAACCGACACCTCAATTCGAAGCTTGTTAGCATCTGTTCAAAAATATATTAATACGGATACCAGGACTAAGGTAAAGGGACATGGTCATTAGATTAGAAAATATTTCTGAAACTCCTGAGAAGGATTCAACTCACAACTACAACTATTAACCTTTATGTACCATTTTTTTAACATCTATAAAGATAAGTTCCATTTCTTTTATTTGTGGTTATAAGTTATTTGTATGCTTTTGATCAGATATTCTATTAAATAGAGTGTTTCATTGTGTTAAATTCCCTAAGTGTTATAATTCAAGATCATTATACAGTTTGAATATCAGTAGAAAGGTTTGTGTAAGTCTTTCTCCTGTTTCTATTGGTCTCTTGAATAGAGATAAATTCAATAGAAATAGTTGTACAATATGTTTTGAATTATACTTTAAGTGGAAGCCTCTAAAATGATGGTCTTGTCTTATTAAAGAAAGTTTTTAAAAACCGTCTCTGATCGTGCGTAGGATTGAAAGTTTTTCTGACTCTATAGCCCAAATATTTAGAAGGAACTGATCTAATCATTAATTGGAAAATATTATATTAGTTCATTTATAGTTTGTAGATCATTAAATCATTATTTTAAAAGAATTACTTTTCAGTCCTTAGTATAATCATTTTAGGTCAAGTTTTATAGAGTAGAGATTATCAAAAGATTTGTTATTTTCCTCAAAGGATCATTCACCACCTTTGGTGGAACTTTGTTTTGTGTATGCAGTTGAGCATCATAGAGAATTTGATTGTTTAAGTTTAATTTAGGCCTACCAGTCTTGGCTTGATTAAGCCATAATTGCAGAGGTATCAATTTGTACTTGTCAGTTGGCCAAATTTGATCCATCATTTTTAGGCACCAACACATCAAGCCAAGGTAGTTGCACCTGAGTAAAGGGAGAGATTTCACTAAAAAGGATGAACCCTAAAAGGATAGAGAAAATGATGGAATACTTTAGGAATGAGATCTGAAATGCATTAGTTGGTTTGCAGAGGAATTTGAAACTAAAGGATGAATATGAAGAGGTTTTAGAAGACCTGGAGAGTGAAGGGGTTGAAGGATCAACAAATGAGAGAGAAGATAGATTTATAAGAGAAGTGGCACAAGTAAGTATAAGGAATAAAATGGAGGTTTCTATCTTTTTTGGCTCGAGTTCGCTGCATCCAAAAGATTTGATAGACTGGATAGGATAGTTAGAGGAATACTTTGAGCTTGAGGATATTAGAGATCCACAAAAGGTTAGGGTTGCACAATCTAAATTGAAAGGACATGCTTATTTATGGTGGAAATATTTGTTGAAGGATATAGAGGAAAATGGTGAAATGAAAATCACCTAATGGAGGCAAATGGTTGCAAGATTGAAGGCTAAATTCATTCTAGAAGACTATGAGTTTGAATTGTTTAATAAGTTGTATAACTTGAAGCAGAAGGACATGAGTGTGAAAGAGTACACCGAGGAATTTTATAAGATGAGAATGATATTTGGACACTGAGAGATGACTAAGGATAAAGTGACTAGATATATAAATAGCCTTAGATTTAACATTCAAGACAAAGATGAGTATGCTACAATACAGGATGCTTACCAATATACTCTTAAGGTAGAAGATAAAGTAAAGAGAAAACAATAGAATAACCCTAGAGGAAAAGATAAGAAGATGAGTAGAAGCAAGGGGATGCAAGAAAATGAAGAAGAATCAAGGTCTAAGTGGAATAAAAAAATGAACCAAAAGGCACAAACAAAGAGGAAGTGGCGAAAATAAATTCATGGGTAAATGTTTCAAGTGTGGAGAAATTGAGCATAAATATTATGAATATTCTGAGGGATCTAGTAAAGGCATTGGTAAAAATAATTTTATGGAACATGAGGAGTAGATAACTAGAGTACTAGATGAGAGTATAATAGAACTAGAGATGGGAGAATCCATTATGCTTAGGAGGATTTTGATGCAGTAGAGTATAGAGGAGACTGAACCTACACAAAGGAGGAATCTTTTTTAGACTATATGCAAATCAAAGGGTAAGTGTTGTAAGGTAATTGTAGATAGTGGAAGTACTGATAACTTGGTAATTGAAGAGATGGTAGAAAAAATTGTTTTTAAGAGGCTTCAACATCCTTGTCCTTATAAGATAAGTTGGTTGCAAGATGATCATGTAGTAAAGGTGCAAGAGTGGTTCTTGGTGAACTTTAATATTGGCCCTTACAGAGATGAAGTCTTGTGTGATGTCTTTTATATGAGTGCTTATCATGTTCTTCTGGATAGACCTTGGTAGTTTGATAGAGGAGATATCTATTATTATAGAGGGACCCTAGTTACTATGGAGAAGGATGGGAAAAATTTTACTTTGGTTTCCTTGGAGGAGAAATAGAAGGGATTAAGGGACATGAGTCTTGTGAAGAGTTATTATGCTAAGAAGCGGAATGTAGAGATTATACTAGAGTATGACATGGGTTTGAAGAAGAATATTGTGGGTAGATCAAAAACATACGATAGTATTGTTGCAAACTACAATTGAAACAATTTTTGTATTGTCATTGATGTCAAACTTTAATTGGTAAGATTGTTGCTACTTAGGAAAGTACTATATCTTTTTGAGTTTGCTAAGGGGCTAAGAAAGGTTGGTAACAATAGCACCTAAGGAAAGGTTGAGTTATCTTGATACTACAAAGTGTACTTGACTATGTTGCACTATGATGAGATAATGTATTGTTTATCTTAGTAAGACTGAAGACTAAACTGGTAGGCTTAACCGAGCAAAGAATGGAAAAATCATGTTTAAGCCGAGTGATGTTAGTGTTGATCAAGTTAGTATATGCTGAGAAAAATTATAGTGTCGATTGAGCATTAGTTAATTGTCGAGGAAGATAGTGTAAGCTGAGGAAACAATTTTAGTAATGACCAAGCTTTCTACATGAATACCGAGTGAACAATCACAGTATTGACTGAGCATCAACAACTTTATATTTGAAGAGAATTTAATTTTGGAGCCAACATTGTTGAATTCTTGGATTATGTAAAATATGCTGACTTTATTTATTGATTGTTTGGAAGCATTAAATGCATTATAAAATGTTTTATTATAAATCTTTAAGAGATTTGAGATGATTATAGAAAAGGAGCTGAAGAACATGAAGTAGGTAGATTCAATGAATCTGACCTAACCCTAAGATCTACGAATGAGATTGAGAGGAAAAAGATGAGTTAACCTAATTGAGGAAAATATAAGGGAACCTGAGCATTTTGATATGTATGTACATGGAGAACAGAGAATGCTGGAAGTGGAAAGTTTTATTGACTGAATAAATAGAAAAGGCTAAAGGAGAATTGTGGTGATTGCTTGAAGAAAAGTTCTAAGCATATCAAAGATGGAAATGGTAAAGTTTCAAAGTCAGTAAACTAGCATTAGTGTACAGAATCAGATCTGATATTTGTAAAGTGAGTTGTATATTTTTCAGATAATATTGTTGCTACTTTCTAACCATTGTAACAGTCAAAATCCTTTTAATAGAGGTTGACCTAACAGTCATATGTTAAATCCTTTGAACAATGTTGCATTCTAATGGAATGTATGTAAGTCCTATGACTAGGCTCACTTTTAACAGGGTGATTGAAATCCTTTAACCGGTTCACATTTGATAGTGTGTATTGTAACCTTTGATAGGGTTGGCTTTTTATTGAGCTCACTTCAGAAGAGTGAAAATATTAGTAGCATGTTACAAAGTGGTTTTTCTCAAATTGGGTTTCCACTATAAATCCTGGTGTTAATACTTGTGTGAATGTTTTGGTTTGAACATTACTATGTTTTGCAAGTTAAGTTACTGTTGGGTAGTGGACTACATTGTTAGATGTTTCTATTATTGAATCAGTGATGATGGAGTTTGTTTTGGTTTTGGATCTGATTTAAGGATAAGTTTTTGAGATTGTTTTATACATCAGGACTTGAGAACAACTGATTCACCCCTCCTCTTTGTTGTTCTAAATCACATTAACAATTGGTATCAGAGCTTTGTTGCTTATTATTAGTGTTGACATAAATCAAGTTTAAAGGGGCTTGAAGCAAATGATTAGGATGTATAAGAAGGAGGTACCGAAGCTGAACAAGGAAAACTTCCCTACATGGAAAAGCTTGATGAAGCTGCATCTAGCTGGTATTGGTGACTTTGCAAAGTACTACATTGAGAACAACTATGTCTCACCTATCGCACCTTTGACTGCCGAAGAAATGAGAGCTAAGCAAGAACATAATCAGGCAATGCCGAAAATTGCATCTACCCTAAGTTATCCAGAATTTGAGGACATTAAGGACTGCACAACTACAAAAGATATGTGGGACACTCTTGCAAGAATCTATGGTGGTGACTTGAATGTGTTGAAAGCAAAGGCCGAGAGTCTTAGATGTAAGTTTGATGAAATGAGAATGCAAGAAGGTGAAAACATTACACAATATTGTGGTAGAATAAAAGAAGTTGTGAATGCTATTAGAGGAGCAAATGGGGCTATTGATGATGAAACTATAATTGGGAAAGTACTAAGAACCTTGTGTCCTATATATGCTATTAAGATCTCATCTATTCAGGAATCTAGATGTAACTCTGCTAATGTGCTTACTTTAGAAAGTTTGGTTGGTAAACTGACTGCTTTTGAACTCTCTAACTATGATAATTTCACTATTGGAAGCATTGGAAATGTTGAATCTGCTTTCAAGTCACAGCTAGTTCTGAATAAACCAAAGAAAGAAAAAGAAAGATGCATAAGTGAAAGTGAAAGTGAAAGTGATAGTTGTGTACACCAAGATGTGGTACACTTCTGTGAATCTTTATATGCAAGGAGACTCAAGAATGAGCCCTCACAAGCTGACTCACAGCTCTCTATCTGAGAAGTGCAGGGGTTGATATTGAGGCCCTCAGATTGACCAAGTTACCCATGCAAGTACAAACTCAAAATGAGAGATTCAAAGAGGAGAAGCAAGAATGCTAATCTCCATGAATCATGTTCATGCATGCAAATGAAAACTAGTCTAAATGATTGCAAAATGCAAGAAACAAGCTAATTTACTAAAATGGAGATTAATCTATATGCAATGAAATAAACTATTTTAATCTATATGCAAATTAACTAAATGTGCAAATCTAAAATAGTCTATATGAGTATTGCTAAAACAATAAAATGAATTAATCTAAATGCTATGAGTAACTATGCAATCTCAAATGATGATTTCTAAAGCTCAAGAAAATCTGTAGCATAATAAGGATATGAAAATTTGAGATCCTCAACTGAGAGCGAGAGGGCTCATTTTATAGCAAAATGTGGATTTGAATGCAAATCTAGAAGCAATGTGGGATAAATGGAAAAGAGGAAACAAATGTCATTTTTAGAAAGTTTGTAGGAAAATGGAATTTCATTTATTTCATTTTTTATTAATTGATTTGTTTCCTTTTCCATCACAAAAGATATTTTGAGAAGATATTTTATTTATTTTATTTTATTTAAAAGGATAATATCTCTTTTAATAAAATAAAATAAGATTATATAATTTAAATATGAATATTAATTAAATAAAATAAAATCATTTAATTAAAAATGGATTTTAATTAAATAATATTATTTTATTTAAGGAATATTAATTTCAATTAAATAATATTATTTTATTTGTTTAAAAGGGATTTATTTAATTAAATAAAATTAATGAAATATCCAACCTTAGGGAGTATTGGGATAGTTGAAATAATTATGATTTGATAAAAAAGATTGATTCGAAGGTATTGTAAAGCATTGATTCAGAAATTGATTTTGACAAATTGAATAAATGGGGCCCAAAGTCTAGGCGACCATTTTAGGGTGCATACATTTGCCCCTCTTTGACTAATGTGAGATCGATCTGGGATCACATGTAGTCAAAGAATGAAGTTGTAATGTGAGATCGATTTGGGATCACAAAACAACTCAGATGTGAGGTCGATTCGGGATCACATCCAAAGTAAGAGATAAGAATCTCAAGCAAGGTTGCCCTAAGAGAAGCAATTGATAAATTTGATAAAACTAAATCAAGGATTGAAGTTTGATAGGTATTGCCCCCTCGTGATCGAAATCGAAATGAGATAGAGGAGAAATAGTAAATTGATGAATTTGATCAAATTGAACTAAACATAAGGTTCTTGATGTAAGATGAAAGATATATAACAATTACAGAACCAAGGTAGATCAGCAAGAAATATTTTGCCCCAAGGTTGATTTAGAAGAAAAGAAGTGGGGTGAAAGTGAATGGAAGATAGAAGTTTGGAAGAAATGGAAAGAAATGGAGAGAAGAAAGAGAATTTGCCTCCAGAGAGAGAATGCATCAAAATCAATCAACTGTTTAAGATAGGGAATTTGGATTGAGATCATGAAAGAAGATAAGGAAATGAAGAATGTGATCATAGTTGATGAAAAGTCCACAAGAAAGATGAAGGAAACCCTCTCAAACTCATAATGTAGCCTAAAAGTGCAAATTTAACATGAAGTCTAAATAATGCAAGCTACATGAAAATGCAAAGGTGTACTTACATGGGTAACATAGGTTTTTTGTGGTCATCATTCATTAGAGAATGTAAGAGAACTTATTTTCATCATAGGGCCATTATTACTGGACATCGGACAATCACACAATCATCACTAGTAAAAAATGCAACTATGAAGATATGAATGTGATTTATATCGGATTAGAATGTGGAAAGATTCTAACATGAGCATCAAAGACATAAAGGTCAAGATGACTGTAATGTTAGCTTACCCAATTTAATGTAGCAAAACCATGCTTGCGTCAAGGCATAAATGCCAGGATGACCATGAGAATGGTTGTGTAAAAATAGTCAAGGATGATGCCTTAAATCTCCTAAGTGTGTCAAGGAGACAATAAGAGACACTGAAGAGGTTCAAGACAACACCCACAAGTAGAAAGCAAATAAAAACATGCCTCATGCCCCAAGTCTTCTAGCTATGCATCATGGAGAGACTTATTAGATAGGGACACTCAACGAAAATCAATAACAATCAACACACAAAGAAAAAAATCATGACATATCTCAAGCATTAAATATTGCATTAAAAAATTTAAGTGTGTAAACTGATACTGAGTTTTGAGGATAAGGATCAAATGCTTGCTAGCTGGTAAGATCACATGACCAAACTGGATAAGACCAAACTGATAAGTGTTGAAAAACACTCGATGTCGGGGGTTGTGGTTAAAAACACAGTTGGGTTGGTGTTGAAAAACATCGTTTGCAAGGTGTCCTAAAGACAAGCATATCGAAGAGACCAAAGCTAACACAGTGATGCCCCCTAGACAAAGACAAAGACCAATTCCAAACCAAGGCAAGAAGGACAAGGCATGATGGAGAAAGGTTAAGTGTCGAGGACGCATGCTAAGAAATAGGGGTGCAAAGGTCTCAAGTAGCGCCCGTTTCTAGGTTTTCACCACTTGGAAGAATTTTTTCATGACTTTTTATAATTTTTTTGTATTTTTTGCTACCAAGGCACCTGTTTCCAGGTTTTCACCAAGGCACTTTTTCTATTTTTTTGATATTTTGAATATTTTGATTTTTTTTGTATTTTTGGAATATATATTTTTTTGGAGATACATCAAAGCGCCTATTGGTAGGTTTTCACTAAGATGATCATTTTTTCAAGACATTTTCTAATTTTTAGAATTTTTTCAGCATCATATATGAATTTTTTTTGGAATTTTTTTCAGGATCAATAAATATGTACAAAGGATGCCCCCACACAGAATGGGCATCAAACTCCCAAGCAAGATCACATCGTGCAGTCCCAATGTCTAGTGAGGTGGAGAACAAGAGGGATTAGCAAGCTGGTGGGAGAGATGGAAGACAATAAAATGAAGGAGAATGAATGGAAGAAATCCTCAAAGGCAAACTCCTCAAGAGTACCCAAGCTAGGGAAAAATTATCATGTAAAGCATATTTGGAAAAGTAATGAAAGGCCAGCATACGATAAGTCTCAAAGGTGTAATGCAAAAGAAGGAAAGGATGTAGTCCAAAGGAGTAGACATGTCAAGAGGCTTCATAGCATCGTGTTTCTCTTTTTTAGATATTAGATTAGATCAAGACCAAAGGTGAAAAGGATAGCGAAAGACTAGAATGAATGGAGGAGAATAGATATGAAGGCTAGACATGAAAGAAATGAAAGCAGGATCATCGTAAGACCACTCCCGAGATAGCCAAATGTACGTGTATAGATCAACCTTGTCAAGATCAAAGAGAGAAGACGGAATGGATGAGATATGTAGAAGAACTACGCATGATGCCTGATTGCCAGGTTTTCATCATGGTACTTATCCAAGGTGCCACAAGGGAGTGGTTTTCACCATAGGATGAATTTATTTCTCTTTACTTTTGCTACCAATGTGCCTATTTCCAAGTTTTCACCATGGCACATTTTTAATTTTTTCATTTTTTTTTTTAAAATTTTTTTTTTTTTCTATTTTTTTGAATTTTTTTGGAAGAAGGCAAGCTTTTTAGATAATGCTCCTTGAAAGAATAAACCAGGAGATGCAAATGATTCAAGATTATATGCTCAAAGATGCTGATAGGGAAAGGAAGATGGAAGAGAAAAATGGAGGATACAGTTTTATGTAAAGCGAGTGGAGTTGGAATATAGGAGGAATAGGCAAATGAGGAATAAGGATAGAAGGTAGAAGGATAATGAATGGAAGGATTGTGAAAGGGTAGATGGAAAGGAAGGCAAGATCAACGTCAACACATACCCTGAAGGGTGGTGAGAGGATGGAGGAAACTTGAATGAAGGAATCTGTGAAGGAACATGGTGAATAGATAGCAGAGGTTGTGGTTTAGGCACGTGGAATGGAAGAATGTTTTTGGAAGAAGATGAAGTGGAAGCCTTTGGAAGCTTGAATGTCAACTTCACTTTTTGTTCAACACCAGACTTTTTCAAGAGAGATTTTGGAATCCATATAGTCATAGGCTTTTCATTTCTTTTTGGTAATTTGGAGAGAATATCTTCAATGATGGATTTTGGAACCCATACTTGTCTTGTAATTTTTTTCTTAGATATCTCTTTTGACTTTATGCCTCCATGTCATTTAGAGAAGACATGGTGATCTTATCTTTTTGATGGATTCTTGTATTGCTTCTTTTTCTTGTATTGAACATTCAAGTTACTTCCAAAGAATTTGGGACTTGTGGAAGAAGAAGGAGGATATGACTTGTTTAGATGGGTGGGTGGATGAAAAGGATTCAAGGGTATGCATCTATGTTGATCTTGAGGAAAGATGGGAGATGGAGGGATGTAAGGACCCAATATGGATGGAAAATTAGGAGAGTTAGGAGGGGAAAGTGAAGGGACATAAGGACCCAAGATGGAAGGTAGACGTGAAGCCCTTTGTAGTGGTGGAAGAGGTCCAAGGATGGAAGTGGAAGATGCAAAAGGATAATCAATAAGTTCATCAACATCTATATGACAACCAAGGACATCAACATCTTTAGAGTGAGAATTAGAATTTTCAATAGGATCCTAGACATCTTGAATAAGAGCATTTTCTTTGATAGGATCATTCAAAGCTTGCGAAGACTTAGGAAGAGTAGAAAGCGGAAGTGAACATGGAATGGTAGAACAAGAAGATGGAAGACTTTGATCTTGACAAGGATCTTTGGATAGCACAAGTGCAGAATTTGTCTCTTGAATAGGCTTAACATCGGAAGTAACAACACCATTTTTAATAACCTTAATGGAAGTATCATCTTTGGAAAGTGCAAGTGTGGTAAGGTTATTTTCATTATCAATAAGCTCAACGGTGTGGGTAGTAGCTTGATCTTGCTTCGGAGAAGACTTAAGACATGGTGGAATAAATGAGGAAGGGCGTAAAGGATCAAAAGAACCATGATGTGGATAGAGAACATCATGAAAAGGAGTGGATGACATGGAGGGTTCTTGATCTTGATCTTTCTTTATATTTTTTCTGTATCAGTTTTAGAGTCCTCTTGACATGAAGCCACTTCTAAGGACAAGGAAGCAGGTTGGAGTTGTATGGAAGACTTTGGCGAAGATGGTGAAGGAATAGTCGAAGTAGGCATTATAGCACATAAAGGCTTAGGCTCTTTAGATTTAGCATTATCAGAAGCATTTGCAGCCAAGTGAAGGTTAGCTTGAGTATCTTTAAGAGATGGCCCTTGAGGATAACTATAGGGAACTCCATGGAAAACATTAGAATTTATGTCAGATGCAGGATTTGTGAAAGATTTGGAAGACTTGGCAACTTTAGGAGATGTAGGAGTATTGGAAGAAGTAGGGGATGGAATGGAACCATCACAAGACAAAGGTCTAGCATTAACATGATCTTGCTTGAGAGTAAAATCTTTATTTTCAGCAGGAGAATTTTTAGAGGAGACATGCTCATAGTATCTACGTTTATAATCAGCATGGAAAAATTTCTCTTCCTCAATAGAAGTAGATGTATCATATTGGTCACAACAAATATCATAATTTCTCTCAAAATTAGAGTCATATGGATCACCATCCCGATCTATCCAATGGGATGACCCATTTCCAGTAAGCACAAGCACATGGCTAGGAGGACTCTTATGAATAGAAGCATCATAGGCATGACTATAGGTTTCATCATCATAGCCATCATAATAGTCATCATAGTCATCATATGTGGGTGTGGCACTCTTCATGGAAGAGGTATCACAAGTATTATCCCATTGCTCATTATGGTATGTCTCGTGAAGAGAAGTAAGACTCTTGGGAGAAGTAGAAGAGGAACAAGATCGTGAAGAAGAGGAAGGTGAAGACCTAGTGGAAGAAGAAGACTTAGATAATGAGGAATTTGAATAATGTTTAGAATAGTCGTGATAAGATTTGGGAGATGAAGAATGATGAGAAGACTTAGAATATGAAGAATGTTTAGAAGAATCATGGTATGACTTGGAAGATTTAGAAGATGAAAGACTTTTGGAAGAAGGAGTTCATGACAGGATCATGTTGATAATTCTAGCAAAGGCGTTTGATTCCTTCAATCTTTTTTCTATTTTTATCTTAAGTTTATCACCTTTGCCATATCTAGAAGGACTGTTAGAGGAACAAAACTCTTTGAATTCAGCAATGAGTTCAAGATCATCCATTTTTAAAAGAGGTTCCATAGCAAGATATTTGTAATTCATGGTTCTGGAAGAAGAAGAATCAAGCATGGAAGCGACAGAAGAGATGAAATAGAAGAAAATAGACTAGATAGTAAGAGGAAAAGAATTAGGAAGATGAGAAGAATATCCCATGTGAAGAGAAGACTTTAGAAGAAAAACATGGGAAGGGAAGAAGAAAGAAGACCAAGAGTCATCTTGTGTAATTGATACCATTAACATTTTTTTGGATGTTGAGCAACATGATAGCACCTAGGATCTAACCTAGACTGACCAAGGAAGACTGAGAATTGAAGATTCTTGGTGATAAGATGGCCTCACAAAATGTCAACACCAAACTAGGATAATCAAAGTTCTCTAATGTCCAAAGGGAGATGGTAAGATAGAAATTTCAAAAGGTGTTACCAACACTGTCAAAGAGGTGCCTCAAATCAAAGGGTGACTACCCTTGCACTTTTGAATCAGGAGATTGGACTAGGCCAAAATATAATTGAAATTGAATTTGATGAAAATGGTTTGGACAAAAAGAGTACTAAAATTCTCCAAGAATGTGGCTAACAATTCTAGAGATAAACTCTCACCAAGAATAGTCTTTCAACTTGACAATTATTTCCAAGGTGACTTTGTAAACCAAATGATGCTATCCCTAGAGGACAAATACAGGTCTCTAATGATAGGATAGAAAATCAAGCAAGCTGTAAAAAGGTTGGTGCTTCAACTCAGGAACTCAATTTTTGTGTTCGTTTTAAAAGATCAAGTACATCAATAGATTTTTATCATTGATCAAGCACATAAGACAACAATCAAGGAGTTCAAGCAAGCAATTATCTTCAAACAATGAACAAGGGGCAAAGCAACCTTGCACACGAACAATCACATGACTTAGTATGCTACTCCTTAAAGATTCTACTTGTGTATGTTCTTGAAAATGTTTTACCAGGCACGTAGAACACAACAACATCCTAGCAAGCTGTCTACAAGGATATACATGGCTTTTCTAAAGGGCATCCTTGATATATGCAAGGTACGTGAGGCACAAATTCGTAGATGAGAAGAATTAGAAATCACATAGCCATGGGGAGACGGTAACCCAAATCTCCTCCTTCACTTCTCAAAGGTATAAAGTTCTTTGAGGCTTAGCCAAGAGTGAAATCTAATTCATTCCCAAGAGAGGTGTCTTTGGATTCACCTCCTGATATTTATACTCTGCCAGAACATGGGAGTTAAGGTCGTCCCTTGAGGTGATGAAATCCCCAAGCAGGCCTTCTAAAAAATGAAAAGGTAAGTAATTCACTATCAAAAAGTATTGGAAAGCACTAAAGGTGGTACATTTAACCCTTCAAGTAAATGTGAGGTGAGTCCACAAAGTGGTGCATTTAACTCACACAAACTCAAAGTGAGTCCACACCCTAGAAAACTAGTGGGTTCTAAAAAGCACAAAAGGGTTGCCTGGTGGAACAATTAACGCTTCTTTCTATGTAGACCCCTCCCCTTTAATGTGGCACTGACCTTGCAACCACGGGGTGAAACGAGGGGCTGACAGATGAGCGAGTCCAATAACCCAAGATAGCAATCTAGATCAATCACAAGTAATCTAAGACCGCTAATCAATACTACTCATAAGTGCAAGAGGGTTTGAATCATGGAATATTTAACTTTCCAAGTAAACATGAAGTGAGTCCACAAAGTGGTGCATTTAACTCTTCATGTAAACTAGGAATGAATCCATGCCCTAGATTACTCAATGAGATGTTTTGATATTTAAAACCAAGAATTACTTAATGTTAAAAGACAAGCATGCACTTAAACACAAACTTCTATGAAAGCAAATCTATGTTCATTTATTTCCCATTAAGAGCATAAAAAATGTGTTCTATGAAAGCATATAAACACTCAAGCCAAACACATAAGTGGTTAATTTTATGCCCAAACCAAGTGTTATAGAGATTGTAGTAACTCACCTTAGGTCCAAAGATCTGCAATCTAGAATTTAGCACACATCCGAAAGTATAGAATCAAGACAAATCAATGGCAAACCGTAAGTGTTAGAAATCAAAATCCCAATCAATGACATCGACAGAAGAATAATGATTAAGTATTTAAGCCCAATCAAAAATTAAAAAACATGACATTGATAGAATAATAATTTAATTCAGCACCCTCGAATGAATCAGCACCCTCAAATTAAAAATTCAGCATGACATTGACATTGACAAAATCAATATAAAATCAATATTAATACAAAATCAATATCGATTTGAATTAGCTAATCAAAATCAATACAAAATCAATATCAATACTAAGTAAGCGACCTCTAACTCAAACTTTGACAAAAAATGAGCTGCAAAATCTTCCCCCAGTTTGCATTTTAGGCTTCTCTTGTTTGACTGGTGCCATCATTAATTAATTCCACAAGCGATGATATAGTCCCTGACTAAAGCCCCAACTCAAAAAAATGAATTCTTCCTTTTCTCATAAAAGTGTGAGGTTGAGACTGAAGAACAAATAGAAATTGTGATCGATTGGAAGGAGCAGGCACCCAGATGATGATGAAATGGCCCAAAAATCCTGCCAACATAACTCCACATGTTGGCAATGGTATTAGAAATGCAGTGAGCACTGTGTAGCAACTTAAGTCTCACCAATCGTAGATTCCCCCCCTTTCACCAACAACAATTTTTTCAATTCTCACCTCCTACCTCCTGCTTGCATTACTTATATCAGGGCCAAGGGAATCAACCAATATTCTTGCACAAAATTTGTACGTTGGCTTCCCCCGAATTTATATTCTTATTCCAACACATTATATATATTATAGCATCATTCATTACGCAGCACACCAGACTCCAAACAAAAAAATGGTTGATAGCTACCACCACTTATCTTCCACTAACCAACAGAAGGCGTATCAATTGAAATAGGCACCCAGATTATCAAATTGATTAAGATTGAATTTATCTCTCTTATTACAATGCATATGAATAGTAAATGGTTAAAGGATCATTATGGTTGAACCCAATATACTATTACACCAAACAAATGCAACAGTCTGCACTGCAGTTAGCAAAGATGGCTCGATTTTGACAAACATGTGTGATTGTAAAATGTTTTGTACCTTTGTAAACAGGTCCAATGCAGTTTTATAATATATGATCATGGTTGATCATTGAGCATAACTCACAATTACACAAAAATGTTGACATTTAGTAGGACAAATCTTAGGAAATGTTCTATGAAAAGACTGAGAAGACTACCAGAGGAATTTACAATAGTTACATTATGATCAAAATAGAAATGCTGAACAACATTGCCATAGTCGGAAGTTGTCGACTTAATACAAAATTTTGGTGATGAATCAAAGAAAATACAAAACTAGTTAGCATGTACAAGAACTATTTCCAATATGTGCATTGCAAATAACCAACTAGGGTCGACAGCCAAAAAGAGACGTAAATGAGACCGGTAGCCTTAAATAAGACAAATATACTTAACTAGATGTCCACAGAATAATCTGCAATGCACATTTAAGATTCTAAAGCTTTCCATTTAAGATTCATAGAAGGCAACCATTTGGAATATTCTCATTAACGTATCTAAAATAAGAGACCGAAGGTGCATGCTGCCAAACAGAGAATGTTAAATACGTATCTTATTTTAGATATGTGAGCACCGACATAATCCGATTAGCAAACATCGGCGTGGAATACAATTGAAATCAATTTGAAAAGGTAAATGTGAAAGCGAAAGATTCCCACTCGATTGAATACAAATTATGATTGTGTCAATCACATTAATAGAATTTAAAATAGAGACTCACAAGTATGGAAGAATCACGGTGGGGGCCAAAATGTGTACACCAAGATGTGGTACACTTCTGTGAATCTTTATATGCAAGGAGACTCAAGAATGAGCCCTCACAAGCCGACTCACAGCTCTCTATCTGAGAAGTGCAAGGGTTGATATTGAGGCCCTCAGATTGACCAAGTTACCCATGCAAGTACAAACTCAAAACGAGAGATTCAAAGAGGAGAAGCAAGAATGCTAATCTCCATGAATCCTGTTCATGCATGCAAATGAAAACTAGTCTAAATGATTGCAAAATGCAAGAAACAAGCTAATTTACTAAAATGGAGATTAATCTATATGCAATGAAATAAACTATTTTAATCTATATGCAAATTAACTAAATGTGCAAATCTAAAATAGTCTATATGAGTATTGCTAAAACAATAAAATGAATTAATCTAAATGCTATGAGTAACTATGCAATCTCAAATGATGATTTCTAAAGCTCAAGAAAATTTGTAGCATAATGAGGATATGAAAATTTGAGATCCTCAACTGAGAGCGAGAGGGCTCATTTTATAGCAAAATGTGGATTTGAATGCAAATCTAGAAGCAATGTGGGATAAATGGAAAAGAGGAAACAAATGTCATTTTTAGAAAGTTTGTAGGAAAATGGAATTTCATTTATTTCATTTTTTATTAATTGATTTGTTTCCTTTTCCATCACAAAAGATATTTTGAGAAGATATTTTATTTATTTTATTTTATTTAAAAGGATAATATCTCTTTTAATAAAATAAAATAAGATTATATAATTTAAATATGAATATTAATAAAATAAAATAAAATCATTTAATTAAAAATGGATTTTAATTAAATAATATTATTTTATTTAAGGAATATTAATTTCAATTAAATAATATTATTTTATTTGTTTAAAAGGGATTTATTTAATTAAATAAAATTAATGAAATATCCAACCTTAGGGAGTATTGGGATAGTTGAAATAATTATGATTTGATAAAAAAGATTGATTCGAAGGTATTGTAAAGCATTGATTCAGAAATTGATTTTGACAAATTGAATAAATGGGGCCCAAAGTCTAGGCGACCATTTTAGGGTGCATACAATAGTGAAAGTGATAGTGACACTTCTGATGAAGACCTAGAAGATCTAGAAGCTCTTATGGCTAGAAGACTGAGAAGGGGAAAAGGAAAGTACAAAGGTAAACTCCCTATTATATGTTTTGCATGTAATAAAGTTGGTCATATAGTTGCTAGATGTCCTGATAGGAAGGATAAAGATGATGAAAGGAAAAGCAAATACAAAGACAAAAAATATGACATAAGCTACCAATGGAACAGAGACTACAAGGGAAAAGGTAAGAAATCTTGTTACATTGCTGAAAAAGAGACTGACACTGATAGTGATGATTTTGAAATTGAGGTAGTCTATGTTGCAATGAAAGATGAATATGATGAGGATGAGAAAACTGCATTGATATCCTATGTGAACAAGAATGATAAATGGATTATTGACAGTGGTTGTTCACATCACATGACTGGTGACAAAAATAAGTTTGAGACCTTACATCATTACACAGGTAAAAGTGTAAAATTTGGTAATGATGCACCATGTCATGTTAGAGGAAAAGGTTTGATTAAACTGACTGATAAGATATCTTGTGAAAATTCATATTGGGTTGAAGGTCTTAATTACAATTTGTTAAGTCTTTCTCAGCTTAACAAAACTGGTTACCGAGTGGAATTTCATCACAAGCAAGCTAAAATATTTAATGCTATTGGAGAACTAATTGGTAGTGGTGATCAGACTAGAGGTAATTTGTTCTATCTTGACCTATCTGAAGAAACATGTTTAATTGCACAACTTGATGATATTTGGTTATGGCATAAAAGGTTGTCATGTTAACTTTGACAATCTGGTAGAGATAAGTAAGAAGAAAAAAGTAAGAGGTCTACCTAGATTGAAGAAACCTGAGAATGTGATGTGCAAGGAATGCCAGTTAGGAAAAATGACAAAGTCAAGTTTCAAGAGCAAATCCTTTACTTCTGAAAACATTTTAGATTTGGTTCATACTACCTTTGTGGACCTATGGGTGTACAAAGTTACTGTGGTGCTAGATACTTTATCTTATTTGTTGATGATCATACTAGGATGATGCATGTGATGTTTCTAAAAGAAAAATCTGAAGCTTTTCAATACTTTAAGTGGTATTTGGCTAAAGTTGAAAAGGAGACAAGTAGGAACCTGAAATGTCTTAGATTTGATTGAGGTGGAAAATTTACATCAAATGAATTTAATCTATTTTGCAATGATAGAGGAATTAAAAGACAAATGTCTGCACCTAGAACACCTCCACATAATGGTATAGCAGAAAGGAGAAATAGATCTATCTTGGATTGTGCAAGGACATTGATGATTGAAAAGAATGTGGCACAGAAATATTGGAAAGAAGCTATAAGCACTGTTGTCTACACTCTTAACTGGGTACAGATCAAGAAAGGTACAAATCTGACACCCTATGAACTATGGCATGGGCATGCACTGAGTGTTAAATACTTTAGAATCTTTGGAAGTAAGTGCTATATATTAAAAGACACTAGGAATGGAAAGTTTGATGCTAAGAGTGATGAAGGCATATTCCTAGGATACTCCACAAAAAGTAAAGCTTATAAGTGTTTGAACTCTAACACTAACAAAATTGTGGAAAGTGCTAATGTCAAAATTGATGAGTATGCAGAAAGAAATGAAGCTGACAGTAAAAGAGAACCAGAAGATTATAGATCTTTTGTGTACATTGAAGAAGAAGAAGAGGCAAGTAACAAACTTGCACCTGATGTCGAATCTCAGGTAAGCAATGTCGAGTGATAGACAGAAGCTACCGAGCATCAGGAAAACAGTGCCGAGAGAGAACAAGAACATGCTGAGCTACAAGAAAATGCTGTTGAGTATCAGGAAGAGGTTGCCGAGCATTCTGAAGTTGAATTTGACAATCTTATCGAGGAACATGATGAAATAGAGGAGAGAACAGCTGAACCTATTTTGACAAAATATGTAAGAAGACATCATAAGCTTGAACAGATAATTGGAGACAAAACTATCGGAATTCATACTAGAAGTAAGACTAAGGATCCAACATGCCTATTGTGTGAATTTGAACCGAAGACAACTAGAGAAGCATTGGAGAATGAAGACTGGATACGAGCAATGAATGAAGAAATTGACCAGATTGAGAAGAATGATACTTGGACTCTGGTGCCAAGACCTGAAAACAAAAATGTTATAGGAACAAAATGGGTATTTCAAAATAAGATGAATGAAAATGGTGAAATCACTAGGAACAAAGCTGGGCTGGTATGTAAAGGCTACGCACAGGAAGAAGGAATAGATTATGGGGAGACATTTGCCCCTGTAGCTAGATTGGAAGGAGTAAGAACTCTACTTGCATATGTTGCTTATAAAGATTTCAAGGTATATCAAATGGATGTCAAGTCTGCATTTTTGAATGGTATACTAGAAGAAGAAGTTTACATAGAACAACCAGAAGGTTTTATTGATCCAAATAGATGACACATGGTGTGCAAACTGAACAAAGCATTATATGGATTGAAGCAAGCTCCCAGAGCATGGTATGAGAGGTTGCACAACTACTTGATACAGATTGGATTCTCAAGAACAAATGACACAAGCAATCAGTACATGAAGGATGAAGAAGGTAAAGGTATCCTGTTGGCAAAAATTTTTGTTGATGACATTATTTTTGGTGGACGAGATGCATTATGTAAAAGTTTCTCAAATGAAATGCAAACTGAATTTGAAATAAGCATGTTTGGTGAGATCAAATTCTTTGTTGGTTTACAAGTAAATCAGAGGAAGAATGGAATTTTCATTACATAGTCTAAGTATGTTAATGAAATACTAAAAAATTTTGGGATGGAAGATGCTAAACCAGTGGGAACTCCCATGGTTACTAGACAAAAGTTATCTAAGAATGATGATGCTGCAGAAGTTAATCAGACTCTGTACAGATCCATGATTGGAAAATTGCAGTATGTTGTACATAGCAGACCATATATTGCATTAGCTATTGGGATTGTGGCAAGATTCTCTGCTAATCCTAAGGAAACACATATGATGGCCATGAAAAGAATTATGAGATACTTGAAAGGAACCGATGACTATGGTCTATATTATAAGAAGGATGACAAATTTGAACTCTGAGTTTATACAGATGCTGATTGGCTAGGAAATGTAGATGACAAAAAGAGTACAAGTGGTGGAGCTTTCTTTCTTGGACAGAGATTAGTCTCCTGGACAAGCAAGAAACACAATTGCATTTCCCAATCTACTGTCGAGGCTGAGTATGTTGCTATTGCAGTGAACTGTTCAAACTTGGTATGGATAAAACAATTGTTGATAGGCATGAAAGAAGAAATCACTGAACTTGTTATTTTCTGTGACAACACAAGTGCTATCAATATTTCTAAGAATCCAGTGATGCACACTAAGACCAAACACATTGCAATCAAGTATCACTACTTGAGAGAATTAGTACAAGACAAAGAAGTCCACATGGAATATGTGAATACAAAAGAACAATTAGCAGACATATTCACTAAAGCTTTACCCAGAGAAGCTCATGAGTATTTGAGAAGTCAATTAGCGGTTCTTCCCCTAACTGAGGCTGCCTAGACAAGCTAGGAGCACTGCATCAAATATGCTGCAACAAAACATTTGACAAATTGATGCAGAAGATTGTCACACTTTAGGGCTAGCCTAGAGTTGTGAAGAGAAGCAAAGACAAGGAATCAGTCATAAGCAAGATGATAGAGGGAGAAACACTTAGCTGTACAGATATTATCTACACCTGATGGATGTATGTTTTAGTTGCTGCTTTGGCATTTTTGTCAAAGAGGGAGAAGAAACTGATATGATAACACATGAGATATGATAACACATGATACTGAAAAGAAAGAGGGAGATGAGCTGATGGAACTAAAAGGAAAGAGGGAGATGAACTAAAGATAAGGATGATGAATTGAAATGAAGGATCAGGATAGAGGGAGATCTGAATACTTCTGATGGTCATAGAAGTGAGGCTTATAGGATTCTGAATTAGAATGAAGCTAAGGATATTTTCTGATGGACAAATCAGTTTTGGATTGGTTGGTAATCCATATGTTATTCAGGTGATATCATATGGTGTTTCCATCAATGCCAAAGAGGGAGATTGTTGGAGACTGCAATTGAAACAATTGTTGTATTGTCATTGATGTCAAACCTTAATTGGTAAGACTGTTACTACTTAGGAAAGTACTATATCTTTTTGAGTGTTGCTAAGGGGCTAAGCAAGGTTGGTAACAATAGCACCTAAGAAAAGGTTGAGTTATCTTGATACTACAAAGTGTACTTGACTATGTTACACTATGATGAGATAATGTATTGTTTATCTTAGTAAGACTGAAGACTAAACTGGTAGGCTTAACCGAGCAAAAAATGGAAAAATCATGTTTAAGCTAAGTGATGTTAGTGTCGACCGAGTTAGTATATGCCTAGCAAAATTATAGTGTCGACCGAGCATTAGTTAATTGCCGAGGAAGATAGTGTAAGCCGAGGAAACAATTTTAGTAATGACCGAGCTTTCTACATGAAGACCGAGTGAACAATCACAGTATTGACTGAGCATCAACAATTTTATATTTGAAGATAATTTAATTTTGGAGCCGACATTGTTGAATTCTTGGATTATGTAAAACATGTTGACTTTATTTATTGATTGTTTGGAAGCATTAAATGCATTATAAAACATTTTATTGTAAATCTTTAAGAGATTTGAGATGATTCTAGAAAAGGAGTTGAAGAAAATGAAGCAAGTAGATTCAATGAATCTGACCTAACCCTAAGATCTATGAATGGGATTGAGCGGCAAAAGATGAGTTAACCTAATTGAGGAAAATATAAGGGAGCCTGAGCATTTTGATATGTATGTACATGGAGAACAGAGAATGCTAGAAGTGGAAAGTTTTATTGACTGAATAAGTAGAAAAGGATGAAGGAGAATTGTGGTGATTGCTTGAAGAAAAGTTTCGAGTAGATCAGAGATGGAAATGGAAAAGTTTCAAAGTTAGTAAACTAGCATTAGTGTACGGAATCGGATTTGATATTTGCAAAGTGAGTTGTACATTTTTCAGATAATACTACTGCTACTTTCTAACCATTGTAACAATCAAAATCCTTTTAATAGAGGTTGACCTAACAGTCATATGTTAAATCCTTTGAACAAGGTTTCATTCTAATGGAATGTATGTAAGTCCTATGACTAGGCTCACTTTTAACAGGGTGATTGAAATCCTTTAACCGGGTCACATTTGATAGTGTGTATTGTAACCTTTGACAGGGTTGGCTTTTTACTGAGCTCACTTCAAAAGAGTGAAAATAATAGTACCATGTTACAAAGTGGTTTTTCCCAAATTGGGTTTCCACTATAAATCCTAGTGTTAATACTTGTGTGAATGTTTTGGTTTGAACATTACTATGTTTTGCAAGTTAAGTTACTACTAGGTAGTGGACTGCATTATTAGATGTTTCTATTATTGAATCAGTGATGACCGAGTTTGTTTTGGTTTTTGATCTGATTTAAGGATAAGTTTTTGAGATTGTTTTATACATCAGGACCTGAGAACAACTGATTCACCCCCCCTCTCTATTTTTATAAATCATATTAACAAGTACTAGATGGTAATAGAGGTAGAGTTATGCAGCAAAAAACTTTAGTTGTAATAAAATGAGGTCATGCGGAAGAAGTAACCCATATGAGAAGAAGAAAGAAAGTGGTGGTAAATGTCCCTTATGACCAAATTAAGATATGAGGCATGGAAAAGGAGGTGAAGAGAAGGAAAAATTAAAGGATCTGGAAAAAGAAAGAATGGAAGTGAGGAGGAAGAAAGATACAAATGAGGAAGACATTTGGATCAAGAATGAGCTTGGGATTTTCATCCTAGGTCCTATTAGATGTTCATGAGTTCCTCTCATGGGACATATTTTCTCACCAGGGATGTCAAATGTATGAGCATCCTTGGTTCTTGGAAATCTTGCATCAACCCAAAATATTTGCTTTTAGTTTGTTCTTGTTTAGTCATTTTTTGTGTTTGCTTCAACATTCCTTTGAGTTGGCTCATTTTCTCTTGCATACCTTATGACACATTGCTATCATCATGTTTGATCTAGATCTAATTTCACATCTTGATCCATTCCTTCTTGGTGGAGATCTCTTTGATTTTGGCTCATACCTATTTTGTTCTTCATGTTACTCAATTTTTGGAGTTTTTTTCATGTTTCGAATCATTTCCTTAGTTTGTGATCCTATTTGGTGCATCATTTGATGTTCCTAAACTCTTCATCAACCTCCCTTTGGGTTCACACTTTATTTCACATCTTGTTGGAGGTGTTCTTCATGATTTGGGTCCTAGCCTATATTTGCATGTTATAGTTTCTCATGTTTGGAGATTTTGATCTCTTGGTCAACTTGGACGTGTTGTAAACATTGTATATATTGATGTATTTGTTCCTTTAGTTGGTAGCTCTCAGTATTAAGGATTGAAAATATCCACAAAAAGGATGAAATTTGGATAATATTTGTAATCAATCCTATATGCCTATAATGTAAGCCTTCATGTTGTCAACCTGTTGTAAATGCTTTTGTGTTAATGAAAACTTTGGATCTTGCTTTCTCTCCTTTTTTGTAGTTTTTGGTGTGTGACTCTGGTTGCATAGCATGGACTGTCCTCTTTGAGGACCCTCCTTCCATGGCACCACCATCAATTTCTTGAATATTTCTTGATCATGAATGCTTGAGGATATTAATTGATATAAAAATGAAGAGAGATGGGGTGTCTATATACTTCATCCATCATTTTGGGATTTAAAAATAAGCCAGGCCGACCACAGGATCTATTTTCCCACTAGCACCTTGACATAGGGTTCCAAACCAAATTTGAGCTAAAAAATCAAGATACATAATAGGTAAAACATTTTGTACCTAGAAATATAATGTTTGAGTTGTTTTATACCTCAAAAAATCAACCCAAATTCAAACTAGGTATTGGGATGGTAGAAACTAAGTGGAAAAAGAGGAATCAAGTTGTCAGGATCAAGCATAATGGACTTCAGATCTTGAAATCACCAAAATAGGGTCTAATGGAGCATTCAATTATGAGTGCTAAATTTTTAGGATGACACAATGTTTTATTGTTTTAGTTCATTGTTTACTTAATAAGTTGTGTTATGGATAACATTGATGGTTGATTATCTTAGTAATAGTTTTTTTTATGTTGATTCACCCCTCCCCCCATCATCATCCAATGTATTTTCAATACTTAGTATTAGATCCAATCTCCTCTTGAAGGATCTTAACCACTTGAGATAGATACAGGGTGGCGTAAAACTTACACTTTAGGCTCCAATACTTACACTTTCAAAGCTACTAGCAGACATCTAGAAGACAAAGATGTTATAATTACGATCTTAGGAACCCTACCTAAGGATTTAATACCTATGGAATTTTCAATAAGGGAAAGTGATGATATAATTCATTATTCAATTGATCAAATTATCAGTTCACTTTCTATATTTGAGATTATAGAAGTTGAAAGGGAAAGTGAGATACTGCATTTAAAGTTGTTGAAGTAGAATTAAGCAAGATGTTGGAGGAAGTTGGAACATTTCTTACAAGAAGATTCAAGTGAGGCACTAGTAAATACAAAGGTGAGTTACCTCTTAAGTGCTTTAATTTTGGAAGAATAGGAGATTTTTCTAATGATTATAGGCATAAGGAATATTATAGTGAATTGGAAGATGATGATAGAAAAGGCAATCAAAAGAAATGTTATTTCAGGAAAAGAAAAAATTTCAAAGGCAAGGATAAAAAGAGTTTTTTTTCCATGGAGGAACTCTCCTATGAAGATGAGGATACTAATAAAATGATTGAGGATTCTCTATTTCTAACTATTTTATAAAAGAAAGAGGAGATTGCATTGCATACTAAAGTTGTTGTAGGTACATGGATTATAGATTCTAGATGTTCAAATCATATGATGGGTGACAAGAAAAGGTTTATTAATTTTGAAGAGTGCGATGGAGGAGAAATCATATTTGCAGGAGAAGGAAGTGCATAAATCAAAGATGTTAGAACCATTTCAATTGATGGTAAGTGTAGCCCTAACAATGTTTATTATGTTGAAGGTTTGAAAATAATAATTAAGTGTTAGTCAAATGTGAAGAAAGGATATGAAGTTATGTTCAAAAGTGATGGTTGTGTTATAAATAAGAAAAAGACTAGTAAAAGGGTTAGAAAAGGTTTTAGGACTATTTATAATATTAATTATATTGAAGACAAATGTGAGAATCTATGTTTTGAACTCAATGGGATGGAAGTTGGGGAGATAAAGTTGAGAAAATTGAAATGGAACTCAAACAAGAAAAAGTGGATTCTGCATTAGTGAAGAGCATTGTTGAAAGAAAGAATGAATCATAAAAACCAATAGAAGACAAAAATGATTTGGTAGACTAGAAGCATGTGGAAGATAAATAGGATTCAGTAGATTGAAGGTAGGTGGAAGACAAAAAGGATTCAGTAGAGCAGAAGCATGTATGAAAGAATTTTTTTTTTGGTAGATTAGATACAAGAAAAAGACAAAAAGGAGATGATGATACAAAGACCTCCTCCTATTCATTCCAAGAATTCATCTTTTAATGGATTTTTTTCTTGCAATGAAGTAGGGCACAAAGATAATAAATGTAGAAGTAAAAAAAATAGTTATTCTTTTAATGGAAGATGTTATGATTGCAACAAGTTTGGACATAAGGTAGCTCAGTGCAATAGAATGAATATGAATAGAAATTTTAAGAACTTCAATGGCTATTGCTATGGTTGCAATTGATATAGACACAAAAAGGTTGAATGCATTATTTAACATAAATGTTAGGAATAATGAAACTACTCGAATGAAAAAGGATGGTCTAGTTTTCTATAAATGTAACATGTCATGACATATTGAAAGGTTTTGCATAAGTATGGATCATAAGGATGATCTTCCTATGATTACATAAGACTCAAAAGGAAAGAATAAGATATATTTGGAGAGAATAGAAGATGCTTTTGAAGGTTGTCCGACATCCATTATGGGTGTTCTTCCCTATTCTAATAAATGACTTAGACTGTATGGTCTGAGGGGGAGTTTTCAAGAAAATCTATTTCCCCCCTCTAGCTTGGATGTTGAGTATCTCCTCATCATGGCAATAAGGCTTGAAAGTTTTTCTAGAGGTAAGATTTATGTTTTGTAGTTTGAAAAAGTGATTGTTTGGTTTAGTAAATAGTGTATTTTTTGTTTGGTTGTGTTATAAATTGTATATACTAAGTTGTGTTTAAATATGGATTGGTGGAAATGATATAACTGTTGATTCAAAAATTAAGATGCATGAATATAGATGAGATACCAATATTTTTGTTTGTAGAAGATTCTTTGATGAGTTGAAGGATAGGTTGAGTCTGAGGAACTTATTTCCTCCTAAAGTAATTGACTGATATGAGGATAGTGTTTTGTTTTACGTTGATAAGGATTTTAGCTATATAGAATAGGTAGAGCCTAGAATTATTTTGACAACTAAGTTGTCCTATGGGACTACTAAGGATGAATGTATGAGTACTATTTAAATTAAAAAGGATATTAGTGCTACAGGGATTGAAGTTGTGCCAGAACTGTTCATTATTTTTGGAGAAGGGAAATACAGAGGTAAGGGTGAGAGGATGGGAAAGATGCCTATAAAGTTTTCATCCTCTAGTAAAAAAGGAAAGAAAGGCAAAAGAATGTGTTTGTAGAGTTTCTTTGCTCATGTGATTTTTCCAAGTGACAACGAAGGGGAAGAACACAAAGGTGTTGGTGAATAGAAGGAAAATATAGAAATTGATGTACAAGTTGCTATTGGTAACGAGAAGCAAGTTGCTTCTCATGTCTCGTGAAACAATGATGATCTTCTAGTTGAAAATATTATTTCTATGGAGAGTCAATTTGGTGGACTAAAGACCATTGAAGGAATGCTTCATCAAAATAATTGTGTTTCTCTGGGAGAATCTTTGGGTTGTTGTCCCTCCTTCTAACTAAATGCATCAAAGTGATGTGTTTGTCCAAGGAGATATTTTAGTTTTCTTTTTCAGACTAATGCTAGTGGTTGCTCTCAGGGGGAGCAATAGTAAGTTTATTTTTGGCCTCTTTCATTCATGGAAGAAGGGGAAAAAGATAAGGAAATTTTTATTTTATATTATGTTTTATAGAAATATATTCAAGAATGTTTTGGTTATTTTAGCTAGGGGGAGTTAATAGTGATTGATATCTTAGTGAAACATTTTTGGTAGCTATTTATTATTAATGACAAAGGGGGAGATTGATGGAGATATATGTTTGGTTGTTATTGTCTGGTTATCATTAATGTCAAATATTATGGTCCATATGTTTTTTCTCTAACATTGTGGTTCAAAGGTATTTTATGAAGATATGCTCAGATATATTTGATGGTTGAGATAATTCTAGAAGAAGAAAGTTGCTTTGGAAGAAGCAAGATTGTGTGCTAGACATGATGGTGTCACAAAACTATGGAAGACAAGTATATTTTATGGTGATTATATGAGATTGATGTTTGTTAGTACTTTAGTAATATATTCTTTGGTCCAAAAGTTAGTGGTTTAATAAAAAAGATATATAGTCAAAGATGATAGTTATTCAATGGCATTTTCTAGAAAGTCTCTACTCTAGAAATCAAGGTTGAAGATGTGTAGATGTGATTTGTTTGTGTTTAGGTCTTGGTTGTAGTGTATTTTGGTGATCTAGAAATAGTATTTCCAAGTTATGTGGTTATGATCAATTTGTGTTCTGTTCTGGAAATGTATTGTGATGGATTTTTACGTGGATAAATGGAAAGTGATATGGGATCTGGCATGGAGTTTGGATCTCACCATGGCATGTGGAGGTTTGGATACAGTTGGCAAGTGATGTGGTTCTTTGGACATTATGATGCTACATATTTGAGACAACCATGGAAGTTGTTCTAGTAATTACAAATTTAGTACTGGAAAATGTGTAATGTGTTTGTGATCCCTCTCTCTCCTAGAGTGGATCATGCTTCATTTTTTTAGTCTAGGTATTTCATTTAATGTTTATCTCTTATCTATATGGGTTCATGTTACGTGTGACCTATGTTTTTGTCTAGATATTCATGACATTGGACCTTATTGTAATTTATTGTTGACATGGTTGAGTTGTAACTTACTTTAATTTTCTTTTCGAATGGTCGACCTTATTATAATTCTAATGGTCCATCTTGTATATAAATATATTGTGTACTTTGACAAAAGGTATGAGTGGTGAGCGAACAAGTGAAGAATTATTAGAAGAGTTTTAGAAGAGCAGAATTTAGTTTATGGGGTTTTTCTTGTGTGAAGAAGAAAATGAAAGATGGTGTATTGTTGAGGTTGATAAATTTGTGTGGAAGAGTTGCATTATTAGGATAATTTATCTTTATCTATTCTGAATATTTATATTTAACTTGTCCCTAGGACACTGAGTCTTGGGTGCTATGAGTCTTGGGTGCACAAGCTCTTTTATGTATCTTGGTACTTTGACAATGAGCCTTTGTTTGCAAGTTTAGAGTAGTGAAATCCTATCTATATTTAGTGATCTATTGGTAGTGAGCCTCTAGTTGCAAGTCTGAAGCAGTGAGCTCCTGCTATCTTCATAATCAAACTATATATCAGTGATTTATCTTTGTGTGCAAGTGTTCACCATTATTTTTTTCTTGTTTGGGTTTTCCACGTACAAAAATATTGGTGTGCATGTGTTATCATTTCAATTCATTTCTTACTTATTAAGTTGTGTGGTGGATAACAATGATAGCTAATTATCTAAGTAAGAGTTTTTTATGCTAATTCACCCCCTCCCCCCTCTTAGTATCTGATGTGTATTTATCAAATACAACAAGCTATTATAGAAAAGCATAATTCTAACTAAGCTTTCAATCTCAACAAAAAATAATTTCATTACAACACATAACAACTTAAAATAAACCCTAGCTAAAATTAAAGAGTCTTTGTGAAAGAAGTATAATAATAGGGCACATAGGCCCTCCACCAAAAAATGACTAACAAAAGGATAAAGAAAAGAAATATTCATTTTTCTTTGGGACATAAATAACATCCTATTTCTTTTTTAATTCATCCAGCACATCTTTCTAGGTAGCCATAGTCAAGATTCTTGAACCAAGACCTTTTGTTCCAGTTATCTTTCCCTTCCTTGTCAACAAAGGTTTAATCTATAATATCATCATAATGTCAACTATGATCATTATAAGAGACAAAAAATGACTCTGAGGATTTAACCTGTAAACCTATTAGGGTTTGCCTTGAGATAGACCCAAGATGAAATAATCTGACTATGACACTTCATGTCTGACAAATTCTCTTCAGTTCTATTATCACTTTAGTCTATGCATCAAACTAACTAACTCTACAATCACAACTTCACCAACTCATCTAAAACTTGATT
The DNA here is from genome assembly GCA_027943335.1 of Chamaecyparis obtusa. Taxonomy (NCBI): domain Eukaryota; kingdom Viridiplantae; phylum Streptophyta; class Pinopsida; order Cupressales; family Cupressaceae; genus Chamaecyparis; species Chamaecyparis obtusa. The sequence goes on along the minus strand of BSBK01002440.1, from coordinate 1,420,499 downwards.
TGATCATCCATTTATAACAACTTCTTTAGGTTGGTTGAAACATTTTTCCACCGCCTTAGATTAAGTCGGCCTACCAACCAACCTTTTCCATCGACCACTCCAAAACCCAAATTTGAAACATAAAAGGTTGGCCCTAAACATAAAAAATAAAAAATAAAGTAATGACAACCATAAAATTGATTGGTTGATCGATCAAACCAAATTGTTCATCCTATCTCCTATTCTTCCTAGCAACATCACTTGAATCCTTGATAACTCACACAAATATTCACCTTAACCTGTGTGGTTTTAGACACACTTATGTATACCTATGTAGATGATAAATCCATGATCATGCACCTTAAATCGATCTCCATTGTCTAATTCAACTGATTGTACCTGGGTACTCGCTATTCACTGATTTCCTAGACACTTAGGCAAATTACCGATCTGACCCTTCAACTCCATTGGTACAATTGATCTAATAACTTGAATTGAACATGTTGCCAGCATTGAAACCACAACAATACAACTATAAGATATAAGAAAAGATCACTTGAATCAAATTCCAACAATCTCTCCCTTTGGCATTGATGGAGACACTTAGAAAAATTGCTAAGTGTCTAGCTACCTATCTACATTCATGTACTACTATCCTTAACCATTATAGAGAAGCAAATAAAATTTTGCATACATTAAATTACCCCCCCTTTGACAACAATGACAAAGGTAAAACATAAGTATGCCAAAATGTGTTTTATGAAAGAGTAGCAAGAGTCATTACATAATATTACATTCTACTGAAAATAACTATGAAGTCATCCTTAAGAATTTGAAAATAAATGTCCCATGCCTTGAGTAGATTCTCTATGAGTGCAATATGCCCACTAAGTAGAAATGCAAGGCCCTCCAATTATTCAAGTGTAGACACCTATGGGACTACCAAATCTTTCTCTGCTTCTTTCAAGCCATGTTGCAAGCTATCCATTTTGGGAATCAATAGTTTTTGCAACATCTGAAGGGTGGTGATATCTTTGTCTTCCTTAGCCCTATAGTGTGCCAAGTTTTGATTTAAGGTAGTGATCTTGGTGCCAAAATCAATAACAAACTCTTGCAAAGGATCAAAGTTAGCAATAAAAAATCTAAGTTCTTGTTGCACCTCACCTTTAACCTTCACTAGGTCCTTAGTAAATTGGGAATAATCATAAATGGTTCTTCAGTATCTTACCACCATCCCCGATTGCTTCCTTTGCTCAATTGGTAGCCAAAATGAATGAATTGCAATCTGTAGCAATTGATAGTGTGAGCTTGGCTATTCTCTTCATCTCATATGCCTTTTCTTCTTGCATCACTATTACATCTTCCAAGGTCTTCATTTTCTCACCGGCTGCAATAACCAAATGAGGTAGTTGCTCTATAAGTGTGGCAGTCTTATTGTACTCTAATTTTCTCATCAAGACTGATAGAATATCCCTAGAATTGACAATCACTTGGGATTCCTACTTCATCTACTCCTTCTTGGCCTTAAAATTGATGGCCATAGCATAAGATATCATCTCCTTAGGGCCCATACCACTCAAGTCTATCTTTCCCTTACTCAAAATATCATCTCATCAATTCTCATCTGAGATTGAGATGAAGAAATTTCCTTCATCTTTTTGGTTCCTTATCTTTGGTCTTCTTAGGTCATCCATGTTGTTCTTGCATATAAACCTTGGTCACTTCCTTTTCTTTTTCAACTTATCTTTTGTAGACACTATATCTTGATTATCATTGGTCATAGATAGACTGGTACCAATGTCCTTTGGCTCTTTGTCATGCTCCTTGTCTACATGTTATTTCAATGATTCTAGTCAATCCTGAATATTTATGGGTTCATCATGTACCTCCACTTAAGGCATGTCACCTACATCATCCATCATGCTTTGATCAACCTCAAGTGTGATCTTCACACCATCAACTATAAGACCTTCATTAGTTTGTGTGACTACAGGGTAACTCTTATTCTTCTTCTTTACCAGTTCATCCATATGAGCTTCTCACTATTATTCTTGGGAAAAATTAGATGTTTTATTAGGATTTATTTTGTATCATATTCTACAAATTTAGATTCCCCAATCAACAACTTTGTGACTTTGGATTTTGTCTTGAAAAGATGTCTCACCTTTTTCACCATGTCCTCAATCTCTTTAATAGGTGTATCAGGCATAAGACTTAGTAAAAAAAACTTAATTATCTATTTATCTTGTGCTATAGCTACCTTCCATCTTGCATCTATCTTATTATACAGTTCATTAATTATTTGTCCTTGTAATTGCATTAGAACTTGACTAAGATCATGCATACTAGCAATCACAACATCTTCAATTTTATCCTGACCTTCCTTGCCAAATAGATGATAATACCTTTTTGCTCCTACTGGAATTCCACACTTACTAATATTCTAAATTATTGCATCTACAATGACTACCTTTTCATATTTAGACTCTATTGTTTTAGTTGTGGGAGAACCTACCACTTTTGAATTCTTGCCTTTGGATATGAGTTCTTCCACATCTTTCTCTAATTTTGTCTCTTCACTCTCATCTTCATCAATTACCTTTTCTATACTTGGTGCCTTCTTTATTGGTGGAGATTTAGGTTTGAAACCTCTTACCAATTGCTTGACTTGAGTCTTCACATATGGAGAGGGTTTCTCCTTCTTTACTTGTGTGTTGCTCATTGTTTCTTGACCGACGGGGACACTACTAGTTGCACTAACCACTTCAACATCATCATCTTGAGTTGCACCTGATGCACTTTCTTGCTTAACATCATGCTTGGTCCTTTATTTATCTATTTGTTCCTTAGTAAATCCTCTATTAGTCATAATTTTTTTAAACTTCCTTCCTTAGCTTTTTACCTATTATCGGCTACATCAACTCATTATGCACTTGTAGAGACTTTTTTGCATAAGCCCCAAACCTTGGAGCATTGAGATCTACTAGTTCACTTAGTAACTTCTCATCATATGGAGTAAGAATATCACCTTCCACTTCATAACCCATTGGCATCAACCATGGTGTTCTAGGCTCTACTTCTTCTATTTGACATGTATCAGTATCAACCATGATGCATATTGTATCGGTATACTTCTCCACAATCTCTGATGGTATTATTTCCTTCTCATGCATCATTTTTTAGAAATCCTTGAAATAACCCCATACTTTACTAGTGAAATCATTTCTTGAGATTCTAATGTGATTGTTGATTTGAATATAGACCGGGGTACCTACTCTCCACTGAAGGTTGTTTACACTGGGGAACATATTCTGAAAGTAGAAGAATACATATATGATTAACTCACTAAACTTGAACTCCTTTCTTCTGTCCTTGATATTTTCTAAGTTCAGTATCAAATGTTCCATCATTGCTTCAACAAGATCAAAATCTTTATTTTTATTTACCATCAAATATGTTGTATGAATGGCACCTCTAGGAATATTATTCAACTGACTGGAGTGATAAATATTCTAATCTATTATCATAAATGAAAACCTTACCTCTTCATCTTCTATATCATTTACTCTCATTGCACACCCATCCCACATGGATTTGGTCAATCTGATAACCTCCTCTTTAGGGCTTGTGCGAGGAACATGCACATCACTGATTGCGCAAAGAGTGGTTACCTCATGGATAGCTTCCTTGTTTATTTTGTGTGGTCTATCCAACCACATAAATTGGTCATGGATTTTTCTTTGCACGTATCTAACCTTCTTAGCTTTGAAATCATCTGAATAGTTAACTGCATGATGTAACCCTATATTGGTGATACACTTGTATTCATCCTTCAACACCAAGTTTTCATCACATAACTTTTTGTACTATTCATAGATTGCTCATGTTCCTAGGATCTCCAACTTGCAGTGGATGTATGATATTGTATTTTTAATGTGTAAGGCACCAAAGGGAACATTGGTTAGGGCACCACATGGGTCATTCTCCATGGACTTATATAGATGCCTCTTAAACTTAGGATGGGTCCTCTGATTTATATCAAGTAAAGTTTGCGTGTCCATCTTAAAAATTCAATCACAAGAGAAGATAACTGATTAAATATCTCAAACTCCGTAAAACTAGGGTTCTTCATGATAACATAGTGATACTGATTGATCTCCTCTTCCAAATCACTACAAATAATCTCTCCTTTTGCAAGAGTCCTTAAAATTGGCTTGAATTGTGTTGTTTTTGCTCCAAATAATTTTCAAATATGCAAGGTGAAAATGAAATGACAAAATAACCTTTTATTCACCCTCACACGCATGTATTAAATGTATTCATTGATAAAACTTATTTTTTCACCGACATAGTCAAAGACTATTAATGATTGATCAAAACATCATGAAATTCACCAAAACTTCTATAATACATTCAAGATTACCTCATTGCATCTTAAAATTTGGTTAGATCTGACCGCATCTAAAGGGGGTTCTGAAATAGATTCAACAATACTTGTTCCTCCTAAGCCACAAGTAGGCTTAGTTTGATGAAGAAATCTGCACACCAGATGATGATGTGGTACCATTAGATGCCTTACTTCCTTTTTTACTATCCTCTTTCTTTTTCCATGTCTTCTTCATCTTATTTATGACTTCCTCAGCATTAACAAGTTATTTTCCTCTTTGATTCTTTGACCGGTTAGCTGATTGATTCTTGAACCAATAGGCTATTGGAGACGACAACTTGATGACATGTATGTATTTTTATGGATGTTGTATATTAGGACTGAGTAGTGGTTATATGATCAATGTGATCTATCATTCATGTTTTGTAGTAGACCCTCAATTGGTAGGTCTTCACCCATCATAGAGCATTTTGTCATCACACATTTCTAGAGACAATTCTGTTGGTAGCTAGGTGTGTCTCAGGAGTTCATAGTATATGCTCGCTATGCAGATGAGGAGGCACATATATGGGGGCCATGACTATCTTATCCCCTCACAGTACAAGAGGTCATGGGGTTGCATGCCATATCATGGGAGTACCTACTAGAGACTACTAATGCAGGGGTGATTGATGCCTATAGACAAGGGTTTGCAGCTCATGGGTTTCTCATATTTATAGATCCTGGTGAGAGGGATCCTTAGTTAGATGAGGGAGAGGAGGAGGTACCAACAAGATGATAGGGCATAAGGCCTGGTAGATCATCCACAAGATAGGCTGGTTCGAGCATGAGTCATCCACCAGTCAGACAACCAAGGAGGAGGGGAGAGGGTGGATATTTGGGCGCAATGGGTTTGGACAACATTGCAAACATAGAGATGGAGGCTATTGAAGGGGAGGGAAAGAGATTAGTTTAGCATCGAGTTGAGAGGGGCCACCTTTTTTGTAGAGATAGACATGGTCATCTCATAGGTGTTGTAAGACATGAGGCTACTAGATACGAACCGACTATGGGAGATGTACCTAACACAAATGCACTTGTAGTTGTAGGCTCAGCACCAGAGGCACCTAGAGGAGATGTACCTATATAGGATATTGTTAGATCTTTGAGAGCGCATGTTGGTTAGGTGTAGACACAACTTACCCTTTTCCAGGCACATGTAGCAGAGCATGATCAGACGATCATTGAGAGATATCAATGTATATATGATCTAATATCTGAGAGGGACCAAAGAACCTAGGAGCATGACTAGGCATAGCACACCACTATATATCAGGGAGCTGGGGTAGCATACTATTATGCTTTGTATATCAGTTTCATGTCGGTGACAAACAAAGCTCTATCCTATTCTGCCTCTGCTTCCCAGTTAGAGGGCACTATCCCCCCACCACCTACAAGAGTTGACATGCCACCTCCTCCCTGTCCTCGCGATGGTGCCAAGGGTGGGAGTGAGTCTTGATTCCCTTCATTTATCTTCCCTTTTTTGTTGATTTTGACTTCCTTTTGATGTACTCACATTAATTTTGACATATCGATACCTCTATTTTTTAGATCTCATTGTATTTGTCATTGAATCATTTATAATATATGGGGTATACTTATTCTATAGCTCCATGTATTTGATGACTCTTGTTCTTTTTTATTCTGAGTATCTCTAGCTCTCTATGGATAGCTCTAGGTTCTTTGTGATATGCTTGTAGATGTATCTATTGAATTTCTTACTCACGGCTCTATTGTTGTGATCCATAGCTGTTTGTGATCCATAGCTGTCTTTGATGGTCTTTACTTGTTCTTGTATCATGGATGCTCATATTTTACACTATTGTATATATAGCTATGGATGTCCTTTTAATTTCCTCACTTTCCTTTCAGCATTATGAATATATCTTTCTTTCCAGCACAATATGATGATGATGATGTAATTCTTACTATCTCATCTCTTGTATGATATCAAAAGTCTTTATTGATATGAAATAAAAATTTAGCACTTAGTTCACTTTATATACTCATGTGATGTGATGTAACGATGCATATTATTAACCCCTACTTTGTGGGTGATGTTCTCTAGCTCAATTGATATATGTTTGACGATTGGGTCAAAGATGATGATTTTGCAGTCGACCACCAAGGTGAGAATTGATACTAGATCAAGTCATTATTTTGTGTTTCACAGGTTGAGCATGGTGATCATGTGTTGGATTTTGTAAGAGTATTGTTGGATGAACCTCTTGACAAGTTCATCAAATCTTTGGATTCTTGGTGCATGTTTTGTGAACAAACTCATAGCTTGTCTGTCAAGACTCCTAGGAAAGAGTCTTATGAGATAGGTCTATTCATGCATGAAATCCATAATAAGAGTGCAAAAATACCCTTCATGATCTTGTGGGTCACCATTTCCATCATATTTATACCATGGGAGGAAATGGTGGCATGTACAAATTTATGTCAAATGGGATTGAACATATAGACTCAAGAGAGTACTTGTTGGAAGCTTGTTCTTTTTCTTTCTTCAATTCTCAGAGTTCACATCACATGTCCCATAATTATTTGTTGAGAATTGTTATAGGGGAATCTTCTTCATGTTGTATTAATCTTTACACATCAAAATTTGTGCAGGTAGTTTGATCCCCATTGACACTAGATGCATAAAATACTTATTTTTGTCTTGCTAAAGGATTATTTGCATCATTTTTTGGAAACATTTGTCTTGTTGGAATTTCTTTCTTTCTTCCTCAGTAGGTTCCCCATTTTCTAATGAATTGTTGCTATGATGGTAATGACACCCTTGAAGGGATCCACAATTATACCCCAACATGTTTGGTTCAATATATTTTGTGCTTGAAGATTGATGGGGAGTTATTGATTTTGACTTTGATTTCGATTCGTGATAAACCGATGGCTCAGTGACAAAAGTAGCTACAGTCTTTCCTTTTGAATTAACCCCTTTTTATTTACTTCTAGTTTTCACTGACATCAAAGATCAACGTGACCAATAGCTAGGAGCAATGAGGTGAATTAGGTCTATGTCCTAGTTTGTAACATGATCGACTTCTCTCAAGCAATGAATGAAAATTTGTTATTTGAGGATTTGTTTGAAGATGAACAAGGTACAAGGTGTCAGAGTTAAGGCTCGAATACCTAGGTAAAGGACACTTGTAACCAAGTTGGTTGTGTTTGATTGATGGAAAGTGATTAAGAATTGTCAAAGTGTTTGATAACTGGGATGAAGGACCATAAGATGAAGAGTTACTCTCGCAAATGGTACACATGGATATATCAAATCAGGACAGATTGTAGTTTAATTGGATAATTGGACTAAAGGTTAGACTAATGACTCAACTGGTCAATTATTTTCTCTTTGGATGTCAGATGACAAAACTTGATACGATAAAAGACTAGGATCATATGATGATTCCCAATGATTGATACGATAAAAGACTAGCATCATATGATCAAATGTATTGAAAAATGATAAAACCATGATTTGAACAGTTTGTGACTTGATTTTTTGAAATTTTGGATGAGTTTGACTATTTGTGTTCAGATTGTGATATTGTTTGATTGTGTTTAGGAAAGGTTTTTCAATGTTGGTAGTGTAAAACATGTATGCACCCTAAAATGGTCGCCTAGACTTTGGGCCCCATTCTTGCAATTTATCAAATTCCTGAATCAATATTTTCAAAAATCAACATTTTATCAGTTACATCAATTTCCTTGATCAAATCCTATTTTATCATTTTCGATTATTTGCCTTGGGCTAACCATTTTATCCTAAGTCTTTATTTATTTAAAAGGAATATTTCCTCCCCTTTTAATAAATAAAAATCCCCCACCTTTTCCTCTTATCCTAAGTTGCACAAATAAAGCATTATTCTTATTTTATAAAAAGGAGAAAAGCACTTTTTGTCTCATATGGACACAAAAGTCAACTCTTATTTTTTCATTAGAGGATATTTGTGCACATGGATTGCTCCTCTTTGATGCTCTACCATTGATTAAATCTTTTGCCTCTTAATCTCCATGGTCCATTCTTTCTCATTTCCTATAAAAGGAAAGCTCTCTTCCTCATTTGTAGAGATATCATTTATGTTTTATGCTAATGTTATGCTACAGGTTTTCTAGGTCATTTGGAGCTCTTTGAAGACATCCTTGCATCCAAGCTTTGAAGACATTGTTGTTGCATTTTATTTAATTTTCTTTCATAGTTGCATAATCATGGCATTCTTAGTATAGATTTCCTTTATGCAATAGATTAGTCTCACATAGCTTAATTAGGAGGGATTGTAAGACTTGTACTTTCCTTTCATAGTCTAGTTTGCACTTTCTTTTCATAGATTAGATTTCCTTTCAAGCATTGCATTGCTATCATTTAGTTTAGCTTGCATCTTCATTCTTAGTTTGCATTACATTGCATTTCATTTGATTCTTGGAGATATTGGCATTCTTGCCCTTGTCTTCACTTGAATCTCTCATTGTGTGGTTGATTAGCAAGGTCACAAGTTTATTAGCTCTAGCTGAGAGCAATCTTACAATCTTGCAACTCCATGCATAGAGAGCTATGGATCAATTTTTGAGGCCTTATTGTTGAGTGTCCTTGAATGTAAGGATTCATAGAAGTGCACTACTTTTGTGTGTACATTTCTGGCACCCACTGTGGGGTAGAGCATTATTGTTTTGTCCTTCATTTTATGCATTTTCAAAAAAAATTCGTAATGTTTTAGCCTAGTTTTGGTCTCTAATTTTTCTATCTCAGAGTGTTGTACGACATTTTACTAGTGTCGTGTGATAGTTTCTTGTATCGCAGCGTGACACTTTACCAATTAAAATTATCGCACTGTTTGACAGAAAGTGTCACACTATTTGGTATAAACTGTCGCCTGCAGGTCAGCGAATTATCGTTTGGAGATAAACTGTCACCCCCGTATACAGAGAAGTGTCACACGACATTTCTAGTGACTGTACTGTTGCCTATACTTGACAATGAGTTGAGTTTTGGGTTTTCTATTTTTTTTGAAAATTTTGGCATTTTCAAAATCCGTGCTTGGAAAAATGGCACCCATTTTTCTAGAAATTTTCACATACAGTATTGAAAATTTAAGTGTGATATATCATTGGAAAGCTCTTTCCGAGCCTAATCCAACCATGTTGGTTTCATTTTCAAATTTTTCCATTTGATCAACTATTTTTCTTGCAGATTATCTGATTTTTGATGTGCTAACCATTGTGGGGCTAACAAGTTGTGCTTGTAGGTGCTCTCATTGCTTGAAATATTTTTCCAAAAGAACGCATGTCAAATCTTCAAATGCACAAGGGCTAGTAACGGTTTTTGTAGGGCTTTCCAAAGCCTAAAAACCAAATCAAGTGCTTGTTTAATTGCTTTCTTTATTGAGTGCAGCATATACTAGTTGTTTCATTTCTTAGGCACTTAAGATCTTGTTGTAGGAATCTTTTGGTGGTAGGAGAAGTATGCTGTTCACCCTTGTGGTGAACTAGAAAATCTTGACCCATCTTTGGATTTTGAAAGCAAGAGGGTAATTGAACATTTGCTTGGTGTGTTTGGGAGAAAACTTTGAAATAGGGTAGTATGCTCTTCACCCTTGTGGTGAAACAAAAACCTTGAACCTCATAAGTTGATCCACTCTTTATTTAGCATTAGGATCCTTTAGCGGACCTGCTCTTGAGCAATCAAGAGGAACGACCCCAGTGGGGACAAGCTAATATCGAGCTATTCCAACCCACTATAATCTCAAGGCTATCAAGGACACAAAACCTTAGTAGACATAGTACTTGTCTTCGCTTGATGTGAGTACTTATGGGATTGTGACCATGAGGAAAATGTTGAGCAAGAATGCTTAAGGTACTCTTGTGGCCATGAGGTCTGTTACTTGCCGCAAGGTAAGGAGTCCCTTTGGGGAGCAAGAGGGGTACTATGAATGGAAGCCCTTACTAAGAACCATAGATAGAAGCCACCCTATTTTGCCGCTTAGCTTCTTGGTGCAAGGATTAATCCAAGTGGAATAACCCGGATCACCCTAAGATTACTCACCATATGTGTTCCTTTGGTTGTGTCTTTGGCACTTCCATGACAAAGCCAATATCTATTGTGGGCAACCACTTTGTGTGAGGCAATGGAGCATCAAGTTGTGGGCCAAGTTGTTAAGTAATGAGCCTTGCCTTTTTAGGATAGTAAGTGCTTGAAGTGTCCTCATTGTGCTATACCTGTGTAAACATTCTTACATACTCAAACATCTCGGTAATGATCATAGATTTTCAGTTTTGATATCATAGTTGCTTGTCTTGGCAAGGTTGTTTTTGCCTTTGTGCAAGTGTTTTATGACATGTTTGATCACCTACTATTTGCAAACTTGTCTACTTCCTAATATTATTGTGCTTGAAATATAAAAAAAATTGTACTTGCAACCTACAACATTGACCAAATTGCTTTCAAGACTAAGTTTTTCACATTCACTAGTCAAGAGTCATACGCTATTGAAACTATATCACACAGAGCCTTTTGATTGTTCTATTGATTTGTGTCACTTCCAATCTTCCTTGGTTGGTCCAGGTCAGATCTTAGGTACTGTGACATATTGCTCAACATCAAAATGAACTCCAATGCTATCAAAATTGCATAAAATGACTCTTGGTCTTCCTTCTTCCATGTCTTCTAGTCTTCCATTTTCATCCTTCCTCTTCTTTCTTCACGATTCTTCCTAAATTCTTCATGTCTTCTTGATTCTTTTCATCTTATTATCTAGTCTACCTTCTTCTATTTCATCTCTTCTATTCATTTCTTCCACGCTTGATTCCTCCTCTTCTAGAACGATGAGTTTCAACTATCTTGCTATAGAACCTCTCTTGAAAATGGATGATCTTGATCTCCTTGCTCAATTTGAAAAGTATCATTCCTCCAAAACTCTTATTGATGATAAATTTATGACAAAAATGCGAAAGAAAGCAAGTGAATCACCCACCTTTGGTAGAATCATGCTCATGATCCTCTCACTATCTTCTTCTTCCAAGCATTCTTCATCATCTAAGTCTTCTCACTCTTCCTCACATTCCAAGTCTTATCATGATTCTTCTAGACATCATTCGAATTCCTCATCTTCCAAGTCTTATCATGACTCTTCTAAACATCATTCGAATTCCTCATCTTCCAAGTCTTATCATGATTCTTCTAGACATTATTCACATCCTTCATTATCCAAGTCTTCTTCCTCCACTAGGTCTTCACCTTCCTCTTCTTCACAATCTCATTCCTCTTCTACTTCTCCCAAGAGTCTTACTCCTCAATATGAGCAATATAGTAATCCTTGTGATACCTCTCCCATGAAGAGTGACACACGCACCTTTGATGACTATGATGACTATTATGATGGCTATGATGATGAACCATATAGTCATACCTATGAAACCTCTATTCCTAAGAGTCCTCCTCGCCGTGTGCTTGTGCTTGCTAAAGGGTCATCCTATTGGGTAGATTGTGATGGTGATCCATATGATTCTGATTTTGAAAGACTTTGATGAGTTCTGTGAACAATACCTTGATTATGATCCATCTACCACTATTGAGGACTATAAAATGTACCGCACTAATTTGAAACATAAATATTATAAGAATCCTTCCTCTGAGGACTCTCATGCTGAAGATAAAGATTTCACTCTCAAGCAAGATTATGTTAATAATGGACCTTTGTCTTGTGATGGTTCCTTTCCATCCCCTACTTCCTCCAATACTCATACACTTCCTAAAGCTTCCGAGTCTTCCAAATCTTTCACAAATCCTTCATGTAACAAAGATCCTAATGCTTTTCATGTAGTTCCCTATAGTTATCCTCAAGGGCTATCTCTTAAAGAAACTCAAGCTAACCTTCACTTGGCTGCAAATACTTCCAATAATGCTAAACCTAAAGAGCCTAAGCCTTTATGCGCTATAATGCCTACTTCGGCTAGTCCTTCACCATCTATTCCAAAATCTTCCATGCAATTCCAACATGCTTCCTTGTCCTTAGAAGTGGCTCTATGTCAAGAGGACTCTAAAAATAAAGAAAAGAAAATAAAGAAAGATCAAGATCAAGAACCCTCCATGTCACCCAATCCTTTTCATGATATCTCTCATCCATTTCATGGTTCTTTTGATCCTCTATGCCCTTCCTCATTCATTCCACCATGTCTTAAGTCTTCTCCTAAGCAAGATCAAGATACTACTTACACCATTGAGCTTATTGACAAACAAAATAACCTTACTCCACTTGTGCTTTCCAAAGATGATACTTCCATTAAGGTTATTAAAAACAATGTTGTTACTTCCAATGTTAATCCTATTGAAAATCAAGAGAAAAATTATGCGCTTATGCTATCCAAAGATTCTTGTCAAGATCAAAGTCCTCCATCTTCTTGTTCTACCACTCCATGTTCGCTTCCACTTTCTACTCTTCCTAAGTCTTTGCAAGCTTTGAAAATTCCTATCGAAGAAGTTGCTCCTATTCAAGATGTTCATGATCCTATTGAAAATCTTAATTCTCAATTTAAAGATGCTGATGTCCTTAGTTGTCATATAAATATTGATGATTTGGTTGATTATCCTTTTGCATCTCCCACTTCCATCCTTGGACCTCTTCCACTACTACTAAGGGCTTCACATCTTCCTTCCATCTTGGGCCCTTATTTCCCTTCACTTTCTCCTCCTAACTCTCCTAATTCGTCATCCATCTTGGGTCCTTACGTCCCTCCATCTCCTATCTTTCCTCAAGATCAACATAGATGCATACCCTTGAATCCTTTTCATCCACTCACCTGTCTAAACTAGTCATATCCTCCTTCTTCCACAAATCCTAAGTCTTTTGGAAGTAACTTGAATGTTCAATACAAGAAAAAGAAACAATACAAGAATCCATTAAAAAAAGAAGATCACCATGTCTCCTCTAATCGACATGGAGGTATAAAATCAAAAGAGATATCTAAGAAGAAAACTACAAGACAAGTATGGGTTCCAAAATCCATCATTGGAGATATTCTCTCTAAATCATCAAAAAGAAATGAAAAGCCTAAGGCTACATGGATTCCAAAGTCTCTCTTGAAAGAGTCTAATATTGAACAAAAAGTAAAGTTGACATTCAAGCTTCCAAAGGCTTCCACTTCATCTTCTTCCAAAAATGATCTTCAATTCCATGCGCCTGAACCGCAACCTCTGCTAAACATTTGCCATATTCCTTCTCGTATTCCTTCATTCACATTTCCTCCACCCTCTCTCCACCCTTCAAGGTGTGTGTTAATGTTGATCTTTCCTTCCTTTCCATCTACCTTTTCACAATCCTTCCATTCATTATCCTTCTACCTTCTATCCTTTTTCCTCATTTGCTTATTCCTCCTATCTTCCAACCTCACTCGCTTTACATAAAACTTTATCCTCCATTTTTCTCTTCCATCTTCCTTTCCTTATCAACATCTTTGAGCATATCATTTTGAATCCTTGGCATATCATGGTTTACAATTTCAAGGAGCATTATCTAAAAAGCTTGCCTTCTTCCAAAATAGAAAAAATTTTAAAAAATAGAAAAATAAAATAAAATAAAATTGCCTTGGTGGAAACCTGGAAACAGGTGCCTTGGTAGCAAAAGTAAAGAGAAATAAATTTGTCCTATGGTGAAAACCACTCCCTTATGGCATCTTGGATAAGTACCATGATGAAAACTTAGCAATCAGGCATCATGCGTAGTTCTTCTACATATTTCATCCATTCTATCTTCCCTCTTTGATCTTGGCAATGTTGGCTTATACACGAACATTTGGCTATTTTGTGAGCTATCTTATGATGGTCTTGCTTTCATTACATTCATGGTTAGCCTTCATATTTATTTTCCTCCATTCATTCTGGCCTTTCGCTATCCTTTTCCCCTTTGGTCTTGATCTAATAAAAAAGAGTAAAATGCGATGTTATGAAGCCTCTTGACATGTCTACTCCTTTGGACTGCATCCTTTCCTTCTTTTGCATTATGCTATTGTGACTTATCCTATGTTGGCCTTTTATTGTTTGTCTAAATGTGCTTTACATGATAATTTTTCCCTAGCTTGGGTACTCTTGAGGAGTCTGCTCTTGAGGATTTCTTCCATTCATTCTCCTTCATTCTCTTGTCTTTCATCTCTTCCACTAGCTTGCTATTCCCTCTTGTCCTCCACCTTGCTAGGCATTGGGACTACACAATGTGATCTTGCTTGGGAGTTTGATGCCCATTCTATCTGGGGGCATTCTTTGTATATACCTTATTGATCTTGAAAAAACTCCAAAAAATGATATATTGCTAAAAAATCCTAAAAAGCATATAAAGTCCTGAAAAATACAAAAAAATAAAAAAATTTAAAAAATTCAAAAACAAATAGAAAAAGTGCCTTGGTGAAAACTTGGAAACAGGCGCCTTGGTAGCAAAAATACAAAAAAAATGAAAAATCAAAAAAATCTCCAAGTGGTGAAAACCTGGAAATAGGAGCTACTTGAGGCCTTTGCACCCTTGTCTGTTAGCATGCATCCTCGACACTTGGCCATTCTCCATCATGACTTGACCTTATTTGACTTGGTCTAGAATTGGTCTTTATTTTTGTCTAGGGGGCATACCTGTTAGCATAGGTCCTTTAGGTGCGTTTGTCTCTTGGGACATTTCACAAACAGGTGTTTTTCAACACCACCCCAAACAGTGTTTTTCAACACTACCCTTGCATCAAGTGTTTCTTAACACTTATCAAATATCCTACCCACTAGTCTAAGTATGATGTGATATTTCTCATTAGTAGATTTGATACTCAAAGTTTGACTCTATGACCAACACACACGCACTTAAACAATCAACTCACTTGAGATATGTTGACTTCATTTTTCTTTGTGTGCTGTCTATGAGGATTTTTTTGATGAGTGGTCTCTCCCTGAGATGTCTTCGATGATGCATAGCTAGAAGACTGAGGGTATGAGAACATGTTTTATTTCTTTATCTGCTTGTGGGTATATTTCATTGATCCTAACTGTCATGAGCATTTATGTTGGTCTTACTTGACACTAGGGATTGACAAGGTATTATCCTTGACTGTTTCGTGAGTGCATGCTTATAGCGATCTTGACCTTCTTGTGTCCTAATGCAAGCATAATCTCACTATAGCAAACCTAGGTAATCTCACTGCACTAGTCATCTTGACCTACATGTCTTTGGTGCCTAGGTGGGATTTCCATATTTCATCTGATATAGATCATATTCATATACCCATAGTCATACTAGTGTGTATTGTATGATCTTACGACACTACCAATAACGCTTGATGATGATAATTAGATGTCTATAAGCATTGTGACCTTGCAAGTCAACCACTTTTCATAGTAGCTTGCATTTTTAGGGTCATGTTAGATTAGCTTTTGCATTTTGCATATGGAGAGAGCTCTCTTTTTCATCTTACATGAACCTATCAGTCAACTGCGCTCATTTTCCCTTTTCTCGATCATGTATTTCACTCCTTATCTTTCATCACGACCTATTCTTGTCATCACAAGGGGTTAATCATATCATCATATCTCTATCTCAAAAATGTCATTTTCAGAAACACGAGTCTATATCATACACATGAGAATTAAACATACATCTATGAGAGAGAATATACATGAGCATATACATAAACATTTTGAGCAAAATGACAAGACAATATATAAACTGACACATCCATCACAAGTGAGACGTACACACATGATATATCAAACACCCAGTAATCTCATATATATAAGTCATGATACACAGTACAAAGTGAGATCCCAAAATCTAGATCAAAAGTCTCATGATATGTCCAAAACATCTAAACCTAATCCCTAAACCTAGGTTTGACTCTCCCCATCACGAGGTGGTGGTGGAGGTGGTGTTGCGGCCCTGTCTGGCACCATATCTGATTTGACTATCCTCTAAGAGTAAGATGGCACTCTCTATCCCTTGGGTATAGCCTATAGGTAGAGTCCATGGTAATAAGAAGCTCATGTCATCTCTCTCCGGATCTCTACTACATCAGCCTGTGCCACCTGCTCCCGGCGTGCTATCTCTTCCTTGAGATCAGTGATCTACTAATCTCTCTTTGCCCTCAAGTCGGCTAGCTGCTAGTCTCTCACTACTATGGTGATCCTTAGTTGCTGCATCTTTGTCTCTAGAGTCTGTATCCGAGCTCTCAGATCCTCCCCTCCCGCAGGCTGCTCCTGCTGTCCCTCTACCTATCGGCGAACTAGTCTCACCTCGTCCTCAGGGGTCACCGATCTCTATCCCCATGGCCATTTCTGACCACCTGATCCTGATCCCTCCCCTCTCTCCATCCCTCTCCCTCTCCCTCTCCCTCTCCCTCTCCCTCCACCCCCTCCATCCCCTCCATCCTCTCTATCTCCCCCATCATCCCCCTTAGCAGCTGGCAATGCATCTGGTACGGTGAATCTAGGGAATGGAGCCCTACGCCTCTCTACTCTATAAGCTACGTCTGCACTCACATCCACCATGTCTGGAAGGTACTCCCATGGCTCCTAACATATGGTAGCTATCTCTTGTACTACTTGCTGGTAATCCAGCACCAGCAGCCAACCATGCCTCTCCTCATCGTGAAATCGAGCATGTGTAGTGGTCTCCGTGGACACCCTCTGCCGGCGTCTGAACTATCTCTAGACCCGAGTAATAACGAATCTCTCCACAATTTTTGCATGATGACCTACTAATGGCTGACTACAAAGCATATAATCTAGCTCCTGCCTATCACCCCACTGCTCAGATGCCCTGTAAGGTCTCCAGGTGAATGAGGTGAGCTCATCCAACACCCTGTGATAGTAAGAGACATCTCTGGTATGTGCCTGAGAGATGAACCCTGTATACCTATACATGTAGGGATATCTGCTCTCCCTAGGCTGCACTCATGGACGCACTACAATAATGTGCTCCCATGCCCATATCTGAGCTAGTATAGCCCTGTACACCCAAGTCCTGCTGTCTCGGTAGATGATCTCATGTAGCTCATAGTACATCTCTGCTAATATGGCAGGACCCCATGCCATACGACGAGGTCTGCCTACCAAGTCCACCAGTAGTCTGCCCCATCTGAGAGGGAATCCCTTCTGACTACGGTTAGTCATCAGGGCATGTGATATGATAGATGCAACAATACATGGCACTAGAAAATCTTGACCAAAGTCGGCCATCAACCGATCCCAGCTGACGTGTCAGTCCAGGATGGTGACATCCTGGAACATACCCTGGATAGCCTGTCTCCCCTCTGTCGTATCCTGATTATAGTATACATGCGTCATCAAACAATCATGTTAGTTTCTATCATAAGGGAAACTTTATAACTTTGATTATCTATAAACATGATTATACTTACAGGCTCTCCATGACATGGAACCTGTAGGATCCGATAGACGTCCTCCAATGTGATGGATGCCTCTCTAGTAGGTAGATGAAAGGTGTTGTGCTCACTATGTCATCTCTCGGCAAGAGCAGTCAACAACCCATGATCAGCTCAGATATGGGGCATCCGCAACAAATACCAAAAACTCATCATCCTCAAATCGACCTTGCCCGGATCATCCAGATCTCGGACAAACTGCAATTCAGTCACCTAGGGTGCTCTGATCCGGAGTGCAGGAAAGTTCTCTTGCAAGTCATTTCAATCATTCCAGATGTTAGTACATATCATGAAGGATGTATAATATCTGTACAACGCATTTTAAAATCAAACATTGTCTAGATCCATGTCATTTTGCTGAAAAACATTAAAACATGTCAAAATTTTATACTAGGCGACACTGTTTTTTGATTAAGTGTCATGCGACACTTTGTCTTATAACAGTGTGACATTTTCTATTTGGGTGACACTTCGCATAGTGTCGGGCGACATCTCATCCCGTGTCGTGTGACAATGGACTCAATGCTCGTGCGACGCTATTTTGACCCACGAAGTGTCGCACGACATTCATCCTCAAAGGATGTGACACTTCTAAAGTGTCGCATGACTTTTCACCTAAACTAAAATTTGAAATTTGAAAAACAATTAAAAACATGTTAAATGCTCATTAATGACTCAAAAAAGTGAAGTTTTTCTAAAAACTCACTGGGGCAGCATAGTGTGGAGGCTGGTTGTGCAACTGATCGCGCTCAAACCGATGCCTGTGGACTGGAATCATTGCTTGCTGGGCCATTTTCTCTCTCTAAGCTCTCACAATTCTCAAATCAATAAAAGTCAAATGATTTTGAAAATGACACTTTTTGCCCCTTATATAACATTTTGACTTTTTGACCTAATTTTCAAAATACCTCAGAATTGCATGAAAATTGCACCCTTAGCTAATTTCAACGTCCTGGATCCATTTTTGGACTCAAAATTGAAATCTAAGTTAATCTTGATAGTCAAAATCACATTTCAAATTTCACCCTCATCTGCGCAGTTGGCTGACCATTTGAGGCCTGATCCTTCTATCTTTGTTGGGGCATCTTTATTTCTTCACCCCCATCTCTTTCAAACTCCTAGTCTCTCATTCATTATCACTCACTTCATTTCTCTAAGGTTTGACTTAATTTTTATCCTATATCTTTCCCAGTCAAACCTAGTCAACCTGAGCCATGTCTTCACTGCTTGATGGTTATCTTGTTGTCCTATTCCTCGACCATGATTTCTAGTGCTTTGATCAAGTTTATCAATTTTCTATTCTTCTCTACTTGATTTCAATTTCAATTCTGAGGGGGCAGTACCTATCAGCTTTAATCTTTGATTCAACTTTATCATTCAGCTCAGCTTGAGATTCTTATTTTTAGACTTGATTATCACCTAGCAGCGACGGTGGTGATTTTGTCTTTCAATTTTTATCTCTTATTTTTCAGACTTGATTATTGCCTAGCAATGATGACAATAGTTTTATCTAAGGCTTGATTTGCACCTAGCAGCGATGGTGTTGGTCTTGTCTTTCAACTTTTTGCTTATTTTTGTCCTGATGTGTTCCCAAAATGAACACACGTCTGAGTTGTTTTGTTATCCCAAAATGAACTCACATTTCAATACTTCTTTGACCACATGTGTTCTCAGAATGATCACACATTAGTCAAAGAGGGGCAAATGTATGCACCCTAAAATGGTCGCCTAGATTTTGGGCCCCATTCTTGCAATTTATCAAATTCCTGAATCAATATTTTCAAAAATCAGCATTTTATCAATTACATCAATTTCCTTGATCAAATCCTATTTTATCATTTTTGATTATTTGCCTTGGGCTAACCATTTTATCCTAAGTCTTTATTTATTTAAAAGGAATATTTCCTCCCCTTTTAATAAATAAAAAGCCCCCACCTTTTCCTCTTATCCTAAGTTGCACAAATAAAGCATTATTCTTATTTTATAAAAAGGAGAAAAGCACTTTTTGTCTCATATGGACACAAAAGTCAACTCTTATTTTCTCATTAGAGGATATTTGTGCACATGGATTGCTCCTCTTTGATGCTCCACCGTTGATTAAATCTTTTGCCTCTTAATCTCCATGGTCCATTCTTTCTCATTTCCTATAAAAGGAAAGCTCTCTTCCTTATTTGTAGAGATATCATTCATGTTTTATGTTAATGTTATGCTGCAGGTTTTCTAGGTCATTTGGAGCTCTTTGAAGACATCCTTGCATCCAAGCTTTGAAGACATTGTTGTTGCATTTCATTTAGTTTGCTTTCATAGTTGCATGATCATGGCATTCTTAGTATAGATTTCCTTTATGCAATAGATTAGTCTCACATAGCTTAATTAGGAGGGATTGTAAGACTTGTACTTTCCTTTCATAGACTAGTTTGCACTTTCCTTTCATAGATTAGATTTTCTTTCAAGCATTGCATTGTTATCATTTAGTTTAGCTTGCATCTTCATTCTTAGTTTGCATTGCATTGCATTTCATTTGATTCTTGGAGATATTGGCATTCTTGCCCTTGTCTTCACTTGAATCCCTCATTGTGTGGTTGACTAGCAAGGTCACAAATTTATTAGCTCTAGCTGAGAGCAATATTACAATCTTGAAACTCCATGCATAGAGAGCTATGGATCAATTTTTGAGGCCTTATTGTTGAGTGTCCTTGAATGTAAGGATTCATAGAAGTGCACTACTTTTTTGTGTACAAAACACACATCCATCACACAAGTGAAAGGATATCAAACACATTTTATTCTTAGAAGGCATTTGGTCAAGTGAGAAAATCCTCACTTGTAGACTTAGGTACACATTGCAAAGCTAATCAGAATAGGGTCACTGCCAACCATGCAATGAGATAGCAAGACCGTATTATCCAACTCCAAATGCTAAGGAAGGCACAATATGGTGATTTTATTGGAGAGGTTACTATCCTCCTTGTACTTTGATTTTCACACTTTTAGGGGTGAACTGGGTAGCTTCTACTCTGAGGAATCTAGTAAGGACATTTATTTGTAACTATCCCTTGTAGTCACGCAAGTGAGATTGAGGTCTATAGCCCTACAAGTACTCAAATAAACATAGTCCCACAAGAAGGATTGAGGCCACTCGGCCCTACGCGCATCCAAGCATACATAAATATAGAAATAGCTACATCCTCCAAGACTTTAATCTTAAAGAGGTGTTAGATTATAGTGGGTTAGAAGGGTCGATTTACCTTGTTCCCACTTGAGTCGTTATGTGGAGATTTTACCTCAAATGATAGACTCTCTAAAGGAAATACATAAAACAAATGGAAAACAAGAAATAGGTCAAGATTTATGATTTTCCCTCAAGGGGAAAAGAGCATAATCTCCTACTATTATGTGCTTCTCCCAAACACACAAGATACACCTTCATTCATGATGAGATTTTCTTATAAACGATGTCTAGGTTTTTTATTTTCCCAAGAGGGAAAAGAGCCTACTCCCCTAGTGTTTCAAAAATTAAGTACAAATGCAAATATCCCTAATTAGCTAGATGTCTAATAAAATGAATTAAACAAGCACGACGTCTAGTTGAAATGATTAGGAAACATGTAAGGTAATCGTTAGTAGTTGTTGATGTTAAGTCTTCGACACTCATCCTGCAACCATAAATAATTTAGTATCTTTTCAAAATGGGTCAATAATGGCAACTTGGGCAAGCAATTCTTCTTAAAATGTTCTGAAATAAATGGTTAGGTTGTTGAAATGATCAGACAGAGATTAAAAAAACACTCATTAGTTGGTTAGAAGTCCAAATCATTTGAAATGAAACATGAAATTAACTCTCTATTTTTGGTATGATAAAATATAGTCAGCCATAGATCAACATAAAATCGTACAATAAATCTCACCAAACAATATGATAAAATTTCTCTAACCAGATAGTCGTACGAGCATTATCACCTAGCAATATGATAAAAAAGGCTTAACCATATTATCATATGAATGTTCTCACCTAGCCATATGATAGAATAAGTCTAACCGTACGATAAACAACATAGTTTCAAAAATTGTAAAAATTGCACAAAAAATAGGGCTAAATTTGGATTCGAGACCCATGGAGGGCACCAGAAATAGGCATGTAATTTTTGGTCTTGACCTACAAACACCAACACTTCAATAAATCATTGTATTAGTGAGTTAGTACCAAAATATTCTAAATTAGGCAAAATGAACACAACTCCCACTAAAATTGATTTATTGCTTCCCAATTAGGGTGAGTATAATCTATGAAATGTGTTCATCAAATTAAGCATGTAGATTAGTGACTTGACTACCCTAAAACAAAAGATTCAAGTAAGCATGATGCAATGATTGCATTATTTTCTCCAAGATCTCTTAATGAGAATCATGCAAGAATCTATGCTAGGAATGAAATTCTAAACTAAAAAGGAGATTAACAATGCAAGATTAAGCTAACAAAATCATGATTGAAAGAAAACTAAGAACAAAATGCATACTAAAACTAGGATGATATTAGGAAATGATATAAATTAAGCAACTAAAATGGAAAAGTTTATTTGCAATGAAAACCTAGATAATTTGAGCTAGGAAGAGCTTCCTTTTATAGGATTAGCATTAGAATGAACGGTCAAGATTCAATGATGAGGAGAGGCCAAGATTATTCCTCTCTCAATCCATGTGAGTCGATCCATGTGAAAGACACACAATTGGTCAAATCTGTGCTTGTTTGGTTGGAGATGAGACAAAATAGGTAATTTCTTTTCTTTTTATTGCTTTATTTGGATTTTATGTGCTCACACGTGTGAGGATGTGTGAATGGGTTATTTTAATTAAAAGTGATAGGAATTTTAATTAAACATATAGTTGTAGAAATTAAATTACCTTTATGCCTTTGATTGAAGAAATTGAGGATTGATTAGGGAATTGATTTAATTATGCAAGCAAGTCTGATTAAATACTTACATAATTAGGTCTAGTTAATTAATGCCTTTGATTTTGGATTTTTAGGCTAATTAATAAAAATTAGGGGCTATGGAGATACTAGACCATTTTTAGGTGATTACAATAGAATATTGAGATGGATTGGGATCATGACATGGAGGTGAAGGGGTACTTTGATCTTGACTTTGGAGAGGATTATGTGGTTGAGTGGAAGGGATGACTGGATCTTGAGATGGAAGGATATCATACAATGGATTGGAGAAGACAAAATTATAAGATGGAGTGATTTGGGCTTAACATGAAGGGGAATTAGTGGATTAGATACAAGGAATATCTTTATGAGATGGAGGGTAAGTGGAGGTTAAATATTGAGATGGAAGGGGATCATTGGACGGGGTGGAGGGAATAAGTTTTCTTGAAATAGAATGGGACTATGAGATGGAGTGAATTTATATTGACATGGAGGGGAGTCATTAATGGATGGAATATAAGGGATGTCTCGATCTTGATTAAAAATGGGATCATGGGATGAATTAAGAGGGATAATTGGATCTTGCGATATAAGGGGATCATGGGATGGAGAAAATGAAAGGCTTAGATCTTTAAATGGAAAGGTATTGTAAGATGGAGGAATGCTTAGATCTAGAGGAGAAGAGGAATCCATGATAGCATGCTTTGGGACAAGGTCTTGACATGTTTGGACTTGTGAGGGTGACGTGATGGAGGAGGTGGAAGCTTCAACTTGAGTGGGTGGAGGAATGGAAGACTCATGAGACTTGGAAAGGTTAGGTGTGTCTTGATTTTGAGGGGATGGTGGTAGGTGCATGACTTGGGGTGATTGTACAACTTTGTATAGAGTTGGGGATTTAGATTCCTTTGCTAGTACTCTAGTCCAATTAATGAAAAAATTCTTGCAAGGTGGAGATTAGGTGAAGGATTGGGGTTGGATGGGAGATGAGGATTATGGATTGGTACAAATGGGGAAGGACATATGTTTTCAAAGGAAAACTTTTTCTTTTGACCCCCATTTTGTAAACTTAGGAAAATGTTTCAAAGTTATTTAATCTCTTAGGAAAGGTTAGGTATATTGGAAGCATTATGTTAGCTATGGAGGGAATCATATATGGATGAAGGATAATGAGATGGATTTCCCTTGTCAAAGGTAGAGTAAGGATAAGAAATGGGAGATGTATTGGGATTAGATATGATGTGTTGAGGTAAAATAGATGGGGATATGGTAGATGGATGCAGACTTATGTGTTTGATTTGGTAAGTGGGTTGTGGTGAGAGATATGAATAGTCAAGAGTTGGATTGTTGTGAGGAATGTATGAGTTGGATGGATGTGGTTGAAGATTGGGGTTTGGAATTTGAAAGTCCTCAACCATTTTTTCAAACCAATCCATATTCATGATGTTTAGATGAGTGGTTTTGGGTTTCATTAGAATGATGATGATTTGATTAGATCGGATTAAGGATGAATGATGAGATTGGATTAAGAAAAGTTGATGATGATGTGGATTATTATGAATGATTGGGATGAAGAATCATATATTAATTAGATGGATTAAGAAAGCTAAGATGGATTTGGGATGCAGATGAAAAATGTAAAATGTGAGAGATGAACTTAGGACTAGGAGCAATACTTTGATTTTGATGTCGGATGTGAGGGCAGGGCCTCAAGATTTGATTTGATGTTGATTGTGAGGGAAGGGCCTCAAGGTTGGATTTGATATGATTTTGATGATTTAATGAAGGTTCTATATAACCTTGGTGAAATAAGATCATTTTAAGCATAATAATTTGGATATGGATGATATGATACTTAGGATAGACTTATGATCTCAAATAATATTAGGATATGACTAATTAAATTAATCACCTAAGACGGGAAATGTTCTCAAGCAATAGCATTTAACTAGGGGTTTGATTAAGTATGAGGATCTTGATAACAATTTGATAAATATTCAACCTAAAGATTAGATAGAAATCTTGATGAAGGTATGAAGGATTGAATTGATTGATTATTTGATTTTTATTGGGTTGATCAAGGCAACCGGATGTAAGTCTAAGTGATGATGGTGCTCCTAAGTTAAAAGATGGAAGACTTGATGAAATGTGGAAGACTAGAATGATGAAATGATTAGAGGAAAAGGTATGATTTAGGAAAATTGACTTGATGGATCCCTAGGAAATTGAAAATGACAGATTTTGGAAAAGCTTGGAAAGTCACTATTTTTTAGCAGAGATGTTGATCATAGACAGAGACATCAATTCACGAAAATGTTGATTAATAGGTGGAGATGTCACTGTATAAAACTAGGTTGTCAGTAAAATATTTTTTCTCAGTTTTAGAGAGGTAGAGATGTCAATCAACCCAATGTAGATGCTGATTTGTGCAGATGTTAATTTGTGTAGATGTTTATTTAGAAACAAGACAAAATTTTCAAGTTTTTGATGTTTGACCAAGTTTGACTTTATTTTGGACTATTTTGGATAGGTATATTTCAAGGATAGAACAAGCACAATAGGAAAAAACTTTAAAAAATTGCAAGTGTTTAACCTTCAAAAGAATTTTTCAAAAATTGTTTTTCACATGTATAAACATCAAACAAGCACTTTATACCTAAGGAATAGCTGCAATTTAACACTTGTAAGCCCATAGGAGCAAGCTCCAATCTTGATATACCAAACCCTCATGCATTGTGTCCCTCTTAGTCTAAGAGGTAAGATGACATGGAGACGAATGATAATAAATGCACTTAATAAGGCCTTCAAGGAGTGAGTGAATAGGGGATACCCTTGTGGGGGCTTTCCCAACTTTCGGTGATGAAATCTAGAAGCCTTCACACCTAATAACCAGGGGTATATGTATGGTGAGTAACTTTAGAGGATGACACAATCCTCTTGCATTACAAGTGTTAAACCAAGGATAAAAGGGTGGGATTCTAAATTAATGGTTCCTAGTTAGGTTTGTGGCATCCCTCTAATCAGTTTATACACGTGTGAGACACTTAAGTCTCTAGTGGAAAACACCAACTCCTTAGGTACCATTTCACTTGATTTGAACTATCATCCACACACATCGCTCGATCTTGGTGGGATAAGACTAGAATTTTTTCAGTGTCTTATTTATATATATCGGACGAGGTATTTATAATTTTGGGGTCTTTCTTTGAAGGGGAATAGTCCCTCCAAACATGCCTCACTAGAGACAAATATAAAAGTGACTTTATCTTACACCCAAGATCCATGAAGGTGAGGGGAGAGGATATGATGACTTTTGTCTTTGCATCAAATAATTTAATGGGTTCTAAAATCTAAACATTGAGTGAAGATCTTGAAGAGAGTACCTCCACCAACAAGATCTTCTAAATACACAAGACACTTGGGTTTAGTTCCAGATTGAAGTTAACTTAGAGAAGCTATGTGCAATTATCTAACATCAAACACTCCCATAAAGCGGGAAAAACATTTATTCAAAGCATTCACGAAAAATTTGGCAAGTTTTAGTAGTTTGATTGTAGCATCTTCAACAATCAGATAAGAGATGCACTATTGGTTAGTCATTAGGAAAATCAAGTAAAAAATTCAAGAAAACTACAATAGGGAAGATAGGCCGAAAGATGGATGTTGACATCAATCAACACATATGCTGATTTTGGATTCTACAGTGAATAATAAATGTAGAAAAATTGAATGTTAACGCGTGCTAGATTTACCCATACTCTACGGAGATGTCAATTTATAGGGCGCAGATGTTGATTCATGCGAACATCGATTGATAAAGATGACAATTCAAACATGTGGTTAGAATATTAATTTTTTTGGCAACATTTAGGTTCCTAAAAAGCTACGTTTGATAAAAAAGTCGAGAGATAAGTATTCCAAAAACCACAGAAAATCATAAAAAACCAGTTATCTTGCAAAACCAAGTGTGAAACAGTGACAGATGGAGATGTTGGTCTACAGATGCAAATGCAGATATGCGTAGATGATAGCCTACATGTGGAGACACCCCTATGTTGAACAGAGATGTCGATGCGAGAGATGGGCCTGTAGATGCACAAAAATTTCAAAAATTGTTAAAGTTTTAAGGACGTGGGTTCCACCGGGCGTGCCAAAATATATATGTGTTTTTCTTCACCAGTTTAGTTAGGCTCAAACAAGGAAAACATTAGGTAAACATACATTCAAACATAACTACAACTAAGAAAATCACACAACCTTTGATAGAGCCAAAACAAATGCACCTAAGGCTTGTTTGATTTGCTCTTTTGGGAGAATGTGGATGTGCTCTCCAAAACACAATATGTTATCCCCAAATGAAAAATCTCAAGATGAAATGAAGCTACACACTAATGTAGATCAAATGGATTACAATACTAGTATGAGGAACTAGCTTGCAATGAAGGTCCAAGGATGATAATGAAGGTACAAAACTATGATAGTGAAGATGCTACTAAGATGCAAGATAAAAGTTATACTAACATGATTCAAGATTAAACTAACACGATATAAGTTTCAAGATTTCAAAAACAAACTAACATAAATATGTTAAAATGCTCTCAAATCTCTAGAATTAACTAACATAATAACAATGCAATAGCTAAATGATGAAATGCTTGAAGTAAGGCTCCTATTTATAGATTTTTGGGAGGACTTGAGGGGCTTGGATGAGGTGGCACCTATGTGGCATCCACATAGGAGGCACATAGGAGACACACGACCATGCACTCACACATGTGTGAGCAACTAATTAGGATTAATGAAGTTAGGAATCAATTGAATTAGTGAGTTAATCAAGGATTAATTCAAATGTGATAGGCTTAATGGGTGAGGTGATAGGTGTGGGCTAGGTTTTAGGTAGGATTTAGATTTAAATTAAGTTAAATTAATTTAAATCATGGTTTAGAAGAAATAGGATAAATAGAGGATTTTAAATAAACATAAATTTATTTAAAAAGGGGACAATGAGGGAAATGTATTTAAATAAAATTTAATACATCAGGGGATGAACCTATTTAATTAAATAAGTAGATGAACAAGGAAAATATAATGAATTAATTGCAATTAACTATAATGTCAAGGGAGATATTGATTAAATTAAATTAAATCAATAAGAGTGCCAAGGGATGCTTTTAGACATCTATACATACATACATACATACATGCATGCATGCATGCCTACATACATGCCTACATACATGCATGCATGCATATATGACATACTAATATTAAATGATAACTAATTAATAGTTATTAATAATAATTGTCAAATTTATTTATGAAAATTTTCTAAATTCATGTTTAAAAGAGTCTTATTAAAAATATTCAAAAAATTGGATTATCAAAGTTTCTAAATTCATATAAGAAAATATAAATTATTCTAAAAATCCATATAGAACATTTCAAATTTAATGTCTTTAGTTTTTATTGAAGGACATCCATACATAAATACAATACATTTAAAAAAAAATATTCATATAATTTCTAGTTTCATATAAGAAAATAGAAATTATTTTAAATTTTTTAATTAAATATTTAAAATTTCAAAATATTTAGTAATTTAATAATATAAATATTATTATATAATATAATTTTATTTAATATTATTAAATAAATATAATGTAAATAATAAATATTAATATAATATTAATAATATATTTTTCTATTAAATATATTTCATTAGTTTAATAATATTGTATTATTATATTTAATACCTTGCGACACATGATACTGATTTTTATTAGTTCTTGCTTGTCGCTAAAATACTATTGCATTCAAACAATTTTTGTTTTCAATTAATTTAACAAATCATTACAAATAACTATTTTCTTTTGGAAAAAAGACTTCTTCAGTGTGGGCTCTACAACTTGTGTTTCAAATCTCGAGGAGGCCTTCCATCTGGAAGGCCTTCCTCTCATCCATATGGAGTTCATTGCCTTCTATTTATTGAGGGCCTTTATTTAGAGTTTATGGCATCTACTACGCCCGAGATCAGTGTTCCTTGGGGTTAGGGATAGGATCAATGGTGATGAGGTTTCTATCTTGACTGCTGGTCTTAAAGCTCATAAGAGAGCCCATGGTGATGAATATAAACTCAATAATTTTTCTCTTATGGTTATTCCAACGCCCCCACCCCTCCCTCCCCCTCCCCCTCCCAGGATCCACCATATTTCTCTCAAGAATGTGGACACTTTCCCCTAGGATGCCACCCCATCAACTAGGGCTTCTCTAGGAGATGGTAACTTGTTGAAAGTGGTTGGGAATATTCTTGAAGAAGGTGAGATTGGGGAGATCTCGATGGTTCCTAGCTCAAATCCTCAAAAAGATGATAAGTTGTTTGTTTTAAATGCTAATAAAGGAAAGGCAAGATGGTGTTCACTTTGATGAAGGGAGCTTATGTTGCAGTAGAGGTAAATGGTTTGAGATCTCCCTCCTTTGAACTTACCCAGTCGTTTAGGCAGGGTTGCCCCCTTTCTCCTACCTTATTTGTGATTACATCTGACTCTCTTTTCTATCTCCTTAGAGATAACTCCCTATCCTCGAAAGTTCAAGGTTCTCTAGTCCCCAACGAAGAAGAGATTTCAAATGTCAAATTTGTGGATGACACAACTATTCTTACCAAGATGAATGAAGAGAAATTTAGTCACTTGATGTGCAAATTGGATATGTTTTGCATTTCTTATGGCAGTAAGGTCTCCCTCCCCAAGACTATTACCTTAAGGTGGAATGAGATGCAACCTCCTTGGTGCAATTAGGTCTCTCTTACATGGGGTGAACCTAGTCATATTGTTAGATATTTGGGAATTCCTTTCTCTATTGAACCTAACCTTAAGGAGATGTTGGGTTGGATTAAGCAGAAGATTGACAAGAAGCTTGGTAAATGGAATCAATAGTATCTCTCATTAGCTAGGAGGTTTCAAGTTTGTTAGAAAATACTCTCTTCATATACCATATACTATTCATCCACTTGGTTGTTTAAATAGGTACAATTTGACTATGTTTAGAGGAGGATCAAATATTTTCTTTGGTTTGGTGGGAGAGGATGAAGGAAGACTCATGCTGTTAAATGGAATTTGTGTACTATGATAAGGGAAATGGGAGGTCTTGGATTGAAGGACTTGAGGAATTTGGGAATTTCTCTATCTACCAAATGGATTGCCAAGGCCTCTCAAGGTAATGAGCCTTGGAAAATTCTAATCAGGAACAATATCTCTAGAGCTTTTCCCTTGAGAGACGCTTCCTAGAAACACCTTCACATTAATGATCTCATGTCTAGTAAGTTTGAGGTCAAGGTGGCTGGCTCTAATATTTTTAAGGCTATCTAGAAAGGTTGGGATAGAGTCAGACATCTAATTAGAGGGAATGAGGTATTGAATGCGAACAAGAAGATCTGTGGAGAAAAAATCATCTGGTGTAATTTGTATCATGGTGGTAAACCAATAGCTCTGTTACAAGGGTTCTTAGCTAGGAAGTGGTCCAATAAAGGAATTAGAACTTTTGCTAACATCATTAAAGATGGTACACTGATTGAGTGGTAGGGTCTGCTTGAACTATATGATCTTCCCCTTACCCAATGGAGGACCTATTCCATATTAAGGGAGGCCTATAAGTCCCTTAATCTCCCCAAACATTGTTGCAATGATTCCTATAGGGTGGATTACATGAGGTGGCCATATGGTTCCTCGTTTCCCCTTGTAAAATCTAAGGCCATCTATAAGATGCTCACTGATAACCATGACATTGTTGACCACATCAAGTGCATGTGGAATCTTTCATTTGATCCTCAATCTTGGACCAAGATTTTTTTTTGCAACTGGCATAAACCTATTGAGCCTAAAATTATGTGCTTCATGTGGCTTGTTCTTCTACATAGGTCACCTATTAAGAAACCTAATAGGGAACTTAATGTTTGCTGCTTGTATCAGTGTGATGAGTCTATCCCCCATATCCTCTTTAAATGTTTTTTTGCCAAGGAAGTTTGGAATCTATTTGGCCTTTTGTTGGATGTCAATTTCTCTATTTCTGATGTACTTGTATCATGTTAAAATGGAATGACTTCCATGTTAAGAGCATTTAGCCCTTCGAGTAAGTGGTTTGGGATCATGTTGGATGCCTTGAATTGGTCTTTGCTTGGATCTAGATTTTCCCCCATTTTCCACTTCTTTTTTGCACTTGATTCCTTCATTCTAGGTGAAATTAGGGTTAGGATCCTGAGGATTCTCCTTGATTTCCCTCTTCTATGGATCTATTTTCTAGGTAGGACTTACAAATAGGTCCTCCTGGCCTTTATCATGTTCACCATAGGATTTTGTGCCTCTTCCTGGTACTCTGCCCTGATTCTGCCCCTTTTTCCACTTTCTCTCTGCATTTTCCTAGCACTCTGGACTGAGACCCTGAGATCTGTGACCTCAAGATCAAGGATGACCTTGAGGGGTTAAGGATGACCTCATCCCTGACCTAGATCAGGGTCCACCTTATCTTTGACCCCGAGTTCAAGTTTCAAGGTCCTGTGATCTTCGGATGTCAGGTTTCAGAAAGAATTATTTTCCTGCTTTCAGGTCGACTGTTTTGGTCTCCAAAATGGTAAACTCTTAAATTATATTTAATTTAGGTCCATTCCTAAAGGGTTGAGGCCTAATTGGAATTTAATTCCCCAAAGTGGCCCCTCTAGAGGATTGTGCCCTAGATCACTATAAAAGGAAGCCTTCCTCTCTCATTTTCTCCATCCACTTTCATGATCTCTCAATCAAGTTTTGCAATCTTATCTCTCAAGCTCTCAAGAAAGATCAAGCAAGAATTGCATCAAGAATTTTAAAGGAAGAATTCAAGCAATCATCCTCTTCTCCATTCAAGTTCTCCATTGAAGATTAAGGATTCAAGCATTCAAGCCTTTGAAGGGATTTGGTTCAAGCATTCAAGATTCATCATTCAAAACCCTAGATCTAGCCATCATGGCGGTGTGATCTTCCTTCAAGATCCTTTGTTCATCTTCAAGATCTATTCATTCTTCCCTCAAGGTGGATTCCAAGCATACAATCATGGAGGTTTAGATTTAGATTTGTTAGTGTTGATTCCAAGCTTTCATATTAACATACTTGATTGCATTTCAAATACAATTGCATATCTATTGAATATCATAGCTTCATTGTTAGATCTAATTCTACTACTTGCTAGCATTCTCTATTTCAATTCCATTATTAAGGTTAATTCCAAACCGAGGTTTGACTAAGGTAAACCCCTCCCCCAACAAACAAAACCATTTTTCTTGTAGGTACATGTGCAGGATGACGAATTAAAGTGCACATCTGGATACCTTTTTCGCCGAACTTCCGAGATCCGCGAACAAAGTCAAAGTCGACCTTCAAAATCTCGAGGTAGTCTTTGACCTTTTATCGGGGTCAAAGACTACCTGCTTCCAGAAAGACAAAAGTTTTCTGGGTTTTCTCCGTCTCGACATTTCCAGTCCGGAACAAGTTGTAGAATTGCCTGAAACTGTACACAGGCACCAGAAAATAGGCATTTCCAAATTAATTTCATCATGAGGTATGTATCTTATTTTATCTAATTTCAAGTATATCCAGATTTACATTCTATCCCTTACAATTCAAATGTATGTGTAAAATATCAGTTTCTGGGTCTCTTTTATGTGAAACCATTGTTCTAGGACCCCATCCATATTTTATCCTATACAGTACTCATGAGCAACTTTGTTAAATTCAACAAAAGCAGTAATCTCTTCTGGTCTATTATTTAGGTTCATATTTTATGGTTTATTTGGAAAGCTCATAACAATGATATTTTTAATGGGAAAAGGAGATGTCTTACTAAATCTCTTAGGATACTCATATATCATTTCATAACTATGCAGGTTATTGTGGTGCTGAAGATTAATGAGGACAAGTTCCTGGAGCTGCTCAACGACGACTCCCTGTTGGTATCAAGGAATGACATAGCCTATGGGTACACAACAAAAACATATGAGAACATTCAAAGATATAATGAAGAGGAACCTACTCCTAACGTAAATCCAATGGGTGATATCCTCCCTAGAGTTGAAGAATTGCTTAATCCATTTCTTGTGTTTGAGCTCAATGATAGATTTATGAAATGGTGCCCTACTCCTTTGGGCTTGATTGTTTGGTTTCCCTCTGGACGAGGATATGTGTACCTTCATAGTATGATGTAATGATGTAAATGTCAAATATTGTATATGGTCCTAGTATAGATCTTCGACATGCAGTTTTCTCCAAAGTAAGGAGCTATTTTGTATATTGTTATCAGTTAATCCCAGTAACAAACTATTGTTGTAGAAGTGTTTTTCCTTATAATTAATAGAAAAACAATTAATTTTTTTGACAAAAAACATTATAGTTTATCATTAGCTTTTATTTTCAATGATTTAACGATATATTTTTTTATTTCTCATTGGTTGTAGCAAGCATAAAAAATATTTTTCTTAAAAAATAGAGAATCATTAATCAAATATAATCATAGTTTCAATCTCAAAAAAATAAAACTACCTATTAAATGTATATGTCATACAATTTATGTCCATACTTTCACTATTTTTCTTTTACCAAGATTGTTGTTGAGTTTCTCTACCATTTTTCCTACTGGCTTTTCTTGTCACCAAGACGATTCATGATAGCTATGTATTTAATTATTTTAGTACAAACTTTTTGTTGTTGTGCCAGAGGTATATGTTACAACTAACGATTGTTGTTGCACCAAAAGATCGACTTGTTAATGCCCGACACAACCACTAGACTTATAGAAGACACAAAGGCTGTTAAACCATGCCATGAATCCCGAAGGGGGGCATTGACAGTTAGTCCAACAATCCACCCCTCAATATCACCTGAGGGGATTCATACATGTGACCAAGCTATAATACCACTTGTTACAACTAGCGGTTGCCGTTGCACCAAAAGCTTGACTTGTTAATGCTTGACACAACCACTAGACTTATAGAAGATCCAAGTGGCTATTAAACCATGTCACAAATCCCAAAGGGGGACATTGGCGGTTAGTCCAATAGTATCCTTGTGACCAAGCCTAGCACCCAACCGACCTTACCTTGGTCTTACTTGCTACCAAGTTGGGGTCAGGAAGGGACAAGTTGGGGCAAGTTTCAATACAAACTTTAACTCTCCCACTCATATCCAATAATACTTTTATAAAAACTAAATAAAATCACATTGTATCATTGAAAGCTATTAACTAACTATTGCACCTTATGTACAATGGGTACGCCAAAGAGATTTGGAAGGTTAATTAAGGAAAAGTTTGGTCCACTTTTTATAGATATGTGTGGATTATATGCTGTTTATGCAACAAAGGTCTTAATGGAGAAGTGATAGTAATCACACAGAGAGAGAGAGAGAGAGAGAGAGAGAGAGAGAGAGAGAGAGAGAGAGATGCTACAATTCAATTGTTCATAATCATGCTACAAATGCTACAATTCAATTGTTTATAATCATGCTACATTACTAATTTAATTTTTATTCCTAAATTATAATTAAATCTAAATTGAATTATGTTTCTAGAGATATATAGGAGGGAGAGGGAAAGATAAAGATAAAAAGAGATAGAGAGGGAGAGATAAAAAAAGAGAAAGAGATAAATACATATATAGGAAGAGGGATATATATATATATATATATATATATATATATATATATATATATATATATATATATATATATATATATATATATATATATATATATATATATATATATATATATATATATATATATATATATATATATATATATATATATATATATATATATATATATATATATATATATATATATATATATATGAATTGAGATATAAGAAGATATAGAGAAAGGTGGGAGAGACAATGAAATATTTAGAGAGTAGGAGAGATAGAGAGGGATAGAGAAATAGGGCAAGATAGAGAGAGGGAGTTGTAGAGAGAGAGGAGGTGGTGGGGGGACGGGGGAGGCATAGAGAAAAGCTAGGGGGGAGGGAGATAAAGGGAGCGAAGGAGAGAGATATGTAGACAATGAATTAGAAGGAGAGGGAAAGGGAAATATATAAATGGAGAGCAATATATAATAATTATTTATTGTATTATATTTGTATCTAATTATTTGTATTACGAAATATAATATATAATAATAAATATAAGTATAGTATTTGTATCTTTGCTTCTCTCACTATCTCTTTATTTTTATCTTTCCTTGTACCTATAACATTCTATCTATTTCTCTCCTTCCTCTTGCCATATTTCTTCTTCTGTCTTCCTATATCTCTATCTCAAACTCTTTATCCCCTCCCTTTCTCTCTATCTTTATATCTCCTCTACCTCTTCTCTCTACCTATTTTTACTCCTTCCCTCGGCCTCTATCTTCATCTCAACTTAACTATCCACACTTTAGGCAAGAATTACCCCATGTCCCCATGGGGTTGCTTAAGTGCCATTTCTGCTTAATTTTAAGCAAGAAGAGTGTTCCCATGGAATTTTTTAGTGATTATAATTTAGGAATTGAAATTAAGCATTGAAAGAATATGAGGAGCTAGAAATAAGTAATGAATGTTATTGAAAAAATTAGATGAAGCTTCACAAATTTGTTTCCCTCCTTTTTTATTGCCTTTTCTATAAATAAAATATTGTTACTAATTTTATTAAAAATACAATTAAAGATAAAATAAGCAGCCAAATTTCATAATCACAAGGTTACTAGCTCCACAAAATAGTGCTAAAAAAATTGAGCAGCGGCCATAAACTTAGCAAGTGTATAGGGACCTGCCCTTAGAAGCTTAGAGTCTCTTGTTACATATATCTTTAAATAATCTATAAGAAAAAATCTTAAAAAATCTCAAAAAGTCTCATTCAAAAGGAAAGATTGAATGAATCATGGATCAATGAGTTTGACAAAGATTTAATATCACAAAGATTCAAGATTTAAAAAGAAATAATTCAGATCCATTAAATTTCAAAACTTTAAAAACATTCAAGATTTAAAAAGAAATAATTCATAATTCCAAAACATACGGCCTTAATTACATTTTCAATTCTTGGTACTGTAAAGAGAAAAGAACGGAACATGCACGACGAGTGGCAAATTACGTATCGAGCAAATGCTCAAGCAAATTAAAGTCAGATTTCACAATTACAATTCTCCCTGCAGAATTCAGGGCAAACGCTAGCGCTGTTCCAACACTTGAAACAAATTGGGCAATGGTTACAATCATCTATCCTGTTAGGATTTGCTCAAATGATAAAAAAAAAAAATCTATTTACAGAATTCTGGCCAAACCTTACCTCCGTTTCAAGACTTGAAACATTTCCAATAACGGTTACTATTGTCTATCCTGTTAAGTTTTACTCGAGTGATACAGAAATACTATTTGCAGAATGCTTGCTAAATCCGAGCGCTGTTCCAACACTTCAGTAATGGCTACTATTGTCTGTCCTGTTAGGGTTTGCACAACTGATAAAAAAATGCAGACAGGATAAAATAGACTATCGTTTGCTTTTATGATTAATTTTATTGACCATCACTGCCTTAAACTTGTTAAAACTGATAAGGCCATCGCAATTCTTGTCGACACTGAACAATGTTGCTAGACTCCTCCCTGGTGCAGGGTTCGTTCATAGTCTTGAGAACCTGGTACAACTCATCTGCTGAGATGGAGCTACTCAGCCTCCTTCATCATGGCCTGGACCTCTGCCTCAAGCACATGACTGCCTATGGACAAATGGATGTCTGCCAGCTCGGACGCGGAGATCTTCCCGTCTCCATTAGCATTGAATTTCTTGAATACCTCTTCCTGCTTGTCGATGCTCTGTTCCATAACCACTTCACCCGAACAGAGATATCACAAATCTGTTTTTTGAACAGCTAGGGAATATTTCCTATATTAGTTTTCAGGAAAACAAAAAACTACCACTAAGATAAGATGATAACATTGACAGCTTTACTTACTATTTGTGGGTTTCTATGCAAACGGGTTTATAAAACCCATATACGAATCTCGGCGTTAATCTCGGCATTACTAATATTAATAAAATTATTTTCATCTATCAGTCCGGTTTCTCACAATAGTTCTGCTCTGCAATTCACGATAAAAAATTATTTTTTTCTCACTCATGGGAACCGGTGACAGACCATTAGACCCAGAGGGGCTTAAAAAAGAAATTGTTGATCTGGTAAGTTCAACTCTTCTCTTTTATTTTTGTTCTTTTGATTTAGGGTGGTTGAACAGACTTTGATTGCTACTCCTAGGTGTTTAATCTTCATGTTTTAGTTAGTGAAGCAATATCAGAAAAAAGATCAAAGAGTGACGGATTTGATTTTCTGTTTAAACTGGAAGTAGATAATCATAAGAAATCTGTTATGATAGAAGGTCCTTTTTTTTGAAAAATCTTGAATAATATCTTTATTAATGAAATAGTGTTACACATTTCATTAAAAAGTCATATTTTTTGTTTTGAGAATTGTGATGGTTATTTTTTATTAAATGCTTTGAGAATTTTGATGGTATTGTTTTTTGAAATTTCCCAAGTCTTTGATTAAATGCTTTGAGGATTTGATGGAGTTGCTTTTTAAAATCTCAATTTTTTTTGATTAAATGCTTTGAGGATTTTAATGGTGTTGAGAAAATCAGGAGAATATACCCATTGAGGAAGTTTTTGAGGAGCTGAAGTGCAGTAGAGATGGACTGTCTTCTGAGGAAGGAGGAACCCGGCTTACAATTTTTGGTCCCAACAAACTGGAAGAAAAAAAGGTTGGTGATAATAAGTTGAATATTTCAGAAAACATACATATGGTTGCAACTATGTTCAATCTATCTATCTTATAAAAACATGGACCATAGCATGCAATGGGTTTGGTGTTATAGCACTTACACTCGAGGGTTTAGAAGTTAAACAAGAATCATGACTATACTATAATGAACTGAATATGTGTGCATCCAACACTTTCTATATTGAAAAAGGTTTAGAAGTTAGACCTGAAATTTCAGTATAGATAAGATTCAAATGTTTGAAATGAAAACACATGGAAATAAACACAGAAACAAGAAATATTAGAAATTGTTCATTTTTCATAATGAATTTTTCCTATTGGACTATTAGGAAAGCAAATTTGTCAAGTTTCTGGGTTTTATGTGGAATCCCTTATCATGGGTCATGGAGGCTGCTGCAATAATGGCTATTGGCTTGGCAAACGGAAATGTAAGTTAAATGGATAATTAATATCCTGTAACTATATATTCAGATTCTGTGTAACTATATATTCAAATTCTGTGACATGAAAGAAAAACAGTTATCATGCTGGTTTTAATTAATAATGGAAGTTTAAATCAGAAGCGTAGAAATTATGACTGCAGGGACAACCTCCAGATTGGCAAGATTTCATCGGAATAGTTGTGTTGCTTGTGATCAACTCAACTATAAGCTTCATTGAAGAAAACAATGCAGGCAACGCTGCTGCTGCTCTCATGGCTCGTTTAGCTCCCAAGGCCAAGGTAATATTAAATTAATGCAAGCCCATATGTCATGAAATAGTTAAGTACAGGGAAAGAAACAACATTTGCCATAATTCTTTGTCATATTGATCAAACAGTTGAAAAGTTCAAGACCCATTATGTGTAATCTTCTGTCATTCTCTTCCTAATGGTTGTCATTCCTCTTTTTGATACTGATCATCTATTATTTTTCATCATTATCATTTTTAGAAGGTGATGGGAAATATACTTTTTGTTTCTTTCCATGAACAGTTGCGTCCAAAACGTCTTCTAAATGTGTTGTGATGATTGCAGGTGCTTAGGGATGGCAGGTGGCAGGAGGAAGATGCTGCTATCCTTGTTCCTGGGGATATAATTAGCATTAAGTTGGGAGATATCATTCCTGCTGATGCTAGGCTGCTTGAAGGAGACCCTTTAAAGATTGATCAGTCTGCTCTAACAGGAGAATCTCTCCCAGTAACTAAGAATCCCGGGGATGGAGTATACTCTGGCTCTACATGTAAGCAAGGAGAGATTGAGGCAGTTGTTATTGCTACTGGAGTCCACACATTCTTTGGCAAGGCTGCTCATTTGGTTGATAGTACAAACCAAGTGGGTCATTTCCAGAAGGTTTGTACCATGTACCATATTTGGGTTTGGTTCTTATGGCTGAGCTGTGTTGTTTATCAAGCCATCAGATTGTACATTTGTTTATATTATTAATTAATTAAAAATCAGAATACGATTTTTCTGTTTTCAATTAATTAATAAATTCGATCAAATGTACCTCCTAATGTCTGATTAGACATTGCCTGGTTTAGTCTGGGTTAGGTTTTTTTTTCCTTATTAAGGGATGGTTATACTATTTGTTGGGTGCTAAATTTATTGGGAAGCCATTAATATGACTGAAACCTGTCATTAATTTCATGATAAAACCACCTCAGACGGGTCACAGGGTTATCTTAAAACTGACTTTCAACTCGAAGGTTAGATAATAAATTTGATAAGTAACTGTATTATAATAAAGGAATAAGTTGTTTTAAATATGGGATTCTAATAACATATTTTGCAGGTTCTTACAGCCATTGGTAACTTCTGCATTTGTTCAATTGCAATTGGAATGTTAATAGAAATAATTGTCATGTACCCTATTCAACACAGAAAGTACAGAGATGGAGTTAACAATTTGTTGGTGCTGTTGATCGGGGGAATTCCAATTGCAATGCCCACTGTATTGTCTGTAACCATGGCCATAGGCTCACACAAGCTCTCGCAACAGGTTATGTGTTCTCCTTACTGAACTCTGCAGTCCAGATTGAGTTTTATTTAAGATGAAAGCTTTCTTTAACTGACCTATGTGCTTGTGATGAACAGGGGGCTATTACAAAGAGAATGACTGCCATTGAAGAGATGGCCGCAATGAATGTTCTTTGTAGTGATAAAACTGGAACACTTACTCTCAACAAGTTGAGCGTTGATAAAAATCTAATAGAGGTGATTCTCATTGCAATATACATCTAGTCCAAGATCTATCTATATTTGACCATATAGCATGATAATCTAATGCTTTCTATTAACTACCTAGCAGGAAATGAATATTGTTTTGGTCATGTAATATTCTCAAATTTCAAAGTTTTCAGTTTTAACCATCTGAAGTATCTATATGCAAACTACATGGGTTAGGCATTTGCCACTGGAGTGGACAAAGATTATGTGCTACTTCTGGCTGCTAGAGCTTCACGAACAGAGAACCAAGATGCCATTGATGCAGCTATGGTGGGAATGCTAGCAGATCCTAAGGAGGTAAGCTAGATACCTATATTTAATCTTCAACATAGTTTTAACCTTGACATGTCTAGGAGATTTCCAAATCTAACATTTTAAATTAGACTTTCTATTTCATTATCTTATATATATAGATAGGTGTTTTAAACGATAACTTATTCTAATACAAGGATGCCAATAAGGAATTACACATAGGGGAAAAACCGAAAAAACAAAACAGGATTGAAACAATTATTAAATATCACATTATTGGTGGGTTTTCTGAGTTCAATTGATAGTAGGTTTTTAAAACTGTAAGAGGTGGGTTTTTTGAATTAAATTGATAATACGTTTTTAAAAATGGTTTAATCTTTAACTCTTTATTCTATTAAGCACTTTCATATTTTTTAAAATTGTTTTTATTATAAATCAATTTTTGAAAATTTCTAATATTTAATATTAAATAAATGTTCTGTCAAAAAATTGATTTATTAATATATACACTTCACAAGACCATTACACAATATATACATTACAATTTTTGAATATTTCTTACAATCTTTCATAGATTTTATGAATTGGTACAAAATGTAACCAAATACCATTTATAAATTATTTCTAATATCTTATTCAAACTACCCTCAATATTTCTGAATAGTCATTCACATGTCTTTTATTTTCCCAATACTTTTTAGTTTCTTAAAATCTCTAGCAATCTATTATCTTCTAGATAATAGAACAACATCTACGAATATATGTAGAACAAACATTTGGTAACTATGCAACTTTCCCTTATGAAGTTTGAATTAATTATGAATTATTGTGTATATTTTT
This sequence comes from Chamaecyparis obtusa, assembly GCA_027943335.1. NCBI lineage: Eukaryota > Viridiplantae > Streptophyta > Pinopsida > Cupressales > Cupressaceae > Chamaecyparis > Chamaecyparis obtusa. The sequence goes on along the minus strand of BSBK01002440.1, from coordinate 1,379,637 downwards.
GTATGGATGGCTGCTAAACTATCATATCATCACAGTATATGGCACCTAAGCTACCATATCATCACAATTGAAATTTATAATAGTTTTGTTTGATGTAACATCACCTTCCTTTAAACACAATTGATTTTTCGTTTAATTTTTAAAAGATTTATTCTCCTCTTCTCTTAGCACATTGTATAGTCCTAGCTTTTCATGGTCCCCAATCATAGGTAATCAATATTCGCTTGATGGCAGTGAACTGATAAATCATTCTTTTAATTGTTGGTAACTAACAAGTAAATCTATCCTTCAAATACTAGTGTTAATTGATAGGTGTAATGCCAAGACAAAATTATCTTCAACTTTCCTAACTGACAGATTCAATTGCTACTCAATTAGAAGACAGAAATTACAATTACTTCCTAACTAAAGACTCGACTGCTTTATTCCAAACACATCCATTTCTAAGTAAATTTGCAAGTAACTAAAAGACTTATCTAATTTCTACTGCTATATACCAAACCATCCACTTAGATAGGGGACACGAGAAAACAACATATATGAGGGTTAGGTCTAGAATTCTGGATAAGAGGGATTCAAAATTAGACAAGATGCATATTGAATATCAACTTTTACATATAGATACATTGTTTGGACAATAAATTATTTCATTCAATATAATTTATATAAATTACTTTTATATTTTTGTTATTTTTATTTTTTAAAAATTGTTAAAATATTTTTTCTCCTTAAAGACACATCTATTAATTTTTTTTGCATTTAATGATATGGAATTGGTATTTCAGGCTCGTGCAGGCATCAGGGAAGTCCACTTTTTGCCATTCAATCCAGTAGACAAGCGTACAGCACTCACTTATATTGACTCTGAAGGAAATTGGCATCGAGCCAGTAAAGGAGCTCCTGAGCAGGTTATTATTATCTACTGAAAGCATAATAATCCAAATCCAAATAGTTTTCAAGCTCACGTGTTAATATATTAACAACTCTGGGTATGGGCAGATTCTTGATCTCTGTAACAGTGGGGAAGCTCTGAGAAGTAAGGTGCATGGTATCATGGACAAGTTTGCAGAACGTGGGCTGAGATCCCTTGCTGTGGCTAGACAGGTTCAATTTTAGTAAATCTATTTATTTTCTATTTTGTTTTTATTGTACAGTAATTATCAAATATAGTTGTTTAGTTTCCTCCATTTTGGGATTATTGATGACAGCAAGTTCCAGAAAAGAAAAAGGAGAGTGCAGGAGATCCATGGGAGTTTGTTGGAGTGCTTCCCCTGTTCGACCCGCCACGTGTTGATAGTGCGGAAACCATTAGCCGAGCTTTGAATTTGGGTGTTAATGTGAAGATGATTACAGGTTGGTTTTTTTTTAAAAAATTTTAAATTCTTCTCCCTCAGAGACTGCCATCTATGAGTGGTCTTTTGTTCGAATTGATGAGCTTGAGTAAGCTTGTGGGGAAGAGAGTTGAGGGCTATGTTTGCAGGTTCACTGAATTTTTTTATTAAAAAAGGCATTGAAGGTAAATGATTTATAAGTAAAAAGGTATTACATATAAATAAATATATTGATTAAAAAAATGTTAGTGTGGTACTATTGATTTATAATTTTGAGTGTTAAATAGAATGAGTAGAAGAGTTAGTGACATTAATATACCTTAGAAAATTTCTTAAAAAATCTACTCTCCAAAACTCTAAAAATAATCACAATATAATATAAGGCTATTAGCCTTTTCATAGAGTTCAACGTTCTTAACTTAAAAAAAACAAGCTAAGATGTGACCCTCTACATCTGTGAATAATTGCTGTTGCTATCTCCATGAAATTGATCAAAGAACAAATGAGATTATCCATGGAACCGACTATGAACAAAGAGTACTCAAATGTCCCACTTTGTGCTCCTCAAAGTTTCTTCAACAAGTAACTGAAACCAAGCTCAACTCATAAAGAGCAATTATAACATTAATAACTCCATCCTAAACCTTTTATTTATAGGCAACAGAGCAGTAGTCAAGAAGAAAACCACTTAAAGCTTCCTAGCCAACTTTATCACCATTATTCAATGTACCATGTTGGGATTAAGGTGTCTCAACCTTAGAGTCTCAATATGGATAAATATTTGATTATTCTTTTTTTCATTTCCTAAGTGTTGATTTACTATGTTGGTATATCACTTTGTGGGACCCAATTGTGAATTGGCTTCCTATATGTGAAGTGAAGAGCATGAAATTGTGCTACTTGTCACCTAGGCGCTCATCCTGGGCAAATGAATTTTTTTAAATTCCTAGGAGGTGTGCTTTGGTGACACATGTCCTTGCTCGTTGAGTCAACTCTTGGCAGGATTTGGAAATTGCTATGTTGAAACTAAAGAGACGTGGGGAGTTAATGTTTGGCAGTTTATATTTATTGTTGAGTTCTTTTTAGTAGGTTTCTATGTGTATGGAGTACACCTAATTTTAATTTTAGCAGTTTCTATGTAGTGGGTGTAGTGCATATGGAAAGTTTACTATCATGGAAGGACAGTGTAGTTCTTTGGAAAGTGCTATTTGAATGCATCAAGGATATGCCAAGTTTCTATTTTGGACACCACTTGACTACCTAGGTGTAGGAGATGGTTTTGGAAACCATGGGCGCCTACCTTTCATATGTGAGCTCTATAAATATGTTGGTGCCTTAGGTATTTTGTAGAGACACTTTGTTTATTTCCTGAGATGCTACGTTGCCGAAATTCCTCTAGAATTCTCTATTTTTGTATAAACTCTTGAAGAGCAATAACTCGTTGCTTTATGCATTGTATTGTAGTCTTTGTTGCTGTATACAATTGAGCTTTGTAAGGGTTTTCCCATGTAAACTTGGTGTTATGTGTTTACTTGTTTTGAACCTAATATTGCTTTTGAGCATCTAATCTGTAACCGTCTACAGGTTTGTTAGTTTTTTTTTGCATTCACTTTCTTGTTAGATTTAGCATTGGAAGTGTCTTTCTGCACTTAGCTTCCTTATAGTTGGTATCAGAGCCTGACCAGCTTTGTTACCCTTGTTGGGAAAAAGCATTTTTTGTGTTGATTTTGTTTCAGTGGGAGATTTGCAGAGAAAATTTTCTGTAACCTTGTTGCAGCTTTGAGATTGCAAGCATCCAACGTGATTGAGATGGAGAAGTTTAATGGCACCAATTTTGAGGTTTGGAAACTTAAATGGAGGATATGCTCATGGATAGAGACCTATGGGCTTGGATGTATGGGACGCAATGGACTGCAAATCAAGGGTTTGATAAGACTCAGTTTGGCTGATTCTGTGCTGCTGAATGTTCATAAGAAACGATTGCAGCTGAACTTTGGAATAAACTTGGAGATATTTACCAAGGAAAATCCTTGGTAAATAAGTTATTCCTGAGAAAGAAGTTGTATTCTTTGAAGATGGAGGAAGGAGGATCTGCTGCAGATCACTTGAATGCATTCAACATGATTGTTGCCTAGTTGGGTTTTGTTAGTGTGAAGATTGATGAACAAGACAAGTATATGCTTGTGTTGGTTTCTTTGCTAGACTCGTGGGATCACCTTGTTATGGTCATTGGAAGTACAACAATTAGTTCAAGATGGAAGATGTGGTTGCTTCGTTGTTTTTTTGAAGAAATGTGAAGGAAATCATCCCTAGATGGCTAAGGCGGCCTTAATTGCTTGTAGAAGATCAATTGAGAAAGGCAAGAAGTCTAAATCTAAGTCTCTAGAGAGATCTAAGTAACTTGGTAAAACATCCAAGGTGAAATGTTGGAACTGTGACAAATATGGTCATTTCCGAAAAGAGTGCAAGAAGGAAAGAAAGGTAAAATGGATTTCGCTGGTTTTGACTTTGAAAAATCCTTTCAAGATGAAGTAGATGCTTTTGTTGCGGCCTTGGCAACACATGCATTGAAAGATGTGTGGCTGATAGACTCATATGCTTCTTTTCACGTTCATAGAGGTTGGCTCTTGAAGTATGAAGAGTACAGTGGTGGGAAGGTGTATTTGGGTGATGACTCTCACTTGAAGATGGTTGGCTGTGGAAGAGTCAAGATTTGATTCCTTGATTGTATAGTGAAGTGTATTGATGGTGCCTTGCATATTCTTGGTTTGGCACAAAACCTTCTTTTAGTATGTTGAATGGTGCAGGTTTTGTTTTCTTGAGCGGAGGATGTAAGATGACATAAGGAGTTATGGTGTTTACTAAGGGTGTTCAGATCAACACTTTGTACAAGTTGGATGCATGCATGGTTCAATGCAATAGTTCTTCTTAGTGAAGAGGAGACTTTTGGATTCATCCTCACCATCAAGTTGAGTAGAGAGAAAACCGTGGTTTCTAAATTTTATGGTCATTCTTTTTGGGTACCTAAGGGTGCCAATGCTTTAGAGATGAAGCTCCTAGTAGAGAAAACAATGTTATAGCATCAAAGACTCAACCATATTAGTGAGAAGGGTCTCAAAGCCCTAAAAAATAAGAGCCTTGTTGAAGGCCTTGAGGATTGTAATCTCGAGTTTGACTTTTGCGAACATTGTAAATGTGGAAAACAACTCCGTGTTTCTTTTTATTCCAGCTCTCATAAGTCTTCTTGGGTTTTAGATTATATTAATGCAAATGTATTTGGTCTAGTTGATTTTTCTTTGTTATCTAGATTTGTGTATTTTGTCTCATTCATAGATGACTAGAGTAGGATAATTGTATATTTTCTCAGGAGTAAATCTGAAGTTTTTAGTTGTTTTAAGGAGTTTAAATCCTTGGTTGAATACCAAATTGCTAGAAAATTAAGTAATTGTGGATTGATAAGCACAATGAGTTTTGTTTGGTAGAATTCAACAAGTTTTGTAGGGACTATGGGACTAAGAGACACAAAATAACTCCATACAGCTCATAGTAAAATGGAATTGCAAAGAAGATGAATAGAATGTTAATGGAGAGGGCTAGTAGTATGTTGAGTGGTGTTGGCCTTGAACATAAATTTTCAGTTGAAGTTGTAGCTATTGCATGTTGTTTGATTAACAAATCTTCTACTTCAATAATAGTTGAAAGACACCCATGGAGGCATGGTCTGGTAAAAATCCCTAGATGGGACATCTTAGAGTATTCGATTGTGAGGCATATGTACATGTGTTGAGTGAGAAAAGGTCAAAATTGGACAACAATGTTGGTAAGTGTATCTTCATTGGCTATGGTGCCCATGTGAAGGGTTACAAGCTTTGGGATCTAGTTGCAAAGAAGGTTCTCTCTAGTAGAATTGTGATTTTTCGAGAGTTGAAACCTTCCACTATTGATTTGCACTCAGAGAAAGAAGAGAAATATAAAAAGGAGGTAGTTCAGGTTCAACTACTTTGATGAAAGATGAACTATGCACTCCTTTTGGACCTGTTGATGAGGAGAGCTCTAGTAGCTCTCAGTCTCAGCAATTGAGGAGGCCTACACGTATTTGGTGGCAATTGAAAAGGTTTGGATACTCATTGTTGGATTTCAGTTGTATTTTCACATTGATTGCTAACATTGATGAGCCTAGGTTTGTTAAAGAGACTATGGGTATTTATGATTTAGATTCCTTGATAGAACCCATGAATGAATAGATGGCTGCATTGAAGAAAAATAATACACGGGATTTGGTACATTTGCTTGAAGGGCAAAAACCCGTAGGATGCAAATGGGTATTCAAGAAGAAATGTAGTCTAGATTGAAGTATTGAAAAACATAAACCACGATTGATCGCGAATGGATATTTTCAGGTGTAGGGAATTGATTATGGTGAAATATTATCTCCTCTAGTGAAGTTGACATCCATTCGATTCCTATTATCATTTGCAACAACTTATGACTTGGAGTTTAAGAAAATGGATGTGAAAATGATGTTCCTTCACAAAGACTAGGAGGAAGAAATTTACGTCACAACTAGAGCTTTTCATTGAAAAAGGTAAAGAGAACCTAGTTTGTAAATTGAAGAAAATCTCTGTATGGTTTGAAACAGTCTCCTAGAATATGGTATCAAAAGTTTGATACCTATGTGTTGTCTTTGGAATTTGAGAGATCTAAATCTGTGTTTTTCAAATCTGATAATGGTCACATTCTCATCATAGTTCTTTATGTGGATGATATGCTGTTTATTGAGAATGGTAAAAGTATGATTTCAGATTTGAAGTCTTAGTTAGCAACACAGTTTGAGATGAAAATCTAGGTGCAACAAGGTATATTCTTGGGATTGCGATCATTTGAGATAGAGCTAGCAGAAAGTTTTGGTTCAACTAGAGTAAGTGTGTGAAATTTGTGTTGGAGAGATTCAACATGACATCTTGTAGATAGTTGGTCTAATGTTACAAGGCACAAAAATTTTTGTGGAGGATTCTCCAAAATCTTCTTTTGAGGTAGAGGACATGACCAAAGTTCCTTATGTGAGTGTTGTAGGAAGTTCAATGTATGACATGGTTTGTACTAGGCTAGCCATTCCTAGTGGGAGTCCTTAGATGGTTTATGGCTAATCCTGGAAGGGTGCATTGGGATGCTATTAAGAGAGTGTTCAGGTATTTATGGGGTACATTTGAGTATTCATTGTGTTTTCATGGTTATAACTTATTATAATGGACCTTGGGATTCAGTTTGTGTTCATGGATATGCAGATTCAAATTGGGTAGGTGATAGATAGCAAAAGATTTACTAGTGGATATGTTTTCACAATGTTTGGTGGTGCTATTAGTTTGATGAGTAAGCGGTAAGCTATAGTCACTCTGTCCACTACGTAGGCACAATACATGGTGACTGGTTTCCATTAAAGATGATTAGTAGGTGTAGATAACTCAATACACTCTACTAATGAAGCAACTAATCTTCCATTAAGTAACCTTTCACCCTAACAAAAGCTCATTTAATTATCAACTAGGGATGTATCTTCTTAGATGGCACCTACACTGTATATGCAGCAAAGTCAATCTAGCTTCTATTGAAAACACAAAACTGAAATGGAAAACAAGTGCATTAAAAGCAATCTACACTAATTCCTATTTACACAACTTTGGCTATGGGTAAGATAGTTTGGCTGTGTGAATAGAACAATTTATGGAACAATCTAAATGAAAGGAACTACTTAACATAAAACCATTACAAGAATCTCAACATAAACTAACATTCATTATGTTAACCATGCAATGAGTCAATTAACAATTACCAACTTAACCATGCACTACATTAAAGATGAAGCTAATGAAAATGAACTATTCAAATTTAACAACTATGTAAATATAAATGAACTGAAAGCCTGAAGCTCTTAAATTCTCCAAGAGAAAACAAAACCAAGCATACTCAAAATGAACTTCTCCATTCTCTTTAAGAGCACATCCCTGTGACCCTTCATTTTCCCTCTGCTTGTCTCTTGGAATTCCTTTTCTTTGTCTCTTTATTATTCCCCTCTTTTAAATTAAAATGACTTTATTAATTTTCAATAAGCTCCAATAAAGTCATTTTAATACTTTATTAAGTTGTCATTTAATTTGATATGATTTGACAACTTCAAAACGTAATTATTTGAGTGACTTCTAATGTCCCAGAAAAGGGACATTACAATTAAACACCAATAGTATCTTGCATGTCTGAGGAAGCTTTTGACATCTCTTTGCTACTGAGGTGCAAGTCTTGTATGATCTGTATCTTGGTAGGGTCAACTTTTATGCCTTTCGCTGATATAAAGTGACCAAGAACCACACCTTCCTCACTCATCATAAAACACTTTGCATGACTAAGGGAGAGGTTATGTTCTTGACACCTCTGCAGTTTTTTTTCCAAATTGCTTAATTAGAAAAAATACTAGAACAACCCTTTGAAATGTGGCCGGTGCATTACATAAACCAAATGGCAAAACTAAATATGCATAAGTACCCATGGGCAAGTAAAGTTTGTTTCATCTTGATCCTCAGAAGCTATTTTAATGTAGTTATAACCACTAAACCCTTCTAGAAAAGAGAAGTACCTCTTGCTAGAGAGTGAATCCAACAGTTGATCTATGAATGGTAGTGGAAAGTGATTTTTTCTATTGGTTGCATTAGCTCTTTGTAATTGATACAAACTCACCACTTGTCTCCCTTCTTTGGAACAATGACAATCAGTGAAACCCATTCACTATCTAAAATAGGATAGATGAAGCCAGCATTTAGTAGCTTCTGCAACTCTGTCTTCACAATATCCCTTAAGCTAGGTTCATTCTTCTTTGACTCTATCTCATTGGTCAGCATCCTTCATTTATGTAGATTCTATGCATACCAGACTAGGATCTATTCCCTTCATGTTACCATAGTCCTAAGCAAAAGCATCAGTATGTTGCTGCAACATTGTTAGCAAAGCTTCCCGCTTTGTTTGAATTAGTTCAACACTAATGTTCAATGTCTTGCTTGGGCTTACTTCTACTGGAATTGAGGCTTCCATGACAAAGGAGACATCCAAACTAGTGACATTCAGGCTGTAGTCTGTGGTTAATAGATCATATATCATTGCTGACGTGGAAGCATCATCATGAGTGAGTAGTTTATGCAATGGATAGGTGAGGCAATTGAGGAATTCTTCTTCTTCTTCTAGGTCTAACCCATTTGAATTCTGAATAATATTTCCTAGGACATCATCCTCATCTTGCCAGTCAATCATGGAGCTTCAATCAATCGTCATCAAATTTTGCAGAGAATATTGTTCCCCATCTTCTAATGTAGGCCAAATGTATTGTTCATCTTCAACATGTGGTTGTGCAGGTGGATAAAGGATCAACTTTTTGATTGTGTTTCCATTTGAAATTGTCATGTTACTAGAATGCCAACCAATAAAAGCATCAACTGTGGCCAACCAAGGCCATCCAAGGATTAAGGGATACCCGCCCAAAGTAGCCTTTAGGTTGTAGCACAATAAAGTCCACAAGATATTTCCAGGAGTCCACAGTAATGAACAAATCTTCTATAACTCCTTCCGGCTTGACAATGGATTGGTCAACCAATTGCAACATGGTAGGGGTCAGTCTAATGTTGGCTAATTTAAGGATATTCATTGTTTCCTTGGTCATGATGTTGATGGCTTCCCCTAGGTCAATGAGTGTATTTTCAATAAGAGTGCCATTTACTTGAACATTTACAACTAGTGCTCCTACCATCTTGTTCCTAACATGATATCAACCAATTGTCCTATGACATGAACAGTTTGTGGATCTTGCCTTTTCCTTCTTGGTTTCTTAAGACACAACTCTCTAATGGCTTTAGTGTAGATGGGGACATCCTTGATTGCTTGTATAAGAGGAATTTTAATTAGGATATCCATGAGCTGTCCTATCAAGTCGAATACTATCTTAAGATGATACTTCTCAGTAGCCAACTGTGCTGGAAATGGAGGTTCCTTGGTTGAATTTTCTTGTTCAACAACCAGCTGCAACTGTATTGGGTTAGTGGCATCATTAACTGACTCTTCATCAGTTACTTCTGTGATCTTGGGGCATTTGAACCAGCAAGAGTTTGTCTTGAGTGGAGATGGACGTCACTAATTTCAATGGTATAGGTTGGATATTGAGTAATATTGTTAGTATAAGCTTATTGGACGGGCTTATTGTTGGGATTAGGTGTAGGTTGAGCAGACAATCGGGTAGCTCTGTGTTGCAGAGTGGCAGGTGGATTCGAGTTTGGCATAATAGCTTGCTGCTGCGGAACTGGGTTAGGCATTAAAGCAGGTGGTTGCTTAAAGTTTTGTTATGGCTGCGGGTATTGTTGATTAGCTTGAGGCCATTGCTGATTGCCTCTCCATAGTTGAGACCATGGATTTTGAGCCCCTTGCCACTGATTGTAATTCACTGTATGGTAAGATCATTGAGACCATCCCCCTTGTAGGGGACCCCAATTAGCATTCACATTACCTTGCCATGGTTGGTTTGGATTCCCCAATGGCTGGTTATTCCAACCTGCAGTATTTTGATTGAACCCAGATGATGCATTACCATAAGCTAACGGATTAGAAGGCATGCCTTGCTGTTGCTGCCATGGATTTCGTTGAGCAATATAGAATATCTGGCCATCATCATCTTCAACTAGATGGAACTCTGGACTTGAAGGTTTATCTTCTGTTATGGCAGCTAGTTTCGTACATTGACAAGCAACTTCTTTTGTTGACAATGTGGGCAGTATTTGGTAAGTGCAACATCTGCTTGCTCTTGTTTCTTCTTAATATGGAGTGTGTCTAACTGCGTGGATGTGTGACTTATGATATCTCCCTTCATATTTGAGAGTAGATTACTAAGCTCCATGCAAGAGACTCCATTTGAAGATTTGAAAGTAGGTAGTAGTCAGCCACTCCTATTCTTTTTCAACATTGATCTTGAGTAGTTCCGGGCTAGCTTATAGATATCTTCAAAGGTTGACTGTGTTATGTTGCCTCCTCCCATCAAATTCGATGCATCAATACAATCATCATTTACTAATCTCAAGAAGACAAGCTTGAGGGACTCGGTAGAAAGTCGGTTTTGTGGAGATTTCTTCAGAGTAAACTAAAATCTTTCTATATAGTCTTCCAATAGTTCGTCTTCCTTCTGGGTCATCCTAAAGATGTTCTCTTTTCTTGAGTCTCCACCTCTATAGTAGTCTTGATACTTTTGCAGAAACTTTTCTTTCATTGCTGCCCAACTATTGATAGCATTCCTGCCGAGGCCCATAAACCACCTCAAGGCAACATCCTTCAAAGTAGTTGGAAAGAGCTTCAGCCTATGTGCATCTTTTGTATAATCATAGCTTCGATAGAGCACATCAAATTCAAATAGGGAAAGTATTAGGATCTTCTATAACTAAGCCATTAAAATTAGGCAGAGCAGGTGGGGATATGTTCTTCAGAGTAGTAGCTCATTCTTGGTCCGATATAAGAAACTCAAAAGTAACAGGATCTGTGGAGTTCTCAACCTTTTCATCAGCCATATTTTCTGTGTGAGGACGCTGCAATGACTCCTCTTCTTCAGGGTCCTGTTGATGTGAGTTTTGTTCCACTACAACATGCAGAATCAAATACTCAATGTTTCGAGGTGAAACATCAAATACTCAATTCTCTCTTGAATAAGGTCACTTCTTATGCTAAGCTTGCAAAGTAAGGTCATGAAATGACTTCAAGGTTCCCTTCAATTGTGGACACTCGCTTAGTAAAATAGTGTGATTTGTTGGTAATCACTTAGGGGACTTATGCTGTTAACTAAGACTTGTCACCCTGATTCTAAAGATTTGGCTTCACAATGTGCAGTGAAAATATGTTTTGATTTTCCAACTTTTGAGCTCCAACTTAAACTTTTGACTCCTACTACTCCTATTTCTACTTAGGAATGCAAGGAAGTATGGATGAACTTGTACTCTGCTAGGTGCAATCTTGTCAGTGACTCCACCCACCTTGTGCAAGTTTCTATGGTGTTTTCAAATGGTTTTCAAATCAATATCTCCTCTTCAACCCCATGAATGGGTGCAAACTAAAGATTGAATGTCAATTGAAGTTAAGTGCTTTCAATTACTAGCTAACCACACAAGGCACACTTACAATCAGCAAGAGGCTAGTGGCCTAGTTTTGTTGGAGTCAAGCAAGTAAACTTCCACAATTTCTTTCATTCAAATAAATTACTTGAAGCAAATTCTGTTCTAGCAACTTGAAATGAAAATCTATTCTAAATGAGGGATGTAGATCACCATGCAATAATGCAAACTTTATCACAACAATTCACCATGCAAGACACAACAATGAAAAGTATAGCAAATTTGACATTATATTAGCAACAATTCTCAAACAACCTCCCTTGACAAATGAGAGGGGCGGGGTTTATATAAGAGCCCTATTTACAATGAATGGTTAGGATTGATTTGAAATCAATGGCCCAGATTAATCTATTACAAACCCTAATTAGGGCAATCAAAAATAGCCAATAGAAACGAAGCACCATAAAATAAGCCAATGAAAAAGTTCAAAGGCTTGAGGACCAATGGGAAGCAAGGAAGCTGCCTAGTCATCATACAACTCATCATCCAAGATGTGCACTCCTTTCTCTTTCTCTCTATTAGCAAAATCAATGAACTTAAGTAAAATTTCACTAAGTTCCTCCATGTCAATATTAGGAAGGCTGCTATGTTGTAACTCCATGACCTCTAATTTTTCCATGCATGCCTCCAATGTGCTATCCCAATCTAAAGTGTGCCTCTGCAAATCATTTATGGAAATCATAAGTGACAGAAATCCATTCAAATGACTCTTCTCAAGGGAGTCTATGTCTTTAAAATACACTGATTCCATATTCTCTTTTAGCTCATCCATATCTAACTCTGTGGAATCATCAATATCAAGGCCCAACAATTGCTTGATTCAACAAGAACCCTCGAATGTATCTCCAAGGTAGGACCCTCAATATTTTCACATTCTGTCCTCACATGGTCATATGCAGTCCTCTTCATGACTAGTGAGAGGTACTAATGACCGAAGTCATATACACTTCCTCTATCATTAACTCCTTTTTGAGTCAGGATCGATTTAGGGATACTCAATGCTTTGAGACGAGGAATCACCTTGCATTCAATGGGCTGAAATTCCTTCCACATCTCATTTAATCCTTGCATTTTATCTATCAGTATTGTGGTCCTTTCATGTGCTTGAACTATCCTTGTAAGAAAGGTCTCTACTTGTTCTTTGATATCACTTGTCCATTCCTTTACTATGCCACAAGCACAATGCGAACTCTGAGAAGTGGAAACATATGGAACAAGTGCCACACTCTCATTCCCTAATGAATTCATATGTTTGTTTATGATCTCCTTCATCATCGAGTTTTCCAGTTCTAACTCATCCTTTTGCTTTATTAGCTTATCCATCCTTTCTTCAATAGTATCCACAGTGTCTCTCCATTCTTGAAATTTTTGCTTCTTAGTTGTTGTCCCAACATCGAATGAGGAGACGTGATAATCATTAGGTGTAATCTCATCTTCATTCTTATCACTAACTGGGACAACCAAATGCACAGTGTGAGACCCTGACTCATCCTTGGTAATCTTATGAATTTTCTTTTACTGGTTTAGGCTCTTTTGTTCTTCCAATCTTGCTCAAGAATGCATCAATGTCATCCATAGGAAAAACCTCTTCTACTCCTCCTTTTCTTCATGCTCTCTCTTAACCATTCGGGGACTGTGGACAAATCCATACCATCCTCCATTTGTTCATCTTCATCAAAGCCCTTCAATGCTGAAATGATCTCATCTTCCACCTCCTGAGTGCTGGGATCAGGCTATCTCATATCATCCCCCTAATAAACTACTAACTGCATTGTAGGGGATGATGGTAGTATCTCTATACCATGTTGTATTGAATGGGTGGATGAAACTACCTCCTTGCTATCCTTAGGTAAAATCTTTGTATCTCCACCCTGCAATGAATCCTGATCTATACTTTGTGTCTTTATTTCCCTAGTTGATGAAGAACTAGGAATATGAGGTATGGTGGACTTATGTCTCTTGCTTCGAGACTCCTTACTAATAGTTCTGTTACTTGCTGTTCGTGATGATTCTGTCACACTATCCCCTTCCTTTGAACCTCTCCCTGCATCTTGAATGTGTAATCCTGGAGTGCTAATAGTTCTTTCATCCCCTCTCAAAGAAGAATCCTCACTCTGTATCCTCGTATGAGTGAGAGCAACACCTTGTTTCATCAACCCCTTGATTTGCTTATCAATCGATCGTTGATATTGAGCAAGGCTGTCCTTGCCAATTCAAGTTCCAATGTTTGGTGCCAGTCAATAAGCAACAGGAGTAGAGACGACATCAGAGCCAATAGCACCAGGGGATGCGCCGGACTGAAGATTATTATAGGTTCTGAATCTTCATTTGGGACCGAGACTAAGTGATATCATGTGTATTTAACCAGTCTACCCTTGATCTATCCATCACTACTCGCATCAAGACTCCCAAATTTGAAAGTTCCTCCTTTTGTGATTGGTTGGGTGGTTTAATTGATTTATCCTTTTCATACTCATAGAGAGGATGAATCAGATTCTTGTCATCTTTAACTTGGTCAGGAATAGGGATGACACCACATCTTCTCATAAAATCAACTGACATTCTAGACCATTTCTTTCTTCTTACTGAATGCTCATCCATTAGATTTGACCAATAATCTTCAATGTCAATCCTGTGTTTGTACTTCTTACTCCTATAGGTATGGATCAAATTCTTTCCTCACTTTGTATGTCCCCAATTGGTAGAAGTGTATCTCTGCACTAGCTGTCCCTGCTGCTTGCAATGAAGGGCAAGACTCAAACATTTTCCCCAAAGTGATGGAGGAAGACATTCCTTGTTTGTGCTTCTTGTGTATAAAATCAAACTCTGAAAGCTGTTTGACCACCTCCATCAAAATCAATTAGTCTGTAGGATACTTAGGAAGTTTGTATGGCTCTGAAGAAAATTCCTGGATCTTGATATAGGTAAAAGTAGGGAATTGGATATACCAATATCCATACCGCTCAATTAATTCTATGACATCCTTGTATAATCACCTATGTGTTGCTTCCTAAAGTGTGTGTGTGATATTCGTGGTGAAGATGTCATTGATCCTTCTATAACTTGCCTTCCCATGTAGTTTCAACTCAAGATAACAATCATATACTTTAAATTGATCTTTGCCATTTCCAATCATGCCTTTGCATATAAGGCCCGAATATTCTATATTTCTTGCCAATAAGTAGATCACATATGAACTCATATGGAATTGTTTTGTTTTCCTTATGTCCTTTAGCTGAGCATCTATGTTGTCACTAATCATCCTTGCCCAATTCATCATTACATCCCCTGTTGCTATCTCCTTTATGAAGTAAAACATCCAAGTGTCAAAGAAGGCCCCTTGAGGTGTCCCCATAACTCTGTTCAACATGAAGATTAAATCACTATATTCATCCTTAAAACCGCTTCTTAAGCAACTTGGAATGATGCTTCCTTGGCTCACTGATCCAATTCTTGTTAATGATGTCCATACGAATGTCAGGCCTCTTGTCATATAATGCTTTAGCTTCCTCTTTAGTTCTGATCTGCATCCTAGGAAAGTATGGGATTCCAAAAGTTTCTCTCACTGTCTCCTCATTCAAGAATGCAAACACCTTCCCTTTTGCCTTGATTGTCTTGTTATCTAGATCATAATTCTTTGCACATTCTACCATGAGTTCATTGCAATGGATAGCTGAAGGGAAACCTGCCGCATAGTAGAGACCACTTTACATTGTTTTCACTGCTATCTTTGAAGGGAGATGATCTTTGGATCCATACATTCTCCTCTTTAATCTCTTCATGCCTATATGCTCCATGTTTATATCTGCAATCTTTTCCCATCTAGACACCATCAAAGACTCAAGATAGAATCCTCTGGCTAGCCTCTTGATCAACACTTTCCTTGCTGCAATTCCTTTACCCTCCGCCATTTCCCTGCTTAAAGCTCAAAATTAGTAAGGTATTTAAGGACTTAACAAAATAATATATTTCAGACATTAAAATCCTTGAATTAATCTATATGAATTCCACACCTCAACTTAGTGATTCCATCCCTTGAAAGTTGTAACTAAAACAAGCATTTGGATAAGAATCCTAAGACAAAATTTGATCAACACTTAGCCTCAAAAACGACAAAGTTGGTCTTCAATTAAAGTCTGATTTTCTAAGGACAAATCGAACAAGTGTGAAAATTGGTTTGGGATTAATCGTAACAACTTAAGAAATTCACCACTCGCCAAGTCCATGGATCCATATGTGAACTATAAATTAAATTCATGACTTCATTAAGCACCAAAATCACATTTTATCACCAATGTCATGTTTGAAGACATACCTGTAACTGCACTTTTTTAAATGGATTTAAGTAGCAAATTCAGTGATTTAGATGTCCAAAGATCCCTTAGAGACTCAGCAATATCAAACTCGAAGGTAGGTGAAGTTAAGAATTTATGGGGAATTTCCAAAGAAAATCGCCCCTGGTGCTAGATGCCTGCAGACTTCAGTCTACAACTTAGGATTTTGGACCTTCTATGGCTCAAAAATGAGTCCCGTAATGCTGCAAAAAGCCTGCAACGAGTTCCTGATCAGATAGTTATCATAGAGCAAACTCAAAATTATATGGGAAAAATCGATTTTCAGATGTAGTTTTCAGACTTTTGCTCATAACTCACTTGCTCGAGCTCCTGGATGCCTCAGATTGGTTGAAAAAGATGTATTTTGGGCTAAGGATCAATTTGGGAACAAGCCTTGGAGGATTTAGAGGCTTAATGAATTTATTTGATTTTCTAGAAAAATCGCCCAGCTGGAGAAGTCTGCAGACCTGGGCCTGTAAATACCTTACTTTCAGCCGCCCTTTGACTTAAAATTGGTCTCAACAAATTCAGAAATCATCCTCTCTTACCCTGCAATCTTTTGTTGTATGGTTTAGTGGCTATGGAAAATCCTATGATTTATTACCAAAATCGTCCTCTCTTACCTTAAGCCTTCAACTTCAGCACCTGCTACATCAGACCTCTGCATATGGTTGATATCTTCCCCTTTGCTCAATCTTCAGCCTTCCTAGGCTTGATCGAATTCTTCTCCAGCCTCCCTTTGCTTCCTCCTTTTTTTTGATCACTTGACTTATTTCACTTGCTCCTTCATAGATCTTCATTGCATCTGCTAGCTCTTTTAAAGGAGTTTTGGCTTGACATTCACCTCCCACAAGCAATGTGGGACAAAACATCTCCCCCTTCTAGAAGCTTCCCAACTTTATTTTATTATTTTCCTATTATTTAAATTATTTGTTAAAAAAAAGCATTAATGGGGAAAAACGACCTGGGTGTGGACTCAAGAAAAATGACTAAGTCCCCCTTTATTATTTAAAACCATGCATCCATGGATCCAAAAGGGAGTGTCCACACTTTATTTCCTCCCATTCTAAGTAGGGAAATTGACTTATGTAGGATAAACTCACATTCGACACTTAGAAATTTTTTGTCTTTGTTTGCTCACTAATGGGGAATTTCGACCCATGTGTGGACAAGTATCTTCCACACTTAGAAAAAAATTCACCTTTCCTACTTATCTGTAAGGGAAAAATGGACAAATCCACACATCCAAAGGGGGCAATCCTTACTCCGGGTCTCAAAACTTGTCTAAGTACAAACCCAAAGGGGAAATTTGCCTTGTATCTGGACTCTTTATTCTCATCTTATATCTTTGGATTCTAGGTGGGGAAAATTGACCCATGTTTGGATAAACTCCCAACACTTACACAATTTTCAAGAAAATGCCTTTTAAAGTGGGGAATTTCATGATGTCTAGATTTTAATCAAATCAAGTGGGGAAATTCATAGTAAGTCTGGATTTTGTGTATTTTTATAAAGAATTTTTTTTTCGTTAGGATTTTGACAATTTTGAGTATGGAAAATCAATTTTCATAAGGATTTAAGACCTTTATGCATAAAATATGCCTTTATAATGTATTTCGGACTACTTGAATAGCCAAAATTTAAATGCAGTTAGGATTTTTGGCTCTACCCACTATAAGTTGACCTCAAAGGACTTTAATTTCAACGTTCCCACTTTAAAATCACAACTTGAAAACTTGATTTCTTAGGCACCCCTCAATCTTTTAAAGCTCTGAACTGCCAAATTTATTGCCTAAACCTAACTAACCTAACAACTATGAGAAAAGAGGGGTCCCCATTTGCAATGGGGCGATGGTGTGAAAAGGTCACAACAGGGCCCGAAAAGGTCCCTTTGTCCTTTCATTGTGTTTCCCTCTTTTGGCTTTCTCAATCTTTTAAAGCTCTGAACTGCCAAATTTATTGCCTAAACCTAACTAACCTAACAACTACGAGAAAAAAGAGGGTCCACATTTGCAATGGGGCGATGGTGTGAAAAGGTCACAACAGGTCCCGAAAAGTGTCCCTTTGTCCTCTCACCGTGTCTCCCTCTTCTGGCTTTCTTATCAGACTAAATGGATCTTCTTGATCAGTGTTCGCTGCCAATATATCTTGTGTTGAAGTAGAGGGAAGAAATCTCCCTAGTGCATCTCTCCTTCACTGAATGCCATATGTAATTGAGCATATAACTATCTCCTTGCATTTGTTAGTAGAGTGTGTCTAAGTGAAAGCTATGCTAACTAAAATCCAAATGCTAAATAAACAATTATGCTATGAAAACAAATAATAGTAAAGCAAACTACAATAGAAATTCTATGCCTTGGCACCATCCTCGACAACAATGCAAAAAATGATTGGTTTATATTAGAGATGATTAGCAGGTGTAGATGACTCAATACATCTCCTAATGAAGCAACTAATCTTCCATTAAGTAACCTTTCACCCTAACAAAAGCTCATTTAATTATCGACTAGGGGTGTATCTTCTTGGATGACACTTATAATGTATGTGTAGCAAAATCAATCTGGCTTCTATTGGAAACATAGAACTGAAATGGAAAACAAGTGCATTAAAAGCAATCTACTCTAATCCTATTCTCACAGTTTTGGCTGCGGGTGAGATAGTGTGGTTGCGTGTTAACATAACACTTTATGCAACAATCTAAGTGAAAGTAACTACTTATCAGAAAACCATTACAAGAATCTCAAGAGAAACTAACATTCACTATGTTAACCATGCAATGAATCAATTAACAGTTACTAACTTAACCATGCACTACATTAAAGATGGAGCTAATGAAAATGAACTATGCTAATTTAACAATTATGTAAATCTAACTACTCTAAATCTAATAGAGAGTGACGTCACCTCAAGTGGCCCTTGCTTGAGGATTCATAACCTCAGATCAACCCAACACTTCGCTTAACTAAAAGTCACCATCCACTTCTATACATTATAGTTGGAATTACAATAACAGTAAACTGTAACACTAACTGGAATCTAGCACAAAATCTATTACTATATTCTTTGTTCAACTCCCTATTACTGATAGGAACTTCCTGTTTTTATAGAAGTTAGAACCCTTAGAGCAATAGTAATTGAAGCTTATAAAGCTTTATTTACACAATGTCATTTCTCAGAAGGAGATATACTTATTATATAATAGAAAACTATTAAAACAGAGCTATAAACATGGAACATTGAATAAAACTTAACATGCATCCTAAAACATGCAGCCATGTAGGAATAGAACTCCCTTCTAATAAGATAGTCACTGCCGGTTATAAACTCAGCTCAAATTGCGTGTGGAAGTAATGGATTCAAGAGCATTGTGCCTTACGAAATTTCATTGTTTATGGCTTTTGATTGCATCTTCCATTATGGCAGCAACATCTGCTCACTACTTGAAGCTCAACTTTTCATGCTCTGTAGTTACAAGTTAGCCTAGACAAAGGGAAATACAAAAACATGTCGAATTATTTCAAAATATCACACGAATTAGAATTAACTACTACTTCACACAAAATTATAATTATAATATATGTCATTATATTATGTATATAAGTACTATAATAGATCCATCATAATATGCTTAAGTATTGATAAGTAGGAGATATTTTCCACAGCAAGTCAAATTGTGATATTGCTATCAGGATTCAACTGTGTAGTGTTTTGAGTCAAACTCATTGACCCATGAAATTGACCCACAAATACCCAAAAGTGACACTATTTAATGGACTCATCACATGGCAGTTACTCATGCTTGTAAGGAAGCCATTTGGCTTGCATGTTTGCGTTCTAATATGAATTTGATGTAGGACAAATTACTATTTGTTGTGACAATCAAAGTACCATTTGTTTAGCAAAGAATCCAACCTTCCATGCCAGAACAAAGCATATTGATGTACACCTTTATTTTGTTTGTGATATGGTTGAAGATGGAAAAGGTTGATATTTTGGCAATTGTTATAGATGCACTAATGAAGTCAATGAGCACAAAAAAAATTCAGATGTTGCGCTGGTTTTATGGGCCTTGGGGTCTTGACTAGAGGATAAAGTTTTGATTCCTGATTGGTCTTCAACAAGTGGGAGAATGTTGGGATTAAGATGTCTCAACCTTAGGGTCTCAACATAGATAAATATTTTATTATTTAATTGTTTATTTCCCAAGTGTTAACTTACTATGTTGCTATATCACTTTATGCGACCTGGTTGTGAGTTGGCTTCCTACATGTGAAGTGAGGAGCATGAAATTGTGCTACTTGTAATCTAGGCGCTTATCTTGGGAAAAAAGAATGTGTGAAATCTCAAGGAGTTGTGCTTTGGTGACACGTGTCCTTGTATGTTGAGTTGATTCTTCCTAGGATTTGGAAGTTGCTATTTTAGGACTAAAGAGTCATGTTGAGTTAATGTTCGACACGTGTCCTTGTATTTTGAGTTGACTATTGGCAGGATTTGGAAATTGCTATGTTAGGACTGAAGAGTCATGTTGAGTTAATGTTCAACAATTTATATTTATTGTTGAGTTTTTTAAGCAGGTTTCTCTGTGCATGGAGTATGCCGAATTATGACTTTGGCAGTTTCTATGTAGTGGGTCTAGTTAATATGGAAAGTTTATTGTGCTATTTGCAACTTGTCAAGTATATGGCAAGTTGTTGTTTTGGACACCACCAAACTACCTAGGTGTGGAAGATGGCTTTGGAAACCATAGGTGCCTACCTTTCATATGTGAGCTTTATAAATATGTTCGTGTCTTGTTATTTTGTAGAGACATGTCGTTTATTTTTTGAGATGTAGTTACATTGCCGAAATTGCTCTAGAATTCTCTATTGTTATATCATCTCCTAAAGAGCATTAACTTTGTGCATTGTATTGTAATCCTTGTTATTGTAATACAATTGAGCTCTGTGTTGATTGTAATTTTTGTCACTGTAACACAATTGAGCTCTGTGTTTATTGTAATCTTTGTTACTGTAATACAATTGAGCGTTGTGTTTTGGAGTGTGAGTTTTTTCTCGTAAGAGTTCCCATGTAAATCTAGTGTTTTGTGTTTATTGGTTTGGAACTTGATATTGCTTTTGAGCATCTAATCTATAATTGTTTAAGTGTATGTAAGAAGTTTTTTGCATTCAATCTCTTATTAGATTTAGCGATGGAAGTGTTGTTCCACACTTAACTTCCTTTGTCACCATTATTAATGCACCAAACAAAAATAAACAATGCATTCAACTCAGGAATAATAATATTCAAGCATCTCCAAGTTAGACCTTTTAATATTTAAATTCAAGTTTCCTTGCACGGCTCAAACATTAAATGGATTTTATAATTACCCAAAAATATTAAATACATTCTCTAATGAACCCTATTGACCGTACCATCTACATTAAATATATTTATAATGCCAAAGGCTTGTAGTTCAATTGGCGAGGATGATGTCACGTTCCTTTATTATGCTATTCATCAATGTTACAACCCTTCATCATGTCTACCCTTTGCAAGAGTCACGCCTTTCACAATTATCACCCTTCGAAAGTCATAACCCTTCATCATTTCTTCCCTTTGAGAGAGTCACAACCTTTAATAATTACAACTCCTTGAAAGAGTTACAACCCTTAATAACTTTTGTCTTTTAAAGGAGTCACTTCCTTATTATCTTCTCTATTAATTCTTTCTTAATTCGCAGCTTCCCTTTTCTCTTCCTTCCTCGTCCCTTTTCAAATGAAATTCTCTCTTCCCTTTTATATCTCATGTTTGAGGGAGTCACAATTTTTCATCTTGTGCCTTTTGACTCTTCATTAAGCTTAACTAAATTTTAGTTATATTTAATTTTATTCTTTACTATTAATAATTTATATTATTTATATTCTTTTATTTTAATTTTATTGTTATTGTTTATATTAAGTCCTATTTCAAAAAGCAGACATTACAGTCCGCCTTTCCCAAAATTGCTTGTTCTCAAGCAATGTCAATTATATCAAAGTCTTTCAATGTGAGGGTCCCTAAACTAATTTTTTAATCTGTTTGTGATACATTTAGCATCTGTTGCACAATTCTGACATTATCTCAAGACATATCTGTCTTTAATTCAATTGTGAGTTATCTCAACCAATGATTGGAATTTGCAAAGTTTGTTCTATTA
Source organism: Chamaecyparis obtusa (assembly GCA_027943335.1). Classification (NCBI taxonomy): domain Eukaryota; kingdom Viridiplantae; phylum Streptophyta; class Pinopsida; order Cupressales; family Cupressaceae; genus Chamaecyparis; species Chamaecyparis obtusa. The sequence continues at coordinate 1,357,613 of BSBK01002440.1, read as the reverse complement.
AGACAAGTTTCTTCTCAATTTCATAATGTCATGGATACATCTAGAATGTTGTGTATTAAGAATGGAGCATGTGCACCTCATTTTTAATTGGAAAGCAAGAATATGGATCTAGAAATAGTTATAAGCACTCACACATGGAATAACTTGCTGAAAACACATCATACAGAAGACATACATTAAAAAAGCATGCACACTCATGAAGTAACCATGCTGAAAACACATCAAACATGAAGCAAACATATAAATCTACAGAAGATGTGAAGCATATGCATAAATACATATGAAGCATAGACATAAATATCCATAAGGTTTGGAGTATACACTTAAGGCATGAAGCATACACATGAAGCATGAAGTATACATGTGAATACATGTAGGGCATGAATCATATGTAATGTCCCCTTCTCCTCAGTGATCATTCAGGTGTTGATTAGTCTATTCTTTTGTCATCTCGGAAGGCTACTTTGGAGATGTAAGGGGATGAGAGGGTGGCATTGTCAATTATTACTTGATGGAGAAATAAATAATATTATTTTGAGCCCATAAAATAATATTATAAGGGAAAAGTCACTTTGGGTTATAAAATTAAATTATAAAAATAAAGTGAATAAAATGACTTTATTAAAAAGGTAATAAAATATAAAGTGACTTTATCACGAAGGCAAAGTTATAGAATAATTATTTATTTATTTATTAAGCCTTCTAGAAGTGGGACGTACCTCTTGGAGGAGGGAAAAAGTTTATTAAGAATCACACATTGTGATTTGAGGTCCAAAGGCAGTTTAGAGAATCTATATAAGGGGTTTCCTTCTCCAAGTATTATGATATGTTGATTTGATACTTGATAATTTCTCCATTGTTGCTTGTTTGAGAGTAGCAGCCATATTTGTGGACGGAAACCCTTGGATATTCGTAGGTTGGATGGAAAACCAACACTACTTAAGAGGTGGGCTTACTCAGGGTTCATTATTGAGCAGATTCGCATCGTTTTAAACAGTTTTTGGAGGAAAACTTATGCATGTTCTAGCATTGTAACAACAATATATTTGATGTAACAGCCATGCATGTTTTATATCAGAATCATTATCAATAGATTTCTGTTTGTAATTGCTTATTTCCTTGGAAATCTATATCGTTTTCTTTGCATGTTTAGTTTGAATGTTTGTACGTTGTTATTTTGCAATGAAATGTAGCAAAACATGGCAAAAATTGAAAACCCAAATTAGGTTTGAAACAATATCCTAGTTCGGGATATTTCATCATACACATGAATACACGTAGGGCATGAAGTATATACCTGATGTAATATCCCCGTCATTAAATGACTATTAAAACTATTGTATTAGGGGTCGCGATTGATTTAGTTTATCTTAGGCCCATTCTTTCTTTTTTGTTGGCATAGTTTAGTTGTCGCCGTCGGCTCTTTTGTGCACTCTTGGGAGTTTTCCCCGACGGGTATTTATGCTCGACGTGTAGGTTAGATTTGATATGTTGAGATTTATATTTGATTTGTATTTGCGAATTCCTATTGGGATTCTGTTGTTCGCCATTTCGGAGGTGAAAGACCCTCCCTATTTGGTTTGTTGCAGTTTCGGTGGGATTCAACCCTCACCCTACTCTGCTTGTTCTGCTTGTATCGGATCTGGCAAATCCGAAGTTCCGTCAATAAATTCAATAAGATCTTTCTGGCAATCATATTAGTTGGTGTATCACTCTGTGTTTGCAAATTCATATCTAATTATCTGCGAAGAAGTGGACTTCAATCAGGCGTTTGGAAAGCATCATCCCTCACCGTTGTACCGCACGGCCATCCACCCGTTGTACCGCACGGCCATCCACTTGTTGTACCGCACGGCCATCCACCCATTGTACCGCACAGCCCATCCACCCATTGTACCGCACGACCATCCACACATTGTACCGCACAGCCCATCTACCCATTGTACCGCACAACCATCCACCTGTTGTACCGCACGACCCATCCACCTGTTGTACCGCACGGCCATCCACTTGTTGTACCACACGACCCATCCACCTATTGGACCGCACGACCATCCACCCGTTGTATCGCATGGCCAATCCACCCGTTGTACCACACGGTCCATCCACTCGTTGTACCGCATGGCCTATCCACCCGTTGTACCGCTGAAACATAATTTACCATCGGGACAAAATTTACCGCCGGGACATAATTCACCGCCGGGACATAATTTACCGCCGGGGACATAATTTACCATCGGGACAGAATTTACCGCCGGGACATAATTCACCGCCGAGACATAATTTACCATCGGGACAGAATTTACCGCTGGGACATAATTCACCATCGGGACATAATTTACCACTGGACGGAATTCACCTCCGGACCGAAATCTCCTTCTGGACATTATAGTGGTATCAGAGTTGGTGATTCTGCCAGCTTGTGGGTATTGAATGAGAGTTTATTCAAGGAAAAGGAGTAGATCTCACTCAGTCGGTAGAATGGGCTATCCCCAAGACCCTACGACCGAAGTCATGACTCTTCTGAGAGAACTCACTAAGAATCAGGTACAGATAAATGACACTCAACGCCTCATGGAAGAGACTCTGCGAAAATTGGCCGAAAGCAAGATATCCACGGAACAAAGTGACAATTCTGTCTTGGGACGGGCAAATCCCCAACCCGTCATCAATGCCAACTTTCCCTCCACGGACAGAAGAACAGCAAGGAGAGCAACCAACCTTCCAAGAAATACAAGATCAACTTCGGGAAGATTGGAGGAATGCAAATATGGAAGGAGATATATCCTACAAAGATTATGCTGAGCTAAGAATGAGGTACTCTGGTGGAAACAAGCATGGCTATTATAATGACGATCTGAGATGGAAGATGGACAAAGTTAATCTATCCTCCTTTGATGGGTCTGGAACTATCACAGCTCGAGCATGGGTGCAAAAAGCAGACACATATTTCCAGCTCAACTCTATGCCAGAAGATGAGGCCATCAAATTTGCAGCACTACATCTCGAAGGGATAGCCCACTAATGGTGGCATCATGGCATGGTTACTCTCGGCCACGACCAAATAAATTCTCATGCTGAATTCACCGAGAGGTTGATAGACTGTTTCGATGGAAAAGATCCAGAACTGAATTTCAAAGAATTGGCTTAGTTAAAACAGTCTGGCACAGTGGATGATTACATAACAAAATTTCAGAGATTGTCTATCTTGGTGATTGATATTTCAGAAAGACGATTGGTGGTACTGTTCATGGATGGACTGGCGGAACCCTTGAAAGGGTGGGTGAAAGGATTCAACCCCATCACACTCACGGAAGCGATTAAGAAGGCACGCGACATGGCGACATCTTCGTCGTCGTCCACCAAATATCACTTGCAGTCCAAACCACCTCTCACTCCACGAGAAAGAGACAGCAGACCTCCACCCAGGAGGCCTCCGTTGGATGAGGAAACTAGGCAGGAACTCAGAAGGAAGAAACTCTGTTTCAACTATAAGGAGCCATGGGTGCCGGGACATCGATGCCTTGGCAAAGGAAAAATTCATTACATTGAGGTTTCGTCTGACGGAGAGGAAGAATAAACACCTGAGTCCAAAGCAGCTGAACAACAAATTTCGAGGGAGGTAAACATCAATCGCGCAGAAAGACTTGCCACACTCTTCAAAAGAGGAGGCGCCATTGCTACTCTAGCGGGAACTCCGAGATGCACTGTGTTCCGGGTCCGGGGCACCCTCCAAGGACAACGGGTCATGGTCATGCTTGACAGTGGAGCCACACTCAACTTCATTAACTCCTCACTAGTGAACCGGCGGAGCCTATGTATGGTGGCACACCAGGGATTTGATGTCAAAGTAGTGGGAGGAAATTTGTTAAAATGCACTCATCTAGTTCCGCAACTGAGCATCACCATGGGCAACCACACGGTGACGGATGATTTCTTTGTGGTGGATTTGGACGACATGGAAGTTATTCTCAGCATTCAGTGGATGGAAACATTGGATGAATACACAGAGTTTCAAGCGGATGGAGTTCTCCTTCGAGGTAAACGGCAAAAAGGTTGTGCTGAGAGGGATGTCGAATGGAGGGCCGAAGGAAATTTCAGCCCAACGAATGGAAGCTATCTTCAGACACGACAATGTGGTTTGGGCCGCACACTGTTTTGCCTCGACAGAACCCATACAGAGACAAAGAACGGACCACCAGGAGGAAGAACTTCAAAGGGTTTTGGATAGATACCACCAGGTCTTCGCCGACATACTGCCAGGCATACCACCACACCGAGGATTCGAACACACCATTGAGATGGAAGCTGGTGCCAAACCGGTAATCACTGTGCCATACTACCACCTTAGGAGGCTAAAAGATGAAATTGAAAAAACAATTTAGGAACTCCTTGACAAAGGTTGGATCAGACCCAGCGCCAGTCCCTTCGCATCATTGGTAGTGCTCGTTAAAAAGAAGGATGGAACAATGCGAATGTGTGTAGACTACTGCGCACTGAACAAAAAAACCATCAAGAACAGGTATCCGATTCCCAAGATCGATGAATTGTTGGATGAGTTACACGGTGCCGTTTATTTCTCCAAAATAGATCTCCATTCGGGGTATCACCAAATCCACATGAGGGAGCGGGATGTGGAGAAGACAACATTCCGTTGCCATTATGGGCATTACGAATTTCTGGTCATGCCGTTCGGATTGACCAACGCTCCTGCTACATTCCAATCATGCATGAACCACATTTTTAACAAACAGCTGCGTAAATTCCTACTAGTATTCTTCGATGATATACTGATCTACGGCAAGACATGGGAGGAGCACTTAAGGCATTTGGAAGAAGTACTCGAGATTATGAAGTCACAATTGTTGTTCGCCAAACAATCCAAATGTGAATTCGGGATGACAGAGATATTATATTTGGGGCACATTGTCAGTAGCTAGGGAGTTCAAGTGCATCAAGAAAAGATTCAGGCTATCCTGGATTGGCCACCTCCAAAGACTCTTTCAGAACTACATGGATTCTTTGGGTTGTGTAGTTACTATAGACGGTTCGTGAAGGGGTTCTCTCAGCTCAGCGCACCTCTCACCGACTTGACGAAGAAGGGATCTTTTCAGTGGAATGAACGTGCACATCAGACCTTTGAGAAACTCAAGGAGACTATGAGTTCTTGTCTAGTCCTTGCACTGCCAGACTTTAGTCGACCTTTCATCCTGGAGTGTGATGCCTCCAGAGAGGGCATTGGGGCCGTCTTAATGCAAGACCACCACCCCATTGCTTTCGAAAGTCGGAAGCTCTTAGGAGCCGAGAGGTTGTATTCTATATACGACAAAGAAATGTTAGCCATCATGTATGCCTTGACCAAGTTTCGGCAGTACCTCGTCGGAGCCAAGTTCATTGTCCATACAGATCACAATAGTCTCAGGCATTTTCTGGAACAACGAGAATTGAATGAGCGACAACAGAAATGGGTAAGTAAAGTCCAGGCTTTTGACTTGGACATTGAATATGTGAAAGGAAAAAATAATGTAGTGGCTGACGCCTTGTCAAGAAAACCGGCCATCTATTCCTTATCTCAAATATCAGCGGATTGGAAAGAACATTTGTTGGTCGAATACTCCAAGGACATGTTTGCATGCCAACTCTTAGACAAAGAAATACAGGACGACAGGTATAAGGTGGTAGATGATATTATTTTCTACAAGGACAGAATTTACCTGGTGCCTGAATCCAAGTTGAAGAAAAAGGTTGTGAAAGAAATGCACGATTCACCTCTAGCCGGGCATCAAGGTTACTTGAAGACCTACTGACAGATTAGGGAAAGATTTTCTTGGAAGGGCCTAAAAGGTGATATATTACAGTACGTCCAGGAATGTTCCATCTGCCAACAAAATAAATCTGAACACACTCTACCGGCGGGTTTGCTACAGCCTTTACCGATTCCAGAGAAGAAGTGGGATAGTATATCAATGGATTTCATCTCCGAGCTCCCTAAGGCACAAGGGAAGGACTGCATCTTTGTGATAGTCGACAAACTAACCAAGTATGCACATTTCTTTGCTATACCCACAGAGTTTTCCGCTTCATAGGTAGCAGACTTATTCTTCCGAGAGGTGTTTCATCTGCATGGACTCCCTCGAAACATAGTGAGCGACAGAGACAGCCGCTTCCTCAGTAATTTCTGGAAAGAATTGTTTCGGCTAGCAGGGATAGAGTTGTCACCAAGCACCAGTTACCACCCGCAGACCGATGGACAAACGAAGATTGTAAACAAATGGCTGGAAGGTTACCTCAGAAATTATGTTTCAGCACAACAGAGGGCCTGGGTAAAATGGCTACACCTGGGAGAGTACTGCTACAATACCACTTTCCACATGTCCATTGGAATGGAACCTTTCAAAGCTTTGTACAGGTATGAACCTCCTTCATTTGTGGATTTGGCTCTCGGTGGCAGTCACACGCCGAAGGCCAAAGACTGGCTGCAGGAAGGAATAGATATTCTAAGATCCCTAAAGGAAAATCTCCGGCACGCTCAAAATCAGCAGAAAATGTACGCTGACAGGCACCGAATCGAGAGGAGTTTTGAAGTGGGGGATCTGGTATACCTCCGACTTCAACCTTACAGACAATCGTCTCTGAAGGCTTCGGGAAAGGAGAAGTTGAGACCGCGTTTCTACAGACCCTACCATGTGACAAGGAGTGGGCGAAGTTGCATACGAATTGGACCTGCTTGAGGGAAGCCGAATCCACAATGTCTTCCACGTTTCTTGTTTGAAGAAAGCTGTGGGCCAGCAAGTGACAGTTTCCACAGACCTGCCACCCCTCGACGACGGAGGAAAGTTAGTATTGGACCCTGCGGAAATCATCTACAATCGAGAGAGATTGAGGACACGCACTATCAAGGAATTTCTTGTGCGCTGGAAGGACCTTCCCCTTGAAGATGCCACCTTGGAAGGAGAAGAGATTCTGGAACACCCCAACCTGAAATTGCTTGAGGACAAGCAATCTTTGGGACGAGAGGACTATAATATCCCCGTCATTAAATGACTATTAAAACTATTGTATTAGGGGTTGCGATTGATTTAGTTTATCTCGGGCCCATTCTTTCTTTTTTGTTGGCATAGTTTAGTTGTCGCCGTCGGCTCTTTTGTGCACTCTCGGGAGTTTTCCCCGACAGGTATTTATGCTCGGCGTGTAGGTTAGATTTGATATGTTGAGATTTATATTTGATTTGTATTTGCAAATTCCTGTTGGGATTCTGCTGTTCGCCATTTCGGAGGTGAAAGACCCTCCCTATTTGGTTTGTTGCAGTTTCGGTGGGATTCAACCCTCACCCTACTCTGCTTGTTCTGCTTGTATCGGATCTGGCAAATCCGAAGTTCCGTCAATAAATTCAATAAGATCTTTCTGGCAATCATATTAGTTGGTGTATTACTCTGTGTTTGCAAATTCATATCTAATTATCTGCGAAGGAGAAGTGGACTTCAATCGAGCGTCTGGAAAGCATCATCCCTCACCGTTGTACCACATGGCCATCCACCTGTTGTACTGCACGGTCATCCACCCATTGTACCGCATGGCCATCCACCCATTGTACCGCACGACCCATCCACCCATTGTACCGCATGGCCCATCCACCCATTGTACTGCATGCCCATCCACTCGTTGTACCGCACGGCCCATCCACCCGTTGTACCGCATGGCCCATCCACCCATTGTACCGCACGGCCAATCCACCCATTGTACCACACGGTCCATCCACTCGTACCGCATGGCCTATCCACCCATTGTACCGCTGGGACATAATTTACCACTAGGACAGAATTCACCGCCGGGACATAATTCACCGCTGGGACATAATTTACCATCGGGGACATAATTTACCATCGGGACAGAATTTACCGCTGGGACATAATTCACCACCGGGACAGAATTCACCGCCAGACCGAATTCACCTCCGGACCGAAATCTCCATCGGGACATTACATTTGAACACACGCAAGGCATGAATGATGCACATGAATACACTTAAGGCATGAATCATACACATGATGCATGAATATACGTTAGGCATGAAGCAATATAAATGCACCTAAGACATGAAATATACACGTCAGAAGAACATGTAAGGCATGAAGTGATGTACATAAATAGACATCAGCCATGTAATGCATGGAACAATACACATAAATACACATCAGATGTGTAAGACATGAAACAATGCACATAAATACACATCATACATGTAAGGCATGAAGCAATACACAAAGGTGCAAAGCATATATGGGGAATGTTCTCATGGAGTAAACATGCTGAAGTCCATCAGTTGTGAAGCAAATACAAGGCATACATGTGAAGAGCACACATTTAATACACATGGAGTAAGCATGCTTATATTAGACATGAAGTAGTTAAAGCCACATACATAGAGAAATGCAATGTTGACCTACTCGATTTTTCTTTTGACCTACTTAAAAAAAGTACTAAATAGTTAACCTAATTACGTGGAGATTAAAGTAGCTTTGTCTCACAAGCTGGCAAGATTACTGCTCTGATACCGCTTGTAATGACCCCAAATTGATCTCCCTTTGATCCTCCTCAAATGAAACCTTCCCCCTTTTATATCTTCCAATGTGAGGGAGAAATCACACCTCTTCATCATTTCTGCCCTTTGATACAGTCACAACCTTTAATAATTACAACCCTTTGAAAGAGTCACAACCCTTCATAACTCTTGCCTTTTGAAGGAGTCACTTCCTTGTTTTCTTCTCTATTAATTCTTTCTTGATTCACACCTTCCCTTTTCTCTTTCGTCCTCTCTCATTTTCAAATGAAGTTCTCTTCTCCCTTTTATATCTCATGTTTGAAGGAATCACTACTTTTCATCCCATGCCTTTTGAGTCTTGACCATTCATTAAACTTAATTAAATTTTAGTTATGTTATGTTTAATTTTATTCTTTTATATTTATAATTTAAGTTTTATTTTTTATTCTTTTATATTTTAATTTTATTAATATTGTTTATTATTAAATCCTATTTCACAAAGGGGACTTTACACAAATTGATAAAACTAATCCTACAAATTATGGACCATTTAAAACAAGACTGATATGAGAATGAACTGAAAGAAGATACAAAAATCTTGAATAGTTTAAACCTCTTTACATCTATACAGAATCAAACAGGGTAACATAAAAAACAGAAAAATATATCTGGAATGGTTTAAAACTCTGAACAATTATATAGAATCAAACAGGGTTACAGTACAAATAGGAAAATATATCTAGAATAGTTTGAATCTCTTAACACTTATAATTATATAGAATCAAACAGGGTAACATTAAAAACAGGAAATTATATTTTAAGATTTAAGATACGGTATATCAAAAAATAATGTGTTTCTATAGCTCGTTTAGTAAAACTAGCAATAGATATTTATTCAAAGTCCAGTGTTACATGACTCAGACTCGCCTTGGACTTGGCAAGCTGGATCCCTTGCTACACGAACAGGGTCTGCATCTGGGTTAACTAAAGGCCTAGACGAACTACTCTCATGCTGAGACATGCTGCAATATATCATAAATAAAAAAAATAAGCATCTACAATAATAAAAATCAAAGACTATGGCCTCTTACTTATTAAGTTTTTTCATCAACATAAAATGTAGGAAATCTAAGATTCTAAAGACAAACAAATGTAAACACAATGAAAATATGAAGTTTGAATGTAAAAAATTCATAAAACAACACAAAAATGCAACTTACCTCTTCAAAATTGCTCCCAAAATGAAGAAATGCAGCTCAAATTTATAGAGGCCTCCTCCAGATGCTTCGTTCAGCTCCTTGCAATGTGTGCATACAAGCTAGAAACTATCACAAGCAATCAGCAATCAACGTATGAGAGCCAATCGATTTGCTGATTTTTTGTCTAAAACCCCTATATTCTCTTCCCAAGTCTTTTTCCTCTCTTCTAAGCCTTTCAAAATGATAGAATGACCTTTTTAGGTCAAATAGAAGTCATATAAGGAAAAAGAAAATATTAAAAAGTATTCATTTTTTATATTTTTGCATTTTTATAAGTGGCTGGACGTGCCGAGTCCAAGCCACGGGACTCGGCGAGTCCCATGGACTCGCTGAGGACTCAGCTGAGTCCTTGAGCCGGGTCACCGGGCCTCGGTGAGCCTGGCTCGGCTCAGGACTCGCCAGGACTCGGCGAGTCCCGGAACATTTGTTATATAAATGGTTAAACATTTAAAACCAAAGGAAATGTAATGCTATAGATGGTTTATTCATGTTATAAATAGGCTCAATACACTGCTGTATAAACTCTTACCTTTGCAGGTGTTGCTGTAGCACGCTATATGTAGTGTTAAGTTGTAAAGTATTCCCCAAACAAAGTGGTATATCATTTTGGTCATGTGCATATCAGGGGACCAACTTGCAATTGCTAAAGAGACGGGACGAAGGCTTGGAATGGGTGTAAATATGTATCCATCTTCTTCATTGTTGGGAAACAACAAAGATGCCAGCATTGCAGCACTTCCAGTAGACGAACTCATTGAGAAAGCCGATGGTTTTGCTGGAGTGTTCCCAGGTATATATAAATATTCCTGCTTGTAAGCTTTTAAATATTTTTTCATTTTGATTTGAAATTAACAGTTCATTAATAATTTGTTGTCAGAGCACAAATATGAAATTGTAAAGAGGCTTCAAGAAATGAAATACATATGTGGAATGACGGGGGATGGAGTGAATGATGCCCCTGCTCTGAAGAAGGCAGACATTGGAATTGCAGTAGCAGATGCCACAGATGCTGCAAGAAGTGCTTCTGATATTGTGCTTACTGAACCAGGCCTTAGTGTTATCATTAGTGCTGTCATTACCAGCCGTTGCATTTTTCAAAGAATGAAGAATTACACGGTGGGTCTATAAAATACCATAGATTAAACTTAACAGCCTGTATATAGGTTATACAAATGTCTAGTTACCATATTATCAATTTTCAAATAAATTTTTATTCTTGTTTATAAGATTTTTTCAAAGTCTATAAAATCTCTTTAAGGGTCATAATCATTTCAATTCTCCTATTTAACTATCTTAATGTTTCGTAGACATATGATTTCTACAGTTTATACTATTGGCATGAATGGTATTTGGATTTGATTGTATGGTTTTTTTCTTCAAAATATCAGATCAAACTCTTCACTTCTATTACTGTTTGATTTCTGATCATAGATCATAAATATTGATCCAAAATGTAAAAGGAAAACTCGTTGATCCCTGAGATTCTTGATGGTCTAGACTATATTGAATTATTTTACAAATATCAACTAGTCTTTTTAATTTTTCTTTATCTGTTCTTCAAAATTTAACATTTTCTATTGATATGAACATAACTTCAAAGATATATTTTGGATATTGCAGATCTATGCTGTATCAATTACCATTCGTATTGTGGTAAGCACCACTCTATAACTAAGCAAGCTCTTAGCTTTGACCATTTGAAATGAGGGCAACTTTTTATTAACTTTTCTGGGACTAGATAAGTATCCATTTACAGTTTTAACCATAACAAGGTTATAGTTCAACTTATTTTTCTATCATAATGTACTAAATTCTATGAATAGATCTCACTTGTATTTAATAATAACATGAACAATATAGACTTACAATATCTTGCATTTGATGGAAACAGCTTGGCTTCATGCTCATCGCCCTTATCTGGAAGTTTGATTTCTCTCCTTTCATGGTTTTAATCATTGCCATTCTAAATGATGGTAACTCCAAAATCCTGTTATCGATACTTTTAAAAGCTGTAAGAAATCGGCTCTAATTCATGTGCTTATTTATTTTCATTTTGGATGTCTTTACTTAGGTACAATTATGACCATATCAAAGGATCGTGTTAAGCCATCTCCTTTGCCTGATAGCTGGAAGTTGAAGGAAATATTTTCAACAGGCGTTGTTTTGGGCACTTACCTTGCAGCAATGACAGTTATATTTTTCTGGGCTGCTTACAAGACAGATTTTTTTCAGGTAACAATCTTCTAGTGTTATTTACGAACAAAGTAATACATTGTTAGTAATTAAATGCAACTGGATGATGTTTGAGTCCAGCCATAATTAGGTAATTTTTTCAAGTTTTAATAAAATAAATCTTAGGAACAATTGTGATGTAAGATTGTTGTTTTATCATTTGTCTTTCATAACATTTTTTTTGGGTTAAAGATCTCTTTCTTTATAGGTTTTTGTTTCTTGTCATTGTTTATGTTTTATCCTGATGTACAAGGCTTTAAAGTCTTCAAAATTCTTTTCCAATTCTTAGCTCCATCCAAAATCATTTATCTAATGAAAAACTGTATACACTCACTAAATGGAATTTTTGGATCTCCTTCACAACTCTTCTGATTTTAAACATCTATTTATATCTCTCTACATTGATAAGCTTAAAAAACCCATTTTGAGTTTCGATTTACTTAGGTGGCTCATTAAAAACCACAATAATAAGTGAGTCCCATTGAAAAAATTAGTGTAATTTAATATAAACACTTAAATAAACTTAAAATGTGCAATTTAAACTAAAATCCCCATACAAAGTTGTCCCCAAAATAAAAGTTTGACGTCACAAAGGGGTTTGCATTGCAGAACAAATTCGGTGTGCGGACGATAAGTGATAGCAGGGGTGAGTTAACAGCTGCATTATACTTGCAAGTGAGTATTGTGAGTCAGGCACTCATCTTTGTCACTCGATCTCACAGTTGGTCATACAAAGAGAGGCCTGGCCTTTTACTCCTCTCTGCATTCGTAATAGCTCAATTGGTACGTAACTTTGTCACACATTTTTCATAGCAGTACATCTTTTCTGAATAAATTATCAATTCAAAATTATTGAGGCTTTTCTAGTTGTAAATATTATAATAGCATGCCAGAATTTTTCTACTACCCATTTTTCCTATCTTCTAACTTGTTACTTTAAGTTCCTTAAAAAACTTGATTACAAAATAGCATATCACCCTTTAAAATTTTGAAAATAAAAACTCAAAGAATCATATTCTATGATGATAACATCGAAATTTATTTATCCTTTTGCTTTGTGAAGTTGTTCCCTGTTGTATAGGCTCTTTCTAGATTATTGTATGGAAAAACAAAACCATTGAAGAAACAAAATACCTGTTAGCAGAGTTCAATTTGACCACTAAGCTTCCTAATTAGGTACTCGTGGCATTATTTCTTTGAAGGAAGAGGAATTATATTGCAGAGTTAGTTCAAACTAGTCTAACAACTTTATTTTAAGCCTAGATATTTTTTATAAATATCCTAGCATGATTACTATTGCGGCCAGTTAGTAAAGATGCCGGAGCTGGCTAATGCTTATATTTGTTACTATGACTTATTATTGTATGGGCTTGATTTTTTTTAATCATTAATATAATAATCAAATCAAGGGTGAGATCTTTATTATGGTTATTAATGTATTTTGACTTACATAAATTTTTATTATATTTTTATAATTTTAATTTTATAATTACTATTTAAATTGTTTTAGAAAATTAATTTCAAAGAGGAATTTTTGTTTGCTGTTATACAGAGTTTTGTTGTATTTGGTTTGGTATACATATGGTAGTTTTAGTAATATATGATTTTTTTCCACCTAATTAGAAAATTCTCACTTTTTTGAGGACAAGTAAATCTCCTTAGAAAGGACTTAAATGCCTAATTGTGTGAAAATGTTAATTTCCAATAGTGTTCCATAGAGACACATCCCCCTACGAAAAAACCACGGCCCCAATAGGAGCACATTTCCAAAATTTGGGGACTTCAGGGAAACATTCCCCCACAACATCACCACCTCTACCACCTCCATCGGGGACGCCACCTGATCACTTGTTATATGGCACATGCCATTACATATTGCAACATTTAACCTTGTGAAAGCTTGTTTGCCTTTCATGGGGCATGGGCATAGATGTTATATTATAGATTTTGCCTTGAAGATTGCAATTCACCTCAATTTGTATATCAACATTGTCCACCAACCGCCGATTTGTCATCATCCCCTTGCTGTTCCCTCACTGTTCCCAATTAAGGCCCTTGGTTCCGCTATCCCCACATCCCTGCGTCCCGTCATAAGGAAATTTTGTGGAACTATTATTTCCAATCAGTGTTACTCAGGGACATGTTTTTGGCTTAATTTGACCTGTCTCGGAAACTAGCTTTTAGAAACCCGTCCCCTGGCTGTCCCATGAAATTAATTTAAATAATGTTTTGAGTTTTGATATTTTGTTTGACTTCCACTCTCACGTGAACTCTCAATTTGAATTATTTAACACAAGCATTATATGTCAAGGTTCTATTATGTATATAAGCATGCTTCATCCATGTTTTCATATGAATATTTAAAATTTCTTTATATATTTAAAATTTTCCCTATTTTTTATATAGCCATCCCTACTGTCGTCCCCTTCTACCCCTTGCTCTGGATAAAAAAATTGTCCTGGAAACCCATTTCCCTATCCCCCCATCTTGGAAACTCAAGTAACATAGTTTCCAATCAATGCATTGTGTTTCATACTCAACTCCACCAAAATGATTGTGGATGTATACTATATTCCATTCATATTATGACTCATAATAAAGTTTATTGTTGTATTATTCATTAGACATGCTCATTTTTACAATATCTCCCAAAAGTACAGGGTATTAAGCTTTATCGGTTAAAGTATCGAGTTCCCATTGCAGAGATCCACGTTCAAATCCCAAAGGAGCATCTAATATGGAATTCTAAATTTTGCTCTTAGTCTTCATAGTTGGCTTCTAGTGTGGAGGTGGTTTCTAAACAAGTAGATTTCTAAGCTGCAACTCTTGGTCTTCTATATGTGGTTAATGTTCTTGCTTGAAAGTTGGTATTAGTGTCATTATTGTGCTTGCAAGATCTTGTATTGATTTTATGCGATGCTCGAATTAGCAGAATATTTATAAACAATTATCAATATAATTATAAAATAAAAGATCTCCCAAAAGTAATCCAACTCTTTGAGGCTCTATCTAGATAATTCTCTCGATAATTAATCTTAACCAAATAAGTTGTTGAAATACTTCCTTGAAATGTAAGAGCTTAAGATATTATCGAACATCTTAGTGAAAGATACTTCTTAACACTAACTATTGAGAACATGCCTTGTTTCAACAAATTTCACTAACATTTGAGCCTTTCCAAATGGGTGATCCATTCCTCTACTAGTTAGTATTGGGGAAGTGGTGTTTGGCCCACTAGTCAAATGTGATAGGATAGGAATATTACACTATAGGCTATTAGATGCTTGCTTTATCTCTAATAGAATGTTGTGATTGCCTTTGCAAGACCAAGCCTTTATAAATTTCAAGCTCGAAATTGATTCCATTCACAAGGTGCTATCTCTTCTTAGCCACTTCATCCTATCAAAACACATTTGTGTTGTACATCTTCTCTATTTATTTAAGAATAGAGTTGGGGTTTCCATTTCCAAGAACATATATACCACAAAAAGTGACAAAATAGACATCACCAAAGTCATTATTGCTATCTATTACTCCAGTACTTCAATTTTGTCGTAATTATATCCAATAAATTTATCCATATTTTCCTCTTCATTGAGACTACCACGATTGAAATAACGGAAAAATTAAAAGGAAAATAGTTTAAAATTTGAGAATATATGTCATATGGCTCTAAATTTTTTCAAGTTAGAAGAGGGAAGTGATGCTGGAAATTCTAATTTGTATTATACTTGGATCAAAGTTTTTAAAGTACACACAAGCTGTTTATATGAACTAAGACCTAACTTATATTAGCCCATGTTATATGAGTTGTGTGCTCAACAAATTATAAATAGAAAAGATGCGAATGTCTCGAGCTACTTCACCACCTTGACAATTCTACTTTTCTACCTTCATCTTATATGTACATGATGAAAATAGATGGAAAACCTTATCTTACACGTACATGATGAAAATAGATGGAAAACCTCACATTATGGCCAACTTTGAAAATAAAACGGAGAGCTATTCATGATGATTTAAAAGACTGAATTTAAAAATCTAGTTTTCCATTCATCCTTAGTTGATGCAAAACCAAAGGAAGATATAATATCCCTAACAAACTCCACTCTATCATAGGCCAAGTTCTTATGTTCTCTTAAATTTTTTATGATTGCGGCCCTTTCTTATAATGTATAATCAAATAAAATGCTTTAGGTCTGAACATTTTTTTAGTTTTATTTCTAAAATCATCTCACCCTAAAAAATCAATTTCTTGATCCTACAGATCGTGTTGTATAGAGAAATTAATCTAGAAGCATGCAATGAATAAATGGGCTCTATTGTTTGGGATTAGAGTTTGCGATTTGTTGTTTAAATATTCAAATGAATTTAAGTAGGTTCTTATGGATAGTAGCTAGCAATATATTGTTTAAAGCTTCCAATAATTAAGTAATTGAATATTCCTAGGGCTGGGAGATAGCAATGTCTTGTTTAAATATTCTAATGAAAGTAGATAGGTCATTTATTAAAGGTAAGATTGAGAAACACATTCCATATGTCTTCCAACATAATCTACAATATGTAGAGTTCTTCCATTAATTGTAGTAAATATTTTCAGAAAACCTCGTAAAACTTGGTGAAGAATTCCATGAGGAGTTAGCCTTGGTCATGGATCATGATTTAGCTGTTCTCTCTTTTATCCTGATATGTGTAGTTATCAAAATATTATAGAAGTACATTATATATTCTCCACAGGGAATTAACTTTATTATGTGGCTCAATATTGTTTTTCTTTCTCTTTTTTCCATGGGTCTAAAGTAGTGGAAAGATTGGATAAATACATTATTTCATTCTTCTGTATTGCATCTCGTGGATCCATCCTTAACCCATCATCCAAAACATAAAAAAATCGTCTAGTTTAGGCCTTGTTATACCATCCTCTTGCTATGGAAAAGATAAATTTATATCATCATTTTTCTTTATAGTTTTTTGTCCATCTATATGCTCCTTGCTATGCTATATTTGGGATAAGGTAAAGAGATATTTATATAAACTTCCTCCAGTTATGGTTATAGAGAATTTTTTTCATCTTATCTCCTCTCAAAATTCTAATTATTCAAATTGGATTAATAGTTGAGATTATTATATGGGATGATTCTTTAGTTAGCCTTACTATACCGTCATCATGCTATGGAAACAATAATTTTTTGTTAAATTGCTTCAATCACTTTTCTGTAGAGTGTCTTGTCCAACTATCTCCTTGTTACGCTATGTTTGGGATAAGGAAAAGAGATATTTATATAAACCCCCTTCAGTCATTTGGTTAGTTCTGTTAGATCTCTATAGATTGATATATTCCTAGCTAGAATCTGAAAAATACTAACAACCTCATCGATCATTATGGTATCACCCAAATAGCAAGCTATGGCTGACCACACATTTGCATCCCTATACTTCAATGGAAGGTCACGAAGTCTGGCCCACACTGAAACTTTTTTATATCTAACATTGTTGAGATCCAATTCTGGTTTCCACTTCATGAGGAGAAGGCACAATTTGCCAAAAAAACCAAGGACTATCCTTCATGGTCTAAAGATAGTCACCAATAAGAGAGAATGAGATGATGATGAAGCCAAAAGAGAGAACAACAATTGCTAGCTCATCTTTCTTTTCCACCTCCTTGCTCACAATACGAAACTATCCACATTATGCCTAGCCCACAAAAAATTTCCTATGAGAGCATTCACTCACTTGGAGGCTGACCGATCAATAATTTCAATAAACTTCTTCAAACTAGAGGCTTGTCTTCAATGTTCTATTAGATCTCGTATCATCTTACACTTAGCTTTACTCACAACATTTACTTGTGCACAAGCATTCACAATTATATTTTTTTTTTCTTGAACTTAGACTCAAACAAATCACAAGAATGTAAAAAAACCGCCTAAATTTTTTAAATATATTATTATATCCCTTAGACAAATAGAGTACAATGCTGCATAACAATCTTGAGATAGATATAGACCATTATATCTTTACTTCATATACATAGTCCATTTCTATACTTATAGGAATATTATGTGTCTAATATTTATTTGTTTAAAAATATATTTGGCAACATTTTAATATGGTTTTTCCCTCTATCTTCCTTAAATTACATTATAAAAAAGTGATTGTTAAGTAAATTTCTCAAATTCTAACCAGTTCTTTTAATCTTTTAGTTTTATTTACCACCTACCTTTGAAGTAGTTCTGGTAAACTTATTTTTCTACACTAGATTAATCTTTAAATTTTAAGTGTTAACTTCTCTTCGATTTGAATAGTGGCTCATTAGTTTCCATTATAATGTTGCTCCCTTATCAAATTCTCATAAAGTTCTGTAAGAATATTGATTGTTTTGCTCAAAAGCTTGAATTGATGTTTCTACTATTTAGTAGTGTAGACAAGTTTAGGCCTTGAAGTTTACATGAGATCCTTCAATTTGTTCTTAAGGGTTTGCATGCTCTTGTTGAGTAAAATGCTGTGAACCTTTTACTCTTAGCCTTTCTCATCTCTTGCTTCATTGTATTTGCAGTAAACCTCTCATCCACTTTTTTAGTTCTCACTACATACTTCAAACTAATAGCTATTTTACGAGTTGTCAAATTTCTCTGCTTATTCTCTCAACCCCTTATTGTTTATAGGTCTATATTGTTAATATTTTGATCTTGAAATAATAATAATAAAGTAAAATGACAAAGAGGGCTGACTTGGATTAATTCCAAGAGGGACGACTTGGATTAATTCCAAGAGGGACGACTTGGAATTTAATTAATTAATTCCAAGGTGCAAGTCGGCCAGCCTTGAGGAAGGGTTGTGACTTTTGAGGAGTCACCATTATGTGTATAAATTAAGTATGTAAATCTGCTCAAGGAACACACCGAAAATATAATGTGATAAGTACTTGAGCAGATTTACAAGTTCATTCTTTCACATTATTCTTATTCTTCTTGAGCGATTTATTTCAGACCTTCTAGGAAGCGAATTGAAGGTTCGAATTAGAGAAGAAAAGATGAGCGAATTAGGGCAGAGATCTTGCAGCCCTAGAGGAGCGAATTAGGGCAGAATTGTATAGCCCTAGAAGAGCAAATTGAAGACCTTCAAGAGCTGATTCATAACAGTCATTGAGGGCAACATTGGAAGACTAATTTGAAGAATACAAAGTGCAGATTTGAAGTCTCTAAGGACTGATTCAGAGCTATAATCTGAGTATTATCTCTCCTTGTTCTTTGTGATTACTTATTATATCATGTGCTTAGTATTTGAAAGACCTCTATAGATTGTATATTCCTTTCTATAATCTGAAAATATTAACATGGTATCAGAGCCTAGGTTGAGAAAAGATCAATTTTCAGATTTAGGAATTCAGTCTAACTCTTTCAAAACTAAGAAATCTATGGCAACTAGGGGTTGGTCTGAAAATAGTAATTTAACCTTACATCTTATGAGGGTTTTGATTTGCATCAAGATCTAGGATTTTGTTTATGCAAAGTCATTGGTCCTTCTATTCCTAATATTAATTGGCTGGAAAGATATGGGTAAAATTGTGTCAATACATTCTTACATGTTTTGAAATCTTACAATTAAATTCTAAATATCTGGAAACATACAATTGAGAGGGAGTCTAACCTTGTGGACATTATAAGGTAAACCTAAGCTCCAGAGGGAGAAGATAGGATTCGTGTAAACCTCTCACCATATTGTTCCAAAGGGAGTAGATCATCTTGAGTGGCACAGGCCCTAAGATCATAACTTGGTATGACATTAACATTCATGGATAATATGAATCATGGGCATTCTAACAATTTATCCCCGTGTGGTTCTGTAGAAGGAAACCCACCTTAGTACTTGGCTTAAGAGGGAGTTTAATCATGGGCTCACTTAAACCTGGTTTTGCGGATCATTGTCATGGCCGTTTGATATAGCTAGTTATTTGTTATTAGCTGATTTTGAATGTGTAGGAAGCACATTCTTTTCTTTAGTATATTGTGATATACTTTACAACATTATGTAGGACTGCATACTTCACTTTGGTATATATGTATGGGAACACTAACTGTTTTATTGGATACATACATTATGACACCTTGACATGTATATATGAGGAGCATACATTATGCATGGATGCATACTTTGCTTGGACATATGTATGGGAACATTCACAGCTGATTAGCATAGCTGTTTCTTTGCATATCTAGCTGATTATCTGTCATTGGCATAAATTGACACATATTTGTGAGAAGCATACATTATGTTGCAGCGTATCTTACATTGACATATTTCTATTAAGCATGCGCATACTTTACGCGCATGGATGATTAACTTGATGTATGGATGGAAACATACATTGCTTTGTTTGTATGCATGGGAAGCATACTTCACATTGGCATATGTTTTACATTACCTTGTTATATACATATGAGAACACATTTCTTTTATAGTGGGAAACTATATGATATATGCTAGCATTGGCTTATGATTGGCATATGATTACATTTGCATATTTTATGTGCGGGAGCATACTTTCTCTATAGCTGAGTCTATATTCATGATATGATTATATTGCATTTAGTTTGCGCCTGGTTATGTTGGTTATTCTTATGCTTATGAGGATTCATAAGATAAGATCTATGCTGGTTATTCTTATGCTTATGTGGATTCATGAGATAAGATTTTGCTTATATGATTACACTTGTGTATTGGAAAATATCATGGATTTAATATTCTTCCCATGGATCAAGGATCCATTGTTGAGTAGTTGGTGGACATCATGGACTTGATGTCTGGAGACCATTACTCTGAGCATTTGGTGAATATCATGGACTTGATATTCGTTAGACCAATGCTCATGATATCATGAACTTGATATCTCATGGATTAGGGATCCACATCTAAGTAGTTGGTGGACATCATGGACTTGATGTTGATAGACCATTACTCCGAGCACTTGGTGAAAATCATGGACTTGATATTCGTTAGACGAATGCTCTAAACATCATGGACTTGATGTTATGTTGACTTGTGGTAAACATCATGGACTTGATGTTACTTTGAATATCATGGACTTGATATTCTATCTCTTGAGTTGTGGAGACTCATGGATCTAGGAAATCCACTTTTGGTTGGAAAACATCATGGAATTGATGTTACTTTGAATATCATGGACTTGATATTCTATCTCTTGAGTCGTGGAGACTCGTGGATCTAGGAAATCCACTTCTGGTTGGTAAACATCATGGACTTGATGTTACTTTGAATATGATGGACTTGATATTCTATCTCTTGATTCGTGGAGACTCGTGGATCTAGCAAATCCACATCCGGTTGGTAAGTATCATATGACTTGATGTTACCATGGAAAGATGATTCTCATATGGATATGAGATGAATGGTTGGGGAATGATGAAGAACATATGTGTTCTCATCATATCTGGTAGATAGAGATCTACCTTCATAGATGTGAGATCTATGGCGCTATTGGATCAAGCATCCATTGAGGTTATGTTTTCGAGTCCTACTATAGATGGGAGATCTATAGGTTGATCCTTCTCTCAAGTCCAAGAGGGAGTGTTATTGTCATGGGCTTTATTATTCTCAAGATCAAGAGGGAGTGTTAATATTTTGATCTTGAAATAATAATAATAAAGTAAAATGACAAAGAGGGCCGAATTGGATTAGTTCCAAGAGGGATGACTTGGAATTAAATTAATTCCAAGGTGCAAGTCGGCCAGCCTTGAGGAAGGGTTGTGACTTTTGAGGAGTCACCATTATGTGTATAAATTAAGTATGTAGATCTGCTCAAGGAACACACCGAAAACATAATGTGATAAGTACTTGAGCAGATTTACAAGTTCATTCTTTCACATTATTCTTATTCTTCTTGAGCGATTTATTTCAGACCTTCTAGGAAGCGAATTGAAGGTTCGAATTAGAGAAGAAAAGAGGAGCAAATTAGGATAGAGATCTTGCAGCCCTAGAGGAGCAAATTAGGGCAGAATTGTATAGCCCTAGAAGAGCAAATTGAAGACTTTCAAGAGCTGTTTCATAACAGTCATTGAGGGAAACATTGGAAGATTAATTTGAAGAATACAAAGTGCAGATTTGAAGTCTCTAAGGATTGATTCAGAGCTATAATCCGGGTATTATCTCTCCTTGTTCTTTGTGATTACTTATTATATCATGTGCTTAGTATTTGAAAGACCTCTATAGATTGTATATTCCTTGCTATAATCTGAAAATATTAACATATATGAATATGTTGGTATATTTATTTGTCTTCTTCTCAAATTGGGCTGTGTTACATATGTAATGATGTCCTTGTATGTTTTTTCTTGTTGATACTTATATGAAGCTTGCAAAACATAATCAACAAAGGATTTTTTATTGAAGTTCTTTTATAGGGTTCAAACTAAAATAATATATTTTAATAGACAAACTTGTTTTCAATAGAAATATAAAGTAGCAACACAAGATTTACCATAATCTATAATATTGATAAACATTGTTTTTGATTAAGGTTAAACAGGTTTTGAAGGGGCCCTGAACCCTTTACAAAGAAAATTTGACGGGAGCCAAAACCCAAAAACAAACAGCTGCAAAAGAAAGATCGCAAACCTATAGCAACCCAACCGACAGCTAAAAACAGCAGCCTAGATGTAAAACAAGAGAAGCCCAAGCTGGCCAGAATAAGGCCAAAGCCACTAATCCAAATGGTTTTGACAAGCTCCCATTACTTGAACTATGGGTTTTGAAAAGGCTCCCATAACCTTCCAGTAGAACCACAAGCTCCCATCACCATTTAAAAGCTCCACCTCAATAGAAGTGATAGGACAAAAAACAAGAACAAGAACAACATCAGCTACCAAACAGCTAATACTCAAATAAAGGGCAGCACTAACCCCCTTACAGCAACACACTTCCTCTTCCATACAAACCATCTGCATCTCAATGGGGGAGGCATCCGCCTAAAAAGGACAAACATGTGAGAAACATACCCTTACACTAGTTCCCAAAGCAAGTCTCCACCTCTATAAGAGACCTGAGAAAAAAGGAACTAGTCGAAGCTTAAATGGCCTGCATAAGATTAGCAAAATTATGAACAAGAGCCTTGCCAACAACCACCAAGAACAAATTCTCTTCCGACACCACAAAATAGACCCTTAACCAAAAACATGACTCTAAATTTGGCCTAGATGAGGTCGAGGCAATCAAGTTTAGACTAGGAACACACACAACCAAACCAGGTATGATAGAAGGGGAACAAAAAACTATCATACCCCACAAAATGCAGCTGCAGAAAACCACAAGGGAAGTCACCCACCCATACTTGTTCTAGTTTCAATTTCACCTTAGAAAGTCAGGAATGGTTTTGGGAGGTAACATTGCTGAATCTTGAAATTTGGCTAATTCTAATTTTTTTTTGAAACTCCTAAATTCTAAAATCTTTGTTATAACTTCTACGAAGCTGAAACCTATCTCAAACATCTTGATAGTATTTATATAAAATATAACTTAAAGTATAAGAATAAATGTAACTTATACTTAAATGTTATATTTTATAAATCCTCTCGCCCTCTGAGCTAAAGAAACTGACTTGAAGAAACAGGGAGTTAACTTGCAAATGTAAAATCCTAGCACTAGGTCGGAATTCGACCAAGGCTTAGGATTCATAATTCTAGCAACCCCCAAAATTCCACCCCTATTAAAAGCGAGTTTCAAGTGCCAATTGATGAGCAAAGTGAAGGAAAAATGCAAAAAGATGTTTTTTGAGGTGAAGTTGTGAAACAATGTAAAACTCCTAGAGGGATGGTGGAATCCGCTGCCCTCGTAGGATTCCCAATCCTGGCCTACCCCTGATATCCACCTTCACCATTGCTCCTAATCTTGGCCCACCTTCAAGGTCCGCCTAGGCATGCAAATCTTAAGATGATAAGAGAGAGATTTGACATAGCACGAAGGTCAGATCCTTAGGGAAAAGAGGTAAAATCAGACTGAGAAAGTGCAAACAAACATGAAATCAGACTCCAAGAAATGCCCAATTCAGATTGAAATAATTATCAACCCACCTTGAAACCATATTGCAAATAATTATGAGGTGAAAGGGGTGTGAAATGACATGAAGCAAAACCAAGAGGTAAAGTTGTAAGACAATGCAAAAATCCTGAGGCAGGGGCGGAATCTGCTCCCTACCTAGGATTCCCGATCCTATAAAAGGTAGGATTTCATCCCCCTTAAAGTATGAGTAACTCAAGCCACAGTTCAATCAAACAAAAGGAAAGTTCAATCCTAGACAAGGGCAGATCAATTAAGAAGTGAGATGAGGGGATTTTGAAGACAAAATTGCTGATGACAGAAATGTGGTGAAAATCCTAGAGGGACAGCGGAATCCGCTACCCTTTTATGATTCAAAATCCTAGCACCATCAAGATTCTGCCTCTCCAATCTGATCACCAAGAGTTCCAATCAACATAAGGCACAATTTGGAATGAAAATCTAAGGTAGAACAATGGCAATCACTTAAAGCAATGACAGATTCATCTAGAGTGAAGCAGTGAAAGTTTGAAGGCAAAGGGGCAATGATAAACAAAGAAGAAGGAATCCTTGGGGAGCAGCGGAATCTGCTGCCTTCCCAGCATTCAAAATCCTAAGCCACCTTAGATTTCTGCCTTGTCTTAGTGAGCAACATGAGGGTGTGAAGAACTGGCAAAGTCAGGTGCAAATCAAAGAGGAATTAATGGAGATAAAGGACTTAGAAACATGACAAAATCAGTCCTAGGGAGTTGGTTGAATTTTATGCCTCCCAAGGATTCATAATCTTAGGTCACCCTTGAATTCCCCTCCCCCCCCCCCCCCCCCCACATTAAGGTGAAAACAAGAAGGCATGGGGACGATTGAGATCAAAGCTAGGAGGGCGAAATGATGAAATTGATGATAAGTTGCAAGTGGGAAACTCGATTCAAACCAAGAGTGAAAGAGGAGAAGGGTGTTTAACTAAAATCATAAGAATTGGCATGTAAAAAAGTTCAAAATGAAAATCCTAGAGGGACAGCGGAATCTGCTGCCCTCTTAGGATTCCTAATCCTAGAAAGGGCTAAAATTTTGCCCTTATTATACGATGCATTCTTCCAGCCCCACTAAAAAACCAAGATCAAATATGAAGAAGGGAGAAAACAATGGGATGCTTGGTGGAAAGGCATGATGAATATGAAGAAGATATAATACAAAAATCCTAGGGAGATGGCGGAATCCGCCTACCTTCTAGGATTCTGAATCCTCTCACACACCTAATTTCCGCCTTGCATTCAGAGTGGTTGAAACACATACCAAACCTCCAATTTGGGCAATGAGGAAGAAAAATGAAGAACAAGAGCATGGGAGTGATAATATATTGACAAAAAGATGGAAAATCTGATCAGTTTGGCCAAAATCAATAAGGAATGAGAATAAGTTTGAAGGTGAGAAAGAGAAAATCCTTAGGAGGAGGTGGAATCCGCCACCCTCCTAGGATTCACAATCCTCACAACTAGCGAAATTCCGCTCAGAATTAAATCGAACCAACAATAGATATGGAGAGGTACGAAATACTTGTCAATTTGATGAAAAACTTGCTTCTATCCCTTCTCAACAAGGTCGGCCAGATTTGGAAGCAAAAGGGGATTGATTTAAATGATTTTGATTGGCTCAAAAGGGTACAAGCCGGCCCATATCTATACACACCCCTTCATGCCTCTTCAAATTGCAAATCGCTTATTTAAAGGAGATGATGATGATTCATTTTCTCAGCAAGCAAAGGCAGATATACCTCTGCAATAGGCAGTGAATTATCTTATAGAGACAGCGAATTATCTTGTTGAGGCAGCAGACTGTCTTGTAGGAGTAACTTCATCCTTGGATATAGCTTGGAGATTTAAGGAAGGCAGAAACTTGGAGTTTTAAGACAAATTTTCTTCAAAATCAGAGATAAGGTGCTAAAAGAAGGTCAAATCTGGGCAGATATGTAAACACAAGGCTCAATTAAACCCAAAATTTGGAGAAAATCAGAGTTGAAAAAGAGAAATTTGATCTTGAACTTATGAAAATCTACGATCAAATTGCATTTTGCCTCCTTGTTTTGATGTAATTTATTTCATGAAAACTTTAAGTTTGCCTTCATTTCATTTATTTCTTATCAATTTTGTGAGCTTAATGCATTTTTCTCTTTTGGTTTTGCAAGGTACACTTAAAAAAGGGAGAAGCTAGGGGAGCAAGGAGATGATGGCGAGGCCAAATTCAAGACTTCAAGGAGATGTTCAAAGAATGAGTGGAAGCTACAAGATCAGGCTCAAGGGCTTCAAATGAGGAGGTTCAAAATCAAGTTTCCAAAGTGCAAATTCAAAGATCAAGATCAAGATCAAGATGGAGAAAGAACAAATTTGCAAGCCTACAAGAAAAATCAGAGAAAATTATCTTGAATTTCCTCCAGAAATCCAAGCTCATTTGAAAGATCCAGCTACATGAAGGATTCCATCACTTCAAGAAGATCAAAGACAAGACATAAAAAGAGACATCAAATTCAAATCATGGTAATGAGAAAATTTCCAAGCATTAAGATGGGGAAAATTTGAGAAGATGAAGCAATTTGGGAATATGCCATCACAATTGAAGGCTTGATAATGTTGAATATCAAGAGATATTTTCTCATCACCAAAGGATTGATCAAGTCTACAAGATAAGGAGGATGCTGAGGTGGCACCCACTTGTCTTCTACCAATCAAAAAATTCCAATTACACGTGTCCAAGAACATTCAATCGTATTATGCCAAGTGTACAATTTTCTCATTGACTCTTAGAAGCATTGTAATGTTCTTATTGGCCCACAGAGTGGTGCCTTCATGTAATTGGGTGATAGTGTGGCAACCCTAATTAGGGTTTGTAATGGGTAAATCTTGGCCCTTGATCTTGAATTGATCTTGGCCCTTCAATGTAATTGAGCAACTATAAAAGGTCAAGGCCTTCTCATTTGTAACTCATTAGATGTAAGAGTAGGGTAGAGTAGGAGGAGACTTGTTGAAATCATTGCCATAATGCTATCGAAGTAATTGTTGATTCCTTGTTGGTCTTCATGGTGGATTACTTAATGTTGCTTTGGAGTATTGCATGGTTTCTTCAATTCCTCATTTAGGATTTTATTTCATGTTAAGTAGAAGTAGAAGTAGATGAATGAAAGATATTGTTGAATGGTGATTAATCGTAGAGCTAGTGCCCATAACTTTTGGTACTTGCTGATTGTAAGTAATAGTTCAAGGTTAGTTTGGGCCTAAATTACGAGTGTTTAATTTCTATTGGAGATGTTCATTTAGATTGCGCCTTCATAGGGTATTTGGATAAACATTTACAATGTGAAAATCATTCCCGCATCCATAGAAGATAGCACCATCCTATGCCTAGTTGACAGGGTGAAGCAAGGATTGGTTAGAGGCTCACCCCATCATCAACATTGTCTTGCATTCTAGGAGTAGAATAACTTTCTAAGCCCTTATCCTTTGAAGTTTGTTTAGTTGGAAGTGGTTGGAAGAAGTTAAAGTCAAATTGATAGCTATTGAATGAATAGCGTAAGTCCCTTTGTGATAACCAACATATCACATCATAAAACTGAGTGAAAATCCACACTAAGAACCACAATAAGAAGGAACCTTGAGGTTGTCTTATTTGATCACACAATTTGTCTACATTGTTTAGCATATGAGCATCCTTATTCAAGAGAGAGTTGGATATTTGGTGTTTCATCTTGAAATAGTAAGTATTCAATTCTATATGTTGTAATGGAAAAACTCACATCAATATAACCACAACAAAAGAAACCTCCAAAGGGGCAAAAACCCAAAGCAGAGAAGCTCCACCCAAGAAAACCTCAACCAACCACTCAGCTGCAGGGGCCCCAAACTCAACAACTTCTCCAATAGAAGAAGACAACCAAGAGGAGGAAACCAAGCACCTTATGAGAGACACAAAAAACTGGTTGCACTAGAGAGGGAGCACGAAAGACAACCTCAAGAAAAACGGTGTGCTAGCCCACAAAAGGCCACATCCACTACTAGCGGCTGCATCCAACAAAGAAAAAAACCCCACACACAAAAAAAAAGATTGAGGAACCAAATCAACAACTACGATCAAAATGCTTCCGTCCCCCACAACATTTCATCAACAACCTTCACTGAGAAGCAGACAATGCTGCCCTAACAACAGATAGGGAACATGAAGTGGAAGGACCCCACATTCACCACTATCAAGCCCTTGGATAGATCCTCCACAAACAAGCCATGCCCAAAGAAGAGCCACACAAAACCCACGAGGCCAAGGAGGATATCAAGAGAGAAAGCCTGCCCAGAATAGGTGGAGCCAAACTTGAAACAGATGGCAAGTCCCAAGCCATCACTGTCAACAAAACGGAACCCAACCAAGGGCGCAAATAATAGAATTGTACCACTTCAAACAATGTTCCCAACTACTGTAGAAATATGCTCATCTGCTTCATCATCCTCACCATTTGTAGCATGTCCCTCCTTTGCGGAAACCTTAGCATCTCCACCCTTCTCTAGATACATCAATTGAAGTTGTTTCATTTGATAAACATTGTTGTGATCTATATAATTATAAATATAGCAAGTATAAATACCCCCGGACTATTATATTTATTCTAGTAATTCTTACAAAATATTAATAAAATATTTAGCCTATTGACCATTTTATAAATACATATTCAAATATAATGTACTATACATCCAATTCAAACATCACTATCTTAGGTTTCTCATTCTCCTCATTATAAAATAGCCCATTTTGCTTCCCATTGTTTCTCTATTCAATATTTCAATTTCTCAAGCTTATAAATTTTAGAATGTTCTATATAATAATCATAGAGTTGGGAGGCTAAGTAGAGGAGAAATTATAATGTTATGATAGGAATAAGTACCTTTTAAATGTATATTGAAGATAATTGTAATTTTGCATTGTATTTATACTTTTTTAAGTTTATAGAATTTATATATTGATTCTTTTTAGTGTCACTCTCAATTTAAGTGTTATACAATTATTTAGTATATTTTTTAAAAGTGCTAATCTTTTTGTATTTAATTATGTGATCTTCTTTTATTCAATCACACTTAATTAAAATGTTATTTTCATGCTGAAATTCATTTATTTGTATATATTATATTCTTTGACTTCATTAGTTACTAGACGAGTCTTTTTTACTCAATGTATTTGTGGGAGTGTAGGTTGCTACATTTATAGCAGTATATGCAAATTGGGGATTTGCACAAATTAAAGGAATTGGATGGGGATGGGCAGGTGTCATTTGGTTATATAGCATCATATTCTATGTACCTTTAGACTTTATAAAGTTTGCAGTCCGTTATATATTAAGTGGAAAAGCTTGGGATAATCTCCTGGAGAATAAGGTGATTTTTAATCAAAATTTTCATAATTTATGAGACTGTATTACTGCTTTTGGATTCAATTGTGTGTATTTTACATCAATGCTCTGGATCATGAGTGTGATCTGAAACGTTGATGCAAAACACACAATCGAATTCAGAAGCTGCTTCTAGATTCGATTGTGTGTGCTTTGCATCAATGGTTTGGATTACACTCTGTGATGATGCAGCGATCCAAAGCGTTGTTGCAAAACACATACGCAATCAAATCTAGAAGCAGCTTCTGGATTCGATTGTGTGTGTGTTTTACATCATTTGAATCATGGCATCAACATTTTGGATTATAGAGTGCGATTCAAAATGTTGATACAAAACACACAATTGAATCTAGAAGTAGCAACAAAATTTCTACCATCTCATATGTTAACACCATAGCATGAATCAACCTTACTTAAAAATTTTAATGGTGTTGTATTGGTTTTCAGACTGCTTTTACAACAAAAAAGGATTATGGTAAAGAAGAGCGTGAAGCACAATGGGCTCATGCACAACGCGCATTAGATGGCCTTCAACCTCAATCAGATTCAAGGGGATTTTTCTCTGATAAAAAGGGATCTACCGAGTTTTCTGAAATTGCAGAGCAAGCTAAACGACGTGCAGAAATTGCAAGGTACATTTTCTATATTTACATGGTTCTTTAATTATGCCTTCGTTTTTATAAAGTTCTAACTAATAATATGTTTTGTTTTGTAATTCTTAGGCTCCGAGAGTTGAATACTTTGAAAGGACATGTTGAGTCTGTAGTTCGACTTAAGGGCTTAGATATTGAAACTATCCAACAAGCCTACACTGTATAGCTCAAACTACTAAAAGTCTAACAAGTCTCAAATAAAATATTTCATGATAGGATAAGAGAGTATAGCTTCATAGAATGACCGCCCTATGTAACATGGAATTTTCCTCTATTATGTATAAGGATTTTGTTTGTGTATTGATGGAAAAATATATTCCATCAAATATTTGATTGAGAAAAATAATAACATTTGTGTTTAGGTATTTAATTTATTTGATCTTTTTATGATACAAACTTTACATCAAAGCTTTATAGTAAAGTGGTTTTGCTGGTTGAAGTTCTAGTTTTATGCTATATAGTTTTTGAGCACTTTGTAAATATAGGTCTTCGTAGTTTGATTTTCATTTAATTAAGTTAATATTTTGAATTTAATTAGATTTTTTAAATATTTATTATTATTATAAACAAGTGATCATTACATTAATTAGAAGCTTGTGCATGTTATTATCTAATGAAATTGAATGTTAGTTGCTTTGTTTTTAAGGTTATCAAAACATCAAAATGGAGGAACATGCTTTAATTATTATCAATTTTTGAAAAAATGCATTATCCTAATTAGAAGTCACACTATTTTGGAAGATCTTTTTGAGATGGTTCATTTCTATACTAGAAAAATAAAAATAAAATGATTGAAATCAACGATGAGATATATCTTTATAATTAAGTCAAGAGGGGCAGCAAATTTGGTTGTAAACATTTGACTTTTTTCAATTCATTTTACTGTCTTATGAGCTGAGTTGGTGGAGTAGTGTAATATGTTTTATAATTCTCAAAACGTAAGTGAAACAACCAATTGGCTTAGTTGAATAAGCAAATTGAAATTTCTGAAGTTGCTAGACTAAAGATTTTCTACAATGGGGCAGTGAAAGTATATAGCTGCAAAAATAAGTTATATTCTCAACTTCTAAACATTATGGAGTTTGATTTTCATTTCAAGCTCAGAATTTGATTCATCCACATGCAGAGGTTATAATGAAACGAGCCGCTTAATGGAGATGCTCTGCCTTCCACTTCTTTTTCTAACATTTCAAATTGTCTTTTTTCCTCCTTTTGTTCACTGCAAATTTTAAGAATGAATCTCCAGATTCAGTTTTTCTTCCTTTTTATTAATGGCAACTCTCCCAAAAACGGTTATCATCCCCCCCTTTCATACGGGGAAAGTAGTTAAAATACAAACAGAAAAAAAAAAACAATTTCTTGGCGGATATGCAGAGGGAGAGAAGATCGAATTAGCAGGGGGCGACAAGAATCGGAAAGGAAGGAATACCAGGAGGCACTCGAGGTCGGAGCGTGTGTATATATTTCAGGTTCTTAATACCATTTTTATTATCCTGAAATCAATTGAAAGCATTGCTTTATGACGGTAAATTCTTTCTGCTTGCAATCAAGTCTGTAGTATTAGTTCATGATGGAAAATTTAAATCAAAATATACTACTGTTTTTATTTTTTCTGTAAATCCGTTTCATGAGGAATTTCTGAATTCATGCATACCAGAATGTCTTGGAATACCGATTTTTTTCTACAGATATTAATTTTTGACTTAAAATTTTGAAGTAATATTGTTTGTAAAGCCATACCCATAATTACAAGGAAGTTAGTAGAGATCGAACAGACTTGAACAAACTTATTTCCTTGTTTATAAAAAGCTTTTATGGTTTCTCAGGATTTACCTTACTCACAGCATTTCTCCTTATTGACCGATTCTCCTCTTCTGGTTTCTTAAACCATTGAACCGATCCTCTGTGGCATTTGGGATCGCTCTTTTCCTTTCCAATTTATTAAATACTCTTGCATTGGTGTTTTAAATGCCAATTTAAAATGTAGCTATACACAACCGTTTCTTGTTGATTTTAATCCGAGCAAATATTGCAAAGTCATTAACCACTCTATGCAAGTTTTGAGAACAGCATTAGTATTACTTACTATACTAATAGCTCGAACTATATACAAATGTAGTTAATCTGAATTTTTTGACATAGTTTCCTCAGCAGTCTGAATGCCTTGGGGCGTCTTTAAACATTAGCTGTACTTGTCCTTCTTGGTTTTATTTTTAAACCATATTGGAGTCTTTGTAAGTATTTTGTCAATCTGGCAACATAACAACAATTTTTAACAACTAGCTATCTTCTTCTTAATGCTTTTTCAGACCACCATTATTTTTTTTCCCTTTTTCTAGAATGACAAAGGTGAACAGCGATAATGATGTTTTTCCCAACATTACAGAAATTGTGTGCTGGCACAAAGAGAAGCTTCAGCAAATCGAATTGCCTTTTGGCCGTCATCTCTCTTATGCTCTTAGGATCATCTTTTTAAAATCAAACGGATAAAACTTTTTTACCATCAGTAACGTGCTCAAATTTTCTTTAAATATGTGTGCATTCATAGCGATGGAAACAATTTAACAATTTTACATAATCATTAAAATTCAGATTTATGTTATTAATGACCCATTTCGATGGATCCTTACTCAGTAGACGGTTGCTTTTGTTATGTGATTTTCATAACTGTGTAAAATTCAGCTTTTAGACGCATATCCAATAGTGGAAAT
The DNA here is from genome assembly GCA_027943335.1 of Chamaecyparis obtusa. Classification (NCBI taxonomy): domain Eukaryota; kingdom Viridiplantae; phylum Streptophyta; class Pinopsida; order Cupressales; family Cupressaceae; genus Chamaecyparis; species Chamaecyparis obtusa. Next base: position 1,324,743 of record BSBK01002440.1, on the reverse strand, counting down.
GCTTGCATAGACTCCCTTTCTATATATATGTTCTTCCAGGAATTCCTGTATATTGGGAACATATAGATAACACTTAAATATCCTATTTCAGCAGCTTTCTTCCCTAATTTATTCAAGTAATGTATATGTCCTTATTCGTTGATTGAAATCAGATGCTTTACTGGGATAGACTGTAGTTATGAGTTTTCCTTTTACAACGTGTACAGACTGTTCGGTCTTTCTACTTATTTGCTCTTCAAGCACTTCAAGTTTATGTTAACAAAATCCATACTTTAGAATCTGGAAATTTAAATGAATGGTTAAAACACAGTTTGGATTACGTTTTTCTACTTTTATTTTGTAAATGGAGCTGAGGAATTGAGCTTGGGAGTCAGGAGTGTATCAAGCAAATGTCTAATGGTGTACATTATTTAGTTTAATTATTTGTCAAAAAGACTATGTGTGGAAATGTTTTATAAACCTTACAAACTGAATTGTGTTATGAAAGGGATCTACTTAATGAGTTGTTAAGTGATTTAGATTTTCGAATGTTTTATGAACAAGTGATGATGTTACATTATTATATCGAACAAACGTTTGTAGGAATGAGGTGTTGTCTTAAAAATTGCCTCTTTTGCTCGAAGGGTAATGTTGTTATATTATGGATAGGAAGAGTGATGTGATAACTCAATTTTTGTATGTGTGCTGAATTGTAAAAGATCTTTATTATCATACATATAGTTCAAAGTTGTCATGATAGTGTAGGCATGGGCGTTAATGTCTTAGATCATTTATAAAAAATTGACTTTGAAAGATAGTTGTTCTAAAGTTTTCAAAATTGAAATAATAAATGATATCTTTTGGTTTATGTTACATAGATTTTTTAAAATATAGGTATGCTAGTTTATCCTCTCTTTAAATTCACGAGACATTGGATTAGGAAGGTCTATCAAAATTTATAGCTGAACATTTCTCTTTTGCCTTATTTGAAATAGGATTGGTTGTATTTGGTGATGGCTTCATGTATGTCATTAAATGGATATCAATATCATTTATGTCATTATTATGGTTATTTATAAAACCCTTGTTTTAAGATGTACGGGTATCATGTATGAACCTATCCATCTAGTTTTTGTATTTTTCTAGAATGTTGGTTTGTTATTGACAAGAACTTTGGTGTTACTAGGACGGTGTGTGTAGTTGTGTTTAGAGTATTTTTCATGGTTGGGAGAGTTGTAGGCTCACCTAGGGACCCTCTTCATAAAGGGAGTGTATTTGATCACAAGATGAAAATAATTATTCAACGACACCAATCCATCCACGATGAAGGTACTAAAAATCCACTTTAGTAAATGTGGTCTTGAGAATAATGATACAATTTGTTCACATGCATCTATTCTAAGTTTATACATCAAGGCAAAATTGGCTATAATAGTACATGCCTATGATGTGTGTGCTAGCTTGGTGGAGCTTCTAATGTAGCCAACAATACCAATAGAGGATATACCAACTCAAGGATAGTATAGTTTAGGGCTTTTACTAGATATGGTAGAAGAGTAGGTAAATAAAGTATTTGAGAGGAACTGATAGACTACGCCAAAAAAATGTGGGCAACCTCAAGGATTTACAATTAGTTATCTAGAATATGGTTATTTCTTACCACAAAGCCTTACTCAAGGTTAGTGACAACTTTTACACTTAGAGAATGACTAGTGACCATAAACTTTTGCACTTAGAGAATGGTAATTTAATCCATTATATGTGGTTGGTAGAAGTGGTTTATGACACTAAAATGGGAGGATTGTATGTGTTTATGGATACAATGCTCGTAATGGTCAGATCAACTAAATTTTTAAGCAGTAGTTTGTCACCAATTGAGAAATTTTTGTATGTTATGAATCATATGCATTTCATAGTTGATACTTCTAGCCAAGTTTGATATTGTTTTCTTGTATGTAGCAAACAATCACCCTAGCACAAACTTTTTGATTTATTTTAATCCAATTTGGGCACAAACACCTAGATATGATCAAGCTAATTTTCATCTTTAAAAATTATTGTTTGGTCACTTCTAATATGATTTTTTTTTCTTTCATTTAAATCATTGTGGTAACTCATCATTTTACAATATCTTTTTCCCTAGTTTGGTGGCATTGTACTTGCAATTATCACTAGTTTATGTCAAATGTGGTGTGGTACCAATGCAATAATAAGCAATTTAGGGAAAACATGTATAATTGTCAATACTAGTATAAATCATTTAGGCATGTGTAATCACATGTACATTTGTAATTAATTTAGTAAAAATGTGTGTTATTGCCCACTCAATTACAATTATTTTAGGATTAATGTGTGCAATTAACCATGCAAATTTTCATTTGGTGAGTTACATTACCAAACACTTATTTTGGATTCAAATTTAGATAACAAATTTCTTCCATTCAATATAAAATAATCATTTTATTTTTTTCTCACATTGTAAATTTGTAACCTATGAATTTTGCATTGGATCAACCCAATGCCAATTATTAGTTGAGAGTGCACTTTCTGAAAACCTAGCAAACAAATCAAAGGCAAAAGATATAACTTAACTTCATTGTCCCATTCCTTGTGAGTTTCACTATAATATTTTATAAAATATCAATTTTGCATTACCTTTTGTATTGTATATTATTTGAGTAACCTTTATAACAATATTTCTCCATCAATCTATGCAATATTATAAACAATATCATTGTATAGGCTTGTATAAGTTTTCATTGCATATATCTCATGTGTTGATGATGATATAAATGTTATAATTGTGTAGATTCATGTAGTTCTTTTTACTAATAAGCTTTTTATGAAGACTGCAAGAATTTGTCTAAGACAATGAATGTAATGCCAAGATCTAGAAGCTCAAGAGATAGCACAAATAAGAGAGAGAAGATAATATGATCAAATGAATAACTCAATAATAATCAAATGATAATGAATAATAGATGTATACAATGTAGATGTGCCTGAATATATAGACAATGTATGATAACTAGAAGATATGCAAGCGATAAGTTATCAATCACATTAGGTGTAATCACATGTCCACCAAAGGTGGATCATCCTCAATTGTACAACCAAGTATGTGCAACAATGAGAGGATGATAATGTGATAAGAACACTTAAGGTGGATCTCACACACAAAGAAGTATGAGATGTCAACTATCACCACCTAAAGTGGAAATTCTCCTACATCATGTGCTAAAATGAAATGCAAAATCTTAGGTGTCTCAATGACAACTAATATGCAAATGCATTATCTTAAGTAAACTTAAGTAAAGTGTAATTAGTAAATACCTAATTACACCAACACACCCCTTTAAGTGCAACTTAGGCGAATGCACTTAAGTTCACAAAGCTAGATGAAAATGCATGATGGGTCCTGGCTACTAGGCCATGTTAGGTAGCCATGTGCAAACTACAAGTGCAAAAGAGATGCAATGTAATCTCTCATAAAGAAGAGAAAGAGAGAAAACTTCATGGGAAAAACCCTCCCCCAAAAAGAGAGATACGTACAATAATAGAAAATGAGAGAGAAGACCTCATGTGAGGAAAAGATCCCCCCATAAGAGAGAATAGAAAAGTCAAATGACCCCCCCTAAAGAAATATCCCGCACACCCAAGAGAGCTCGCAAGTGAAGATACTTGCTCTCAGTGAAGGGTTTGGTGAAGATGTCTGCAACCAGCTCTGTTGTAGGACAATACCACATCTCAATGACCTGCTCTTGTATCAACTCTTTGATGAAGTGCATATGAACCTCAATGTGTTTGGTCCACTGATGTTGGACTAGATGTCTTGAGATCTCTATAGCACCCTGATTATCACAATGAATGACTGTAGGTCATGGAATGCTAAAACCAAACTCCTTCAGGATATGTTAAAGCCAAACAACCTCTGTAGTTGCAGTAACAACCCCTCGATACTCAGCCTCATTCGAAAAGAGAGCAGTAGCATGCTGCTTCTTACTCTGCCAGCAAATGGGGCCTGAACCAAGATGAAACATGTAACCTGAAGTAGACTTGTGACCATCAAGATCACCTGCCCAATCTGAGTATGTCTATCCAACCAACTCAAGTCTTGTACCTGTTGCATAGTGAATCCTATGTGTATGTGTACCTTGTATGTAGTGCAATATGTGTTTGGCGACCTTCCAATAAAGCTCATGTGGCTCTTCCATGAAGCGAGAAACCATGCCAACTGCAAATTATATGTTAGGACGTGTATGTGTCAAGTAGATGAGACTTCCAAAAAGTTGTCTATACAATGTAGCATCAACAAGTGGTGTGGAACACTTAGCCTCTAACTTGACACTTGAAAGAAAGGGAGTGGGTGCAACCTTGCAATCACTCATGCAAAATTGAGCAAGTAAATCAAGAGCATACTTGAGCTGAGAAAGTATGATCCCTACTGAGGACTGTGTGATCTCAATACCAAGAAAACAATGAAGTAAACCCAAGTCTATCATAGCAAATCTATCCTGCAAAGAAGACTTGATGCTCCCAATGATGGATGAAGTACTCCCTATAATGATCAAGTCATCAACATAAAACAAAAGTATCGAGTGTGAGTCATTCTACCGAAGAATGTAGACATTCGAATATGAATGACACCTAGTGAACCCCATTGAGAGAAGAAAGGAATCCATCTTGGCATACCAAGCCCGAGGAGCCTATTTGAGGCCATAGATAGAATTCCTTAACCAGCAAACCATAGAAGTATCTTGGATGAATCCATGTGGCTACTCTATAAATCTCCTCATGAAGATCTCCATGTAGAAATGCACTCTTTACATCCATCTGATGGACAACCCAACCATGAGCTGCAACAATAACAAGTGCCAAACGAATGGAGTTCATCTTGGCTACAGGTGCAAAGGTCTCAGTATAGTCAACACCAGGAACCTGAGAGAAACATTTTGCAACAAGTCTACCCTTATACTTATCCACACTTCCATCCGCTACAAACTTGGTCTGATAGATCCACTTACATCGAACCAACTTCCTTCCCTTAGGAAGAGGAACTAAGTCCCAAGTGTTATTCCTCATCAAAGAGTTATACTCATCCTCCATAGCTTTGTCCCACTCAGGAACCCCTGAAGCTTCTTTAAATATTTGTGGATCTGAAGCAATTGCAATATAAGCATGTGGAAAATATTTGTGTTGTGACCTTGTCCTCTTGGTGTATGAAGGATTCCCCACAACTAAACTTGCTATATCAAGTGTTTGTTGTGCCCAACGAGGTCTAGTGGATGAAGAAGATGAAGGAATGTCCTCGACTATTTCTTGACCTTGCGAAGATGGAAGCCAGCGAGTCGGGGTTGAAGGAGTTTCATCTTCCAAGTCACTATCATCACTATCATTATCCAAAATGGAGGAAGAAGAAGGAGTTGAAGAAGCCAAACTAGGACAATTCTCTTCAAAGTGAACACTCCTCTCAAAGAATATCTCATGTGTCTCAGGATCCATAAGCTTGTATGCCTTAAGAGTCTCAGGATAACCAACAAATATGCAAGGCTTACTTTGTGGTTTCAATGCCCTGTGTTTCTGTGGAGGTATGGTTGCCTAAGTTGGACAACCAAAGACTCTAAAATGTTTCACAACTAGTTTTCTACCACACCAAGCCTCAAAAGGAGTGACTCCATCCAAGGCTTTATGAGGAATTCTATTTTGGATGTGATTGGCACAACATATAGCTTCAACCCAAAAAGCTTGATCAAGAGACTTAGCATGAATCATACAAGTGGCTATCTCCTTAAGGGTTCTATTCTTCTTTTCTGCAACACCATTCTACTGTGGAGTGTAGGCAACTGAATGCTGAAGATCAATACCCTCAAGTGTGCAAAAGTCTATAAGCCTTGAATTCACATATTCTCTTCCATTGTCTGTTCGAAGAATCTTGATGGCTTTCCTTGATTGCTTCTCAACATGAGCCTTGAAGGTGAGAAATTTATCAAGCACTTCATTCTTGTGACCAAAGAAAGTAGACCCAAGTGTAGCGTGAAAAGTCATCAATGAAGGTGAGTACATAACGAAGGTGAGTACATAACGAGCCTTGCCAAATGATGGTACTGGAAATGGGCCCATTACATCACTATGAACCAACTCAAGAACAAATGTTTCTCTCCAAGACTTCCCCTTGTCAAACTTCTCTTTGGGATGCTTGCCCACTTGACAACATGAACATACACCCTTTGAATACTTGACTTGAGGTAGACCTTTGATCATATCCTTGCTGCTATGTTGCTGAAGATACCGATAGTTGAGATGTCCAAATCTTTCATGCCAAAGTTTACTTTGAGAATTTGAGTGTGTCAGCAAGGCATGTGAAGGAGACTTGGGCATAAAATGAGAAAATGAATAAAGCCTTGTGTCATGATTAGATTTTCCTATTGCCACCATATAATCATCCTTAAGATTATTTACTACAACTGAATCAGGAAGGAACTCAACTTTATTTTCCCCTCCATAGTGAGTGATTTGGTAAATTGAAAGGAGGTTGGTGCTAAGGTTTGGAACATAGAGAACATCTTTGAAAGCTCCATTTTCCATCTCAACTTCCCCTTTCCCTTCAACTTCCACTTGTGTATCATCTCCTACATAGATGTGAGGTACCTTAGATGGTTTCAAAGAAGAAAATTTCTTCTTTATAGCACCCATATGATGTGTGGCACCTGAGTCAAGAATCCATTCCTCTAAATTAGTTGTACTTGCCACCAATGCTTTCCCTTTACACTTTGAACTGGAAGGCGATGAATCCTTTCCCTTGTAGGCACTTGACAAATCAATATGATGCTTCTTGATTATGTTTGTCAACTCGTCAATTTGTTTCTTGTGGCATTGATGCTCATCGTGATTTGGCTTCTTGCAATATGAACAAATTTTCTTCTCCTTCTTAGAATTGTTCCTCTTGTTGTTGGAAGAAGACTTGCAATGTTGTGAGGAGGAAGATTGTTGAGTGTTTGATTGTGATTTGGCCTTCCACTACTTTTGCTTCTTGTTGGAACCTTTCACTTTGATTCCTTTGATTCCAATTATTAGCCACCAATGCCTTAGACTTTGAAGACTTGAGAATCCCCATACTAATCAATTTTTCGTGTTCTAAGACCAATAATTCTGCAAATGATTCAAATGAAGGCTTAGTAAGGCACTATCCATGGTCAACTTGTGAATATAATAACTTGAAACAAAAGTTGCATATTCAGGAGGAATATTTTTCAATAAGTGACTAATCAACTTCGCATCCTTCATGAGATTACCACAATCCTCAAGTTGTGCTCTATAATCATTGACTTTGTTGAGATAATCTTGGATTGTGTCAAAATTCCTGGGCTCCAATTTGAGAAGATCAGTCTCAATTGAGAATCCCATTTCTTTATCCACTTTACCAAACAAATCAACAAGTTTATCCCAAGCTTCTCTAGCATTGTTCATGGATTTGATGTGATACATGATAGCTTCAGAAGCATTTTCTCTCAAGACTCCTAAAGCCTTACAATTTTTGGATGCCCAATTAGCTATTGCAACATCATCATCATCAATAGGTTTTTTAATTGTACCATCCACATAAGGATTTAAACCTTTTACCATTAACTTGATCCATACATTATCTTTCCATGTAGCATAGTTATGTGGAGTTAATTTTGCAATAGAACCCATGATGCAAAAATGAAAGAGCACAAGAAAGGATGAGACACCAACACACAAGACACCCCCCAATTCACTCAGTCAACCCCCCCCCCCCAAAAAAAAAAATAAAAATAAAAATAAAAATGATGATTTTGACACTTTATATATATTGCGTGTACAATTGCCACTTGCCAATTTTGGGCCAAAGTGGAGTTCTGATTTTGAAATTTATAACTACCTTTATAAGGCCAAATCAGACTCAAATCAATATTGCTCAGAATCAAAGCAAATCCTAAGCATAACAATGATCATACAATGCCAAAAAGGCCTATTTTTTAAGGTGATATTTTTGCCCAAATAAGGCTACAATTTGATAGAAAATCTGGAAAGTACTCAAAAAATTACACTTTAAAAAAAAATGACACTTGAAAATATGTCTGTATGAGCCCAAACAAAGCCACTGAAGTTGAAAAATTGAGGATCAAGTAGGTATGGTCACCAAAAACTATAATTTTTGCAAAATTTGTAACCAAAACCAAAACATAACACCACCACTAAAAAGTTCAGGAAATTCTAGCCAAAATATAAAAAAATGCACCCAATTTGGAACCTGGATGACCAAGGTATGGCCTCTTGAAGTTGGACTACAAATCTAAAAAATACAAATGGTGAGGGCTACAAATTTTTCAAACCTTGCCGATGTCATGAAAATAATAGCTTAAATTTGACGTCCAAAAGGTCGTCAAAACAATGCAAAAACACTTAGAAATGACGATCGAACAACCGTCAATTTTTAAATCATTGGTTGATGATGCAGGCTTGAGGTTAAATTTGATAGCTAAACGCACGTCAAGGCAAAAAAGAAATTGACACCAATGACGACTATATGGCCGTCAAATTTAACTTCGTAAAACACTGTGAAAAATGCAAAAAAATTAAAAAAATTATCGGATATGTACGGCTTGCCACATAGATTTCTATGGGAAATAAGAGGACACCACATGTCCTCGTTGATGCGTTGACCGAGCGCTAGCTTGCATGGCCATTGCTGGGTGGATCGTGTGCGAGCGAAGCTAGGGCTATCGAGCTGAGCAGAGCTAGGCGGCGATGGACCGGCGGCTCGCGTGGCGATGGGAATGTTAGTCCCACATTCAAAGAGTGGTGGTAGGTAGAGTTAGTTTTAAATAAATTTTGTTGTATGATAAACAAAAGCCTTCGGTGACATTGTGTTTCCAACTTGGGGTCGACGTGAGCTAATAACTAGTGCTCGATAAAGTGCTCTTTTGTGTTGATAGTGTGGAAAATCTATGGGGAGCTGACAACCCATGAGGCGGGTTGGGGTTTGACTACCCAGTCTGCACTCTTCCATACTTGGTATGAGAATATTCCCTAGCGCCCTACAACCGTTAAAGGCCTAATAGGCTAATATTTTTGCCACAAAATATATTTCTAAAAATAGGAAAAATAGCCAGATCCAAAAAATCAATTGACATAATTCAAAATAAACTCAGATCTGAAAGAAAATTTGCCAAAAAAGTATTACCCAATTGCAAATCGGGCCTTAGAGGTCCGATTTGCAAAGAAAAATTGCCTCAAATTTGACTTTTGCCCAAGGTAGGAAAATTTATAGTAAAAATTTATCAGAATGGTCACCTGGATGCAATGGTGAGGTCCGATCTTGCTCAAAATGCTCCCACAAAGTGTTGATCTCAGATTTGGTTCGTGACCCTCCAAAAGTTGAAGCAACAATGACTCTCTAATGGCTATGCAATGAAGACTCTTATGGCTCTGATACCATGTAAGAATCTTCCTAAGAGAATGAATGTAATGCCAAGATCTAGAAGCTCAAGAGATAACACAAATAAGAGAGACACTTGATAAGTAGGAGATATTTTCCACAGCAAGTCAAATTGTGATATTGCTATCAGGATTTAATTGTGTAGTTTTTGAGTCAAACTCATTGACCCGTGTTTCATGAGTAGTGGTTCACAGGAACCCATCTCTCATGAGAATGAATGGAACACTTAGCACTCATTGGATCTAGGTGATGCTCATAGAGGTGAAGCATCGAGACTTCCTGACCCATGTTTCATGAGTAGTGGTTCACACGAACCCATCTCTCATGAGAATGAATGGAACACTTAGCACTCATTGGATCTAGGTGATGCTCATAGAGGTGGAGAACTGGGACTTCCGACCCATGTTTCATGAGTAGTGGTTCACACGAACCCATCTCTCATGAGAATGAATGGAACACTTAGCACTCATTGGATCTGGGTGATGCTCATAGAGGTGGAGCACCGGGACTTCCTGGGAAGTCCCGGTGCTCCACCTCTATGAGCATCACCCAGATCCAATGAGTGCTAAGTGTTCCATTCATTCTCATGAGAGATGGGTTTGTGTGAACCACTACTCATGAAACATGGGTCAATGAGTTTGACTCAAAAACTAAACAGTTAAATCCTGATAGCAATATCACACTAAGAGAGACAAGATAATATGATCAAATGAATAACTCAATAATGATCAAATGATAATGGATAATAGATGTATACAATGTAGATGTGCCTGAATATATAGGCAATGTATGATAACTAGAAGATATGTAAGTGATAAGTTATCAATCACACTAGGTGTAATCACATGTCCACCAAAGGTGGATCATCTTCCATTGTACAACAAAGTATGTGGAACATGTGCAACAATTTGATGATGATAATGTGATAAGAGTACTAAAGGTGGATCTCCCACACAAGGAGGTATGAGATGACAACTATCACCACCTAAAGTGGAAATTCTCCTACACCATGTGCTAAAATGAAATGAAAACTCCTAGGTGTCTCAATAAAAACTAATATACAAATGTATTATCCTAAGTAAATTTAAGTAAAGTGGAATTAGTAACTACTTAATTAGACCAACACAGACTAATCCAATATTATCCTACTATTAGTTAATTCCTTGTTGTACTTTTACTTTCAACTATTGAGAGAATATCATTGATTTTAAGTCTCCAATACCTTGTAGATTAAATACTACAAATATGACAATGATTGCAAGGCTTGTAGGCTTGTTATCTTTTGTAGCTTGTGTCATTTAGGATAGTGCATACTCACAATGGATGATTTATGCCCAAGCCTTTGTTCCACCATTGTACCTATGCTTTGTTTATCCCAATGCCTTTTGGAAGTTCTATCTCATATGCATTGTTAGAGAACCTCCTTAGAACCCTACAAGGGCTAATTTTATTTACATTCAACTTGTTGTATTCACATATTAGAAACCTTTCTTTCCTAAGATGAGCTAGAACCAATCACCAACATTAAAAAATTAATTGATTTCCTTTATTGACCATCTCTCTTCTTGTACTTGATAGTGCTTTCCTCAAGCTTTCTTTTCACTTGTTCATGCAAATTTTGTATTACATTGTCAAAATTTTCACTATAAACACTTATTGTCTCTATTTTACCTATATTCCTAAGTTTGTACGCTCCTCTAAGATGCATACCATACATGATCTAAAAGGGACTCATACCTGTACTTCTATTAGGGGAATCATTATATTCAAACTCATCTTGTACAAGTACCAAGCTCCATTATTTTGGATGCATACTTACTAATCTTTGCATGATGTTTCCAAGGCTTCTATTGACTACTTTTGTTTAACCATCAGTCTTAGGATGGTAAGATAAGATAAAATTCAAATAGTACCCAATTCCTTCCATTGAATTCTCCATAAGTGTCCTACAAATTTAGTGTCTCGATCAAAGACAATACTCCTAGGAGTCCATGAAGTCTAACTATCTCCTTGAAGAATAAATTGGTATAGCAACATCACTTATTTTTTTTAAATGGGATGAAATGAGCCATATTAGAAAATCTATCAACTATCACAAGTATTTATTCCGAGTTCTTGATAGAATAAGTACAAAGTTCATGCTTATCGAATCCCATGGCCTGGTTGGTTTGGTAGCAACTGATACAAAACTGCATTCTAGGTATTACAAACCTGCATTTTGGTTGTTACCTTTGGCATGTTTTCATACGTTACACCTCTCTACAAATTTCTTAACATTAGTGCTAATACTTGGCAATATTAGTGTGAACTCAATTGAGCTAGTGTCTTGTTTTGTCCAAAATGTCCTACTAAGTTGCCACTGTGTTTCTCCTTCAATAGGTTCTCTCTCATGGAAATTATTGGAATACAAAGTTGCCTTCCCTTGAATAGTACACCCTCCTATCATGTAATTCATCTAAGGATTTTTTTAATCTATTAATAGGATTTAAACATTCTCCATATGCCTCTTTGAAGTCCCTCCTTGTACATCTCCTTTAGATCATGAAATCCTAATATGCTCACTTGAGACTCCTGCATGATCAAATTCCTACTCAAAGCATCTACAACTTTATTAGGTTGACCACTCTTGTCTTTAATTTTAAAAAGTAAAAGATTGCAAAAATTAGACCCATTTGACATCTCTCTAGCTCAACTTATGTTCACTACTATTAAATTACAAAGCATGATTATCAGTGAGTAAAACAAATTCTTGGGCATGAGATAATGCCTCCATTTCTTCAAAGATTGTACAATGACATAGAACTCTTGATCATATGTTGAATATCTCTTCTTTGCATCGTTAAGATTTTCAATGAAGTAAGCAATCGGATTGCCATCTTGCGGGACAATGACTACAGTGGTCCCATTGGCATTACATTCAACTTGAAAAAACTTAGTAAAATCAAGAAAATAAAAGATAGGTTCTTCTATAATTTTTTTCTTAGGCATATGAAAACTCTTATCAGGAGCTTCATTCCAATGAAATTTCCTTTTATCTCCCTTAATCGTATCCACTATTGGAGCACAAATACCACTAAAATCCCTCATGAATTTTCCATATAAACTAACAATCCCATGAAAAATTATTACCTCGAAGATACTCTTACGAGTAGACCATTCAATGATTACCTTTATCTTCTCCTTTTACATCTTTAATTCTTCTAGTGAGATGACAAATACCAAGTAAACCAATTATGTCTTCAATAAAATACACTTCTTGAGATTGATTAATAGCTTCTCTTCATTCAACTTGCTAATAGCATTCTTAAATGCCTAAGATGTTCTTCCTTTGACTGACTGTATACTAGGATGTCATCCAAGTATACTATGACAAACTTGTGAAATATTTAAGCACCCCATTCATAAACCACATGAAAGTGCTTGGAGAATTAGTTGAATCAAATGGCATAATGACCCATTTGTAGAGTCCATCATTTGTCTTGAAGGTTGTATTACACTCATCACCTTCTCTAATTCTAATATGATGGTAGCCACTTTTCAAGTCTATTTTACAAAAATATTTATCCCCACTTAAGCAAGCTAACAAATCATCAATCTTTGGAAAAGGGAACCTATACCTGATATTAATTTTATTGATTTCTCTGGAATGCATGCACATTATGCAACTATCATCCTTCTTGGGACTAAAAACTATTGGAACAATACAAGGGCTTAAAATTCCCCTTATCAACCCTTTCTCCAACAATTCTTGTAATTGTTTCTTTATTTCTTCATTCCCCTTCAGTGTCATCTTATAGGCTGCCTTGTTTAGAGATTTTTCTCCTGAAATCAAGTCTATGTGATGATTGATGCTTCTTAATGGAGGTAAAGCATTAGATAGGTCATCCATTACCATGTCTAGATACTCTTTCAACATGTCTAGAATTTCTTCAAGAAAATCAATCAATTTTGTACTACTAACTACATTTTTTAGTTTTCCTATCCTCTTCCTTCTTTATTTGGTGTTAAAATTCCTTACCACTAATAAAAATCACTTTGGAGCTTAGTTATGCAATAAATTATTCTTATTTTAGGGGTGTAAGAATGTGCTTCTTTCCATCTTTCTCAAAGTATTATTATTGTGCATCCCATCATGCATAGACTTTCTATCAAGAAACCATGGGCATAAAAGCATCCACTATTTAAAAGATATTAGACCTTGGTCTCTCACAATTTTGTCTCTCGTTGTCATCTCTATGATTTATGACTCTCCGTCCTGCAACTCTGTGTTGGCTGTAGGTAGAGGTCTTAGTGTGGGACCTATTGGCGTTGCCTCTTTTGTTTCTATGTTTCCTGTGACTACACCTGTATCAATGCCATTTGGGTCTCCCCTTGGACACCCGCTACTACTCCAAAGTCTTTTGTTGCAGCTTTTTCTCCTAGGTCTTCTATTTCTAGGGAATTTTCACCACCTTTAATTGTGGGTGATGACCTTCCATCTATTGTCTTGGGTTATATGTCCTTTCTTGGAGACCCAACTTATCTATCTATGGGTGCCCATCCTTCCTTGGTCAAGACTTCTCTTGCGATGGTTCTATTTTGTATTCATGTGGTGGCATCTGGTAAGGATCCTACGTTGACTCCTAGTTCATCTCCTGTGGTTTCTTCTCTCTCTTCTTCGACTTATGCTCCTACAACCATTATTTCTTCAGGTGTTGTTGCTAGGGTTGCTAGTGTGGGGAACTCTGGGAAGCAACATGCTATGAGTAGGCCCTTTCCTATTTCTAAGTCCATTGCCATCTCGCTGGATGTTGATATGGAGAAGGAGATTGATCATAATGTCTCTGTATTTTCTTCCTATGGTGTGATATGTCAGTTCATGGGGGTTCTGGCCTAGCTTCCCACATCTATACGTTTGGATCTCACAAAATTGGGAGTCCCTTCTTACTAGTACTATTTATATTTACCCTATGGAAAAGGATTTTTTATTGCTAAATTTGAGAATGTTGAGGATAGAAATATGATATTGTGTGATTGTATTTTTAGTTGGGGAGACATATTTATTCTTATGGTTAAACCTTAGCATTTTGATTTCAACCCTGCTTCTGAAACGTTCAATAAGATTCATATTTGGGTCTGACTCCCCTATCTCCCCCTTCATCTATGGGTTGATTCTCTTTTAGAGGAAGTGAGAGACACTCTTGGGGACTTTCTGATAATGGATGAGGAATCATCTAATATTATTCATTCTACCTTTTCTTGTATTTTGGTTGATTTGGAGTTTCTAAGGTTTTACCTGAGAATATTTTAATTGGCTCTTCTAAGGGTAAATGGATCCAAAATGTGGACTATGAAGGGATTCCCTTCAGGTGTAGAAAATTCTTTAAAATAGGCCATGTGGTGGCTCAATTCAGATTAGAGAAAAAGAAAAAAATTTCTTCATGGTGGAAATGTGCTATAGTTCAACATTATACGGTTGAGAAGAAACTTGATAACCAAAGGAGTTTCTCCTAGGTGGTTGTGCAAGACTCTCTGGTCCTTGCATCTTTTTCTCAGGTTTTTTCGGTTATTGATGGTGGGCCTGCTGAGAACATTGTTTCTCATGCTTATGTTTCTTCTTAGGTTGATCTAATTACTCATGAAGTTGTTGTCGAGGTTGGTTCACAGTCTCATTTCTCTCTAGTTGTGTGTGGGAGTAGGCCCTAATATCTACGTCCTTTGATAGTTCTTGTTCTAGGGATAACAATCTTAGTAGCTTTTGTGCCTTTAAGGGTAAATGGTGAAGTTGTCTCTGAGGTAGTAGGTTATGTTGGCCTTGTTTCTCAAGATGGTGATATTCCTATTTTGGGTTCGAAGCTTTGGTAGGATACTATTGCTAAGGTGGAAGAGGGATGGATTACTATGAAAGGAAAGAAATCTAAGACATCCACACCCTCTTTTGACATGACTCTACGTTCCCACAAGGGAGGTGCTAAATGTAAATCCTAATGGTTCTTTACTATGGGTGATTGGGATGGAGGTTCTATGGTCCTGTCTTTGGTTGTGGGCTACATGTTGGCTTTTCTGTGTAGCTTTAGTTTCAGGTTGTGGGATTCTATTGGTAAAATACATATTTTGGTCTTGTCCCATTCTTTCTTTTGGTGGGCTATCATGGAATATCTTTTGTAATATTTTGTAAAGGGTTTCAAGTCCCTTCAAAACCTATTTTTTCCTTAATCAAAAACATCGCCCACTATTTGATCTTTGTAAGTTCATATTTGGAAATCCACCTTGCACTATTCATTGACCAAGAGCTGATGACCCTTTTGCAAAAATGATACTTTGTAAGGATTAGGATACATTATCTTTTTCAAGCCTAGTTTCTCCACTATCTATATTGAAACTAGATTTTATGTTCTCCCACTATCTATGATGACTTTCCAACATTTTCGTACACTCTCACATGTTGTTCTAAAAAAATTATTTCTTTGAGGTGGTTCTATCACCTCCTTGTTGGGGTTAAGTAGCACCCTCTTCATCAATAATGATTCACCAACTTTAGGTGCATCTTTTAAAGTGACAAGTTGTCATACATCCTCTTCTTCACCTTCAAAAATATGTGCACTCCTCTTACTTTTGGTAGGATTTTCTAAAAAATCATAAGATCTATGACCATATTTATTACATTTTCCAAAAAAACATCTACCCCTACCTCTTGAATAGGGCCTTCTTCCCCTAAAAGAATCATTACCTTGGGAAGATTGTTTTTAGTGATGTGAACTACTAGCTTCTTCATTTTGAGCATGCCATTGTCATCTACCACTTTGTGATCCTATTCCTCTAAAAATTTGTATTTTTCCTCTTGAGATTTGTGTTTGTTTACTGGATAATTTATCTTCTACTTTGAGAGCATATTGGTATGCTTCTTCCATTGTTCTAGGAAAAAAAAGGTTAATTTCATCTTGAATATTTTATCTCAATCCATTGAGATATCTAGCCTTTTTTCAGGATCATCTTCGATGTGACCATCTCTAATGGTCAACCTATAATATTCTTCTATATAATCTTTAACTAACATGTATTTTTGTATAAGATTTTATTAAGTTGGTAATCTTTGGGAAAGAATTTACCTTTTAGTTTAGCCAACATTCTTTCCTAGTTCTTGATCTTAGACTTTCCTTTCTATCCCCTTTCTTCTTGTAGTCCATCCCACTAGATAAATGCACAACCCTTCAATCTGGTTACAACAAACTTCACTTTCTTGGACCATCTGTGACATTCTCATGCTCAAAATATTTTTTTCATTGCATTGTTTTTTTCGATCAATTCCTCAGCATCCAGACTACCTTCATACATAGGTACGTCCACCTTTTGTCTGGAACTTGCTCCCATAACCACTCTAACAATTCTTGTTTCAACTCCCTCATCTTTGGGCTCTACCTCTTCTTCTTGAGGTTCTTCATCTCTATCACTGACATCTTCTATGTCAATTCCCCTTTGCATAAGTTCCATTGCCTGAAATCGTACTTGAATTTATCTCATCTCTTCTAACATCTCTTCATTTGCAGCTTGTCTTCCCCAACCTCATCCTCTTCCACATAATCTATATTCCATCTCTTGATAGAGAAAGTCTTCTCACAACTATGAGAGCTATTTCATCTCTAGATACCACTATGGCATATGACTAACAAATAATCTTCTTCTCATACACAAACTTTGATATTCAATAATGAATTTCACAAGATGTATTATTAATTTATACCTCTCTTTTCTTTTCTTCTTTTAAAATCATAACCTTCTTTCCACTTACATGTAGATATTTTTAATTAAAAATAACGCTAAACTTGAAACTAGTTTAAAAAATGCCTTTATTGTAGGTATCACCACCCAATTCCTCTACTATATGACTACCTCCAAGAGCTCCATCAAAAACCACTAATTGTTCATACTATGCACAACTCTGATTTTCACAGACCAAAAATCTCCAAAACACACAATAATGAGAATTGATTTTAGATGAAATATTCACCTAAGAAAAATAAAGACTTTACCCTTCATTGTGATTTATCAACCATTGTGAATGGTAACTTTATCTAAATTGTTGATAAAGAGGTCCTCTTTGCATGACTATCAAACTTGAATTATTTAAACAAAAATGCCAAGCAAATATACAAAGGTCAAGCCTAAAGTTGAAGGAGTGATCCAAAGAAATAACGCCTTCAATAATATCAATCTCATAGGCCAATGTAGATACAAACACCAATGCCAATTCAAACACATGAACAATCTATACCAACACAAATGCAAGAAACAATGCAGATCCAAACATAGGTGGCAATTCAAACACCTATGCAGATGCAAACACACCCACTAATCAGGAGGAAGTTTCCTGTGAAGTCACGTTCGAGGGCGGAGCTTCATTATTTTTTATTTTCCTCAAGGTATGACCTAGCTGGTAAAACATACGAGCCACAAGCCTCTCCAAAATCTCTCCCTTCTACTTTTTCCCCTATCAAAAGTAGGTGTAGACAATAATTTCAACACATGCAAAATCACAAAGATGATATGAATACAAAATTCCCTTCAATTTGAATGTAGATCACTTTGTATGGGTGACACTAGGATGAGGTCATGGGTTCAATACGGGCTAACTAATTTGCTTTTGTTGTGCATAGTCCTTTACAACATGATTTGAGCTTGGTGATAGGACATATTGCAGATGAAATAATATGTTGGCGAGCTTCATTAGATTAATACAAGACAACGCAACCCAAAATACAATCAAATCCATTTTCCCCTTGGATCTCAATTTTTCTCTGATACCACAATGATGAAACCACAAATAAAAACAAAATACTACAAGAAAAGAGAAAATAGAGACTTATATATTCCCATTCTGTACGTGAACTCTCTCTCTGAATATTGCCTCTATTTATACATGAAAATAGGATAATCTAAGCTCCCAATAGACAATAGATCCAATTAGGACCCATTTATTTAGGATCATTTCTAACCTCCTATGTGTTTGTTAAAACAAAATGATTCGGAGCATTGTAAATAAGTTACAACCTCTTAATTTATTAATCTAGAAACATCAACCAAGACTAAACACAAAAGAAGAAAAAATGCAAGAAGTCATTACACAAGGTTTGAAATATTTTCACATGAGTCAAGGGATCACCTTTTCCATTGTAATCCTCCAATTGAGTTATTTCCATGTTTTGAGGGATAATGGTATAGAAAATGTCATGGGAAAGTGGGATAGCTATATCACATGTTGGCATATTGAATTTGGATTGGGTTATGGAATCCAATTGTTGTAAGGATGAGACACTTTGAACAAGGTTATGGATGATTGGTTCAATGGATAAATTGGTATTGGGCATGTTTTATTGTGAAGGAGTTGCAACATTGTAGGAAATGGGTGTAGCATTGGGGGTAGGAAGGTGGAACATTATGGTAAGTGGGTAAAGGAGATTGTTGGGAAATACATAGAAGATTCATGGAAGGAGGTATATAGAAGTTGTGACTAATAAGGATTCCTCCAAGACTACATGTTTAGGATTGATATTTTGTGCAAAGGTAACCATGATAGGTGATGTATATGTAGGCACATTAGGCGATGTTGTTGGTATAGGAATGGAATTGTCAACATGATTTGTGAGATTAAAAAAGTTAAGAGCTTCAACACAACTTTTGATAGGCATGATATTATTACTAACAATATGAGAAATGACATGCAAAACTTCCACACCATGTTCAAGGCTTTGGATCATTCTCCTCAAACCTTCAATCAAGTGGATTGCCTTACTATTCAAGTATTCTTCACCCATCTATTGTCCAAGCTTTTCCAATTCATTGGAAAGCTTTCCCAATTGGTCAGGAGATACTCGTGTTAAGGAGTCATCCTCATCATGAGAAGTGTGGTAAGAATGGTTCTCCACAATGTTAGGTGTTTATTTCCAAGGGGCTAACACCGAAATAAGAACAGTCAAATTTTTTTGAAAGAGTGGGACAGGGTGCGCCCTACAAAACAACCTTTGGGATTTTAGATGTCAACTCTTCATGAGTGGTGTTTGGAAAAAAGGAAGGGAACAACCTTTAACAAATAACCTAGAATATGCACCTTTAAGGAAGAGAACGTGTCAGATGGTATCTGCAAGAGTTTGACCATTCTTGGTCAGAGATCCATGCTTTTATTCACTATGACACGATGCACCATAGACCCTTCATTGTTGGATGGGAGAACGAGAAGCCAAAGTTGCTAAACATAGAGCTCACACACTCATATCCCAGATGCGGGAAGTACTTGCAAGGGTCCGAATAGAAGTAGAGGACTCCTAAAGGTAGTGAAAGCCTTTCTATCCAAGGACACGGTTTATGACCCTATTTATCAACAAACATAAATAGTTCATATAAGAGTCGAAAGAAAAGACTTCACTTCCTAAAACCAATCTTCTCAAGGAGAGGTTGTAAAGGATACAAGTCATCTTATAGTTTAGATGAATTGCGAGGAGAGGGAAACTGTCATGATCAAAAGTACACCTAAACAAACATAAAACAATTGCACCCAAATAAACAAACTGGATCACACCTATAAAGATTCAGCACATGACACAATGATTACGAAAAATGAATGCACAATCCTCTTGATTTATTAAGAGAAAATATACCAAGGAAAGAGAGAATGCCCCATAAAAAAAATACTACAGTATACATCCTTGTTCAATAAGCCATAGGGCCTTTTTCTCAGAAAAGTAAAACCTCTACAAATAATATAGAGTATTTCTTTAACCTACTAAACAAAAGTTCAATATTTCCAACCTTATTTCCCTCACCAGTCCCCATGATTTTATAGAACAACCCTTGGTAGACACGCTCATAAGAATGATTACAATTAGATTTAATCAATCATCATGACAAAGAATTTGGCATGGATTCCTCGATTTCCCATGCTCCGGCAAATGTATTTCTTTGATTGGCTAGTCACAGTGTGCTTTATCAGCTGGGGTTGAACAAAATAAATCATGGCGGCTTCATCAAGGATGACCATAATTGCAAAGACCAACTGAAATGCATGTCTAAGACATCTTTATTAAAATGCCATTGGTTGTAGAAGTTCACACGTAGAAGAATATTCCTTAAATCTGCATTGGCGGGTCCTTCAAGCGCGGGTGTCCCAAGAGACATGTGGCGTGATAGCGAAACTTTGAGGGAAGGCATCCTCTAGGCAGCAACTTAAAACTCTGATGGGTTAACACATGTCAACCCTCATCGAGAAACTTTGTTGTTGCGAGGGTGTGTCACGAGTGAAAGTGGTCAAAGTATAAACACAGGATGTGTTAAGGTCAACGGTGTAGGAGTCTAAATTTCTAGCGACTTTCAGTGGATCTCGACAAACCGGGAATGAACCTTGTATCTCTACCTGCACAAACTAGATCCTTATCTATTGTACTAGAGTGTACTCACTCCAAACTTCTCAGATCAATTATCCTCGATGAGTTAATGGTTGAGCTAGAAACACCTGAAATTAAAAGAGTAGTTAGAGATTTCCTTGGGGATGAAAACAAAAAATTAATCAGAAAGCATAGATCAAACTAGAGGGTCCAAGGCATGGAAAGAAGCTACAAAAGAAAGCCATTGAAGAGAGAAATTGGAATAAAAGCACCATAAGATTATCCAAGAGTTTCCATTAATCATGTTCAAAAATTTAAAAAAAAAACAAATTGAGAAATTCGACAGTTGTAGAGGAAATGGATACACCAAAGTTTGAGAGTAAGTCACCGCATTTGTTCTTGGTTTCGTAACGAAACTCTATATTTGATAACCTGCTATCAATAACAACACTAATAAAGCATTAGATTAACATGTCAAAAAAAGGAAATTAGACAACCCATGGATTTTGTGTGTGCAAGGAGTTAATCCTTTCCCTTACAAATTGTGAAATGGTTTCCACCTATCCACTAGACTATGCAGGTGACATTTGTTCCATAGCCGACCGAATAGAGTCTTGTTGCCAATAAGGCATCCATAGATCTGACAAGGTTATCACCTTGACAATCGCTAACATTTATCTACTGCTAGTCAGGCATCCATAGCCCCAATAGAGTTGCTAACATAACCTAAATTTTTTGCACTTTTTGCATTTTTGCTTTTATTTTCTTTTAGTTTTCTATTTTCTCTTTTGCCCTTTTGGCTTTGATATGCACGAATGATTACGACGTCATCCTTCCAGGTTGGTTGCCAAGGTGGTAGAAAAACATCTCTGATTTTTCACCTAGCGAACAAGGGAAGGACATCTCATTGTCATTAACACGGGTGTTAAAATGAGGAGTGTGTAAAATCCAACTAGATATCACTAATTTCATCAAATGAAAGATATTAATGCTAAAGATTGCGAAAAACATATTAGTAGGCAACGATATCAAAAATAATCTTTCATTTTAAACCAAGAGTAAATTCAATTACCTTTTCTCGACACCCAATGTGTACAGATTTCCTTTGATGACACTATTGACAACCAAAACTGCACTCGAAGACCCAAAAATGGACAAACAATAATTCTTGGAAAATGAAAATAGTACTTTTGCAAGTTGATGTGGCATTCTCTCTACAAAAGGGCAATATTTTTAAAAGGTGGCACACGACATTTAACAAAATTTGAGAGCCATAGGTATAAGATGTTGCAATTGTAGCTTAGAGATATGGATACACTGGTCAGACTGACCTACCCATTGTCTCAAGAACCTTTCCTAGGATTCATAGATGATGATAGGCTAGCCACATTAATAGGCACAAATGATAATTTGGTCCTCGCTACCCTGAAATGGGTGTTGGGTGAAGATTTTCTACATATTGAGTACCATTATAGGCTCAACATGGACACTTCGTTCAAATTTTTGGGCTCTCTATTGGACCTAGGGGAACCTAGGGACGTGATTAACTTTCTCACAGTGGGCACGTTTGGAAGAATTTACTGTAGGGGGCTTGAGGATGTGTTGGACGTGGCTCGTTGTGGTGTCGGGTTTCCACTGGCAGCCAACTTGAATATTTTCCTCAAGACAGAAGCGAAAGTCCTATGGGTGTCTTTTGTTTTGAATTTATGCTATAGGCCCCTCGACGTGTATTGTTTCTATGCACAAAACGGGGTTGATTTCCTGAAGAAATACTTGGACCTAGATGTGGAGATGACTGAGGAGTGGATCAAGGAGTTCTTTCTTAGGGTCTTGTTCGAGAAAGTGTGGGATTCTGCCATTGAGTCGAGTGAGAAGGAGACTTATGACATGGAAGAATGCTCATAGGAAGGAGGGGATGACTCGAGAAAGGATGGGCCCAACTCTGGAAACACGTGACCCACGCTACTGAAAATATATTTTTCTTCCTAAAAAGAAACTAAATGTTATGATACGAAAAGTGCAAATCACGAAGAAAAATATTGCTTATTTTTAAAAAAAAATTATATGTAAATAGATATATCAAAGATAAATGAAAAATATATACATTTTTCTCATTTTATCCCAGTGTCTCTATTTTTTTCTTCTATCGTTTACCTTTTTTAATTGTTCATTTCTTTAAAGCCAAAATAATAACTTTAATGATTTCTTGTAAAGTAATGAAATATCATAACAAGGGACCTCACTATCGTACACTGAATGATGGTAGGTCAAGAAATATCTTTCGGGGAACACGCGTGAAAATGGGGAAATGTTTTTGCATTGGCATGTTTTCTCTTAACAAAAAAAAGGGGGTTAGTGCACATAAATAAAATCACTGTGGTTTTTTTTTTTTTTAAATCTTGATATGCGACGATGATAATCGTTAGAAACACGATGTGGACTAACATTGGGGATTGATGTATGTACATGGGACACTGAAAACATGTCACATTGTGTGGTAGCGCTTATTGAAAAGAAAACTACCCTAACCTAACTATTTACACTAACCTTACAGCTAAACTTTTTACAAGAACCCATTTACTGGATTTGAGAAATAGATACCCTGGCGGCCTATCTTTTTCTTTGCAATTAATGGCTCTAAGACATTTTGACAAAAGAAAGGTAACATGGGCATTACCCTTCTTGGGTGTGATACATCAGGGATGATGACATAATGTTTTGTTTTAGGTATTTCCTTTGACATCACATTAGATGGTGTCTCAAAATATTTAACAAGGCTCTTTTCATACTCTAACATGAGCATGACTTGGTCGAGCTAACAAGTAGATGGTTTCAAACAATACTTAATTGGGCTCTCATTCTCCGCTTCTCTTTACTCAGTAAAGGTTTTGGGAGGGAGCTCTTGGGTCCACGTTTCATTTAAAAGAGTCTTTGAAACCTCTGAAACTTGTACAATGAGAGACTTGTCATCCTTAAAAAAATAAGGGAGCTCAAAAAAGAGGAAACTTGGATCATCAGTCTTTGGATGTGGCAGGGGAAGACATTCTTCATCTTGAATCATGCTCGCTTGTGTCAGCTATGGGTCATGTTGGCTTTGTTCATCCCTCTGCTTTGAGTGCCAAACCATCGGTTCACCCTCGAACAACAAAATTGTATTTGACATCAAGATCTGGAAGGAGAACTCCAAAAAATTGGCCTAGTTAAGTTCATCTCCTGTCGTACATGAAGCTTCTAAAGCTTCTGCATGTGTGAACTGGTTCTTCGGGACCAAATCTCCAGCCATATACAACTCCTTTGAAGATGCCTGAAGCATATCCAAGGAATACCAAAGGGCACTCTATTGTCTTACAAGTCCAGTGATCCTCAACTCACACTAAAGATCGAACAACATCTTCCCTGCATTAGGAACTCGATCCTCATGATAAGGTTGAGGAGAAACCCAATCAACAAAACTGTAGCATCTTGGTTCCATAGTTAATTGGACCCGGACCATTGCTTTTCATGTGCACTTTTTTGCTTCATTCAACCTAAGAAAACCCAAAGCGTGCACTAACTTTGGCGACTGTGTTCAGCTTTGTCCCTCCGAGAATGCCAAAAAATATTGTTGATTCCTAAGATGCTCATGCCTAAATAAGGGCAATTAGGAATTTTTGTAGGAGTGGGACGGGGTGTGCCCTACAAAACAACCTGTGGGATTTTAGAAGTCGCCTCTTGATGAGTGGTGTTTGGGGAAAAGGAAGGGAACAACCTTTAACAAAAAACCTAAGAAAAGGGGAGGCGAAACACCAAATCAAAGATTTGTTGGATGAGAAGAGAATATGCCAGATGGTATATGTAGAGGTTTGACCATTCTTGGTCAGAGACTCGTGCTTGCATTCACTACAACACAATGCACCACAAATCCTTCATTATTGGCTGGGACAACGAGAAGCCAAATTCATTGGACATAGAGCTCACACATTCATATCTCATTTGCGGGAAGCACTTGCAAGGTTCTGAATAAAAGTAGACTCCTAAAGGTAGTGAAATCCTTTCCAGCCAAGGACATGGTATACGACCCTATCTATCAACAGACATAAATTGTTCATATAAGGGTTGAAAGAAAAGACCTCACTCCCTAAAATCAATCTTCCTGAGGAGTAAGGTTATAAAAGATACAAGTCATCTTCTATTTTAGATGCATTGTGAGGAGAGAGAGAAACTGTTATGATCATAAGTACACCTAAACAAACAAATAAAAATTGCACCCATGTAAACAAACTAGATCACACCTATAAAAATTCAACACATGACATAGTGATTAATAAAAAGGAAAGGACATCGAATGCACAGTCCCCATTATTTATTAAGAGAAAACATGCCAAGGCGAGAGAGAATGCCCCAGAAAATAAATGCTACAATATACACCCATGGTCGATAAGCCATAGGTTTTTTCTCAAAAATCTAAAACCTCTACAAATAATACCGAGTATTTCTTCAACCTACTAAACAGAAGTTCAATATTTTCAAACTTATTTCTCTTACGAGTCCTCGGGGTTTTATAGAACAACCCTCGACATACACGATCATAGGAATGATTACAATTAGTTACAATCGATCAACATACTGAAGAATCCGGCATGGATCCCTCGATTTCCCATGTTGCAGGAAAATGTATTTCTTTGATTGGCTAGTCGCAACATGCTTTGCCAACTGGTCTCAAATAGAATAAATCGTGGCGGCTTGATCAAGAATGACCATGATTGCAATGACCAATCAAAAAGCGTGCTTGAGATAATTGTACTAAAACATTGTTGGTCATGGAAGTTCACACATGGGAGAATATTCCTTGAATCCGCATTGGCGGGTCCTTCGAGCGTGGGTATCCCAAGAGACACATGGAATGCTAGCGGAACTTGGAGGGAAGGTATCCTCTGCGGACTAGCTTAAAACTCCAACGGGTTGATGAGTGTCAACCCCTGCTGAGAAAGCTTGTTGTTGCGAGGGTGTGCCACGAGTGAAAGTGGCCGAAATATAAACATGAGAGGTGTTAAGGCTGGTGGTGTAGGAGTCTATATTAGGTATGTCATGTGTAGGCATAGAGGTATCACCTAATTCCCATGGAAAATGCTATTTGACTCGGGTTTTATACCCTTGGTATTGAAACTTTTTGAAGTCATAAGTCTATAGCTTCTTCTCATAGGGATATTAGATGTAGAACTAAAGGCCATAAAGCGCAAAACTATATATGAAAGAGATGCTTAAATAATGCAAATTCTCAAAAGATTTATCAATTAACTATTGCATAAATGAAATACAATTGCCAATTTAATTTAACTAAGATCTATAAATGCATAAAATGTTAAATAGATGCATACTAATCAAATCTAGACATTCAAATAAAAAATGGGGAAGATGTAAGAAGAGTCAGGCTCACCAAAATGTAATGGGTGAGAAATAGGGTTCACTAGTTCTTGCATGCAAACTAGGGATCTTAGGCCTACTTCTGCATGACATTGAGAGGGGAGTGATCCAATTGGGTCAAGATATTGGGAAAAAAATAGATTCAACAATCCCTCGTGAGGAGTTGAAAATAATACTGCAATTAAGTAAAATAAATGTGGAAACTAGGGTTGAAGGTGGAAAAATGAGGGTTTTCACTATACACAGAGATATAAAAATCAATTATGCAGACAATAGAAGTAGATTTGGAGATAAAAGATAGAGAGGAATCTATTACCAAAATTTGAGGGATGATGTTGAGCAAGGTAGCCTTGTCCTAGGATGAAGTTGAATGGGGGATCCTTGACCCTACTTTCTCGGATCTATGAAAGGGAAAACTATGGCTCTCTATTTTCTCAATTTGAATCCAAATTTATGCCTCCATAGATTTCCACCTAGACACATAAATTTGATTTGTTGGCCAATTTAGGAATTAACCTTGAACTTGAAATAATTTGAATTGGAAATGAAATTGTGGTGTAATTAGCAGAGGGTAGATCTAAGAACTGGATTGATTATACCTTCACAAGTCTTCTTTGTGTCGAAATATTTATGAAGATGTTAATGTTGACTTGTAGGGCTGAATTTCTAAATAATTTGATCATGGATGCCATCATAAATGCTTTAGATGTGAACTTTACTTCTTGTCTTCAATACCTTGGATGATGCTTGATCACTTGATCTTAGGATGCTTGAGATCTTGAATTATTAATGTGTATTTATGTGTGTTCAAATGGGGAGGGGGCAGAGGTGTCGAGATTTTTTTTATACCCCTCGCTAGCATTGAGTCTGAAATTTTGAAGCAAGCTAACACATGATAAGTTTCCCCACTCTCGCAAATTAGAAATTAGACCATTTAAATTTGGACCTCGATTATCAGGTCAAGGTCACACCAAGTGACCTTGTCTTGGGACAAGGTCGCTTCAAGCGACCTTGACCTCCCAATAAAGGCAGGGTCAAGGACCTAAGGTCCATAATGCAAAGGAGAAGTCAAAATTTGAACCAATATGAGCATAATCAAGCATGATTGAGCATGAGAGGCCAAAATGCTAAAGTGAGCCTAGGTGAGAAAAAAATTGTATGCAGATACAATTTATAACGCTACAAATAATATAAATAAGCATAACAATTTGAATATACCCATTTAAGAAGTTGTGAGAGATAAATGCCATCTCCTTACATCTAAACCAAAACTGCATTTGAATGAAGATCATTGGCCATAAAGTTGAATGGGGCTTCCAACATGTTGATTGGCAGGACCAAATACCACACTTTTTCTTCCAAATGTGGACAAGAGGCTTTCACCTTATTAGGATTTGCTCGAATAGGATTTTCCCAAGACCACCCATTCCCCAAAGGGCTTTGATTTATATATCCACCCTTCTTCCCTTGTCCAAAGTGATTGTTTAGAGCATATTCAAAATTTGATCTTTTATTTTATACCCAATTATGATTAAAAAAAGAGTTGACCATTCCTAATATTATTCTTTTGTGTTCTACCATTTTGATGATTTGGGCGAATAAATCAATTTGACTACTTGTGTCTAGACACAAAAAGCTTCCTCTTATCCACTTATCTACCTCTCTCAAAGACCCATTGAGGTATATGGTGTTCAAACAATTGATTCCCTTTCAAATATTCCAAAACTACCATATCCATGAAATTATTAATATGTACTTTTGATTTGAAAAGTTTATAATAAAATAAACACATTTTAAAACTTGGAATGTTTCATTTTCATAATTTTTTTAATCAAATTTACTAAAAAAAATCTATACATATATGTATATGTATGTACATATACATATATGTGTATATGTGTGTGTGTGTGTGTGTGTGTGTGTGTGTATAACATTGAAGATTCATTCTTACAATTTTTAAAAATTATATATATATATATATTATATTATTAAGTTTGATATATAATAATAATCATTTTTTAATAATAATAATATTTATTTATTCATTTCTTGTAAAAATCATATAGCATGTGAGACATCTCCTTGAATATAGCCTCTATACTAACTGATTCAATGAAGCCTAGAAAATAGAGGCTAATATATGATATCATCTACACCATAGCCTACTATCTAACATTACTGTAGAATATAATTATATGTTTTAATATTTTTATATTGTATATCTTTAATATTTTAAATTATTTAAAGTTGTCACATATTTGTGACCTAACTTATTTAAATTACTATCAATGCCCATCTGTGTCTATTATCCCACTAGGTCTAAATGAGTGATAAGGTAGAATAGTTATCATGATGAAAAATTGGATTCAAACCTGAGCAATTCAGCCCTCAAAAATAGAATTGAAGCCCTCTAGTCTCCATATATTTGAAAAGAAAGAATAAAATTTGAAAATCAAAATAGCAAAAGAACATTCATTATCCACACCTACAAAAGTACATAGGAAACTACACTTGTCTAGCATGCATTTGGTGTTATAACAAAGTATTCATTTTTTTCATCAGAATTAGATTTAATGTCATGTGGATTTTAAAATTATAAGATCATATAACTTGATCTGATAATATTTTTAAGTGAAAGATTAAAAATATTATTAAAAAAATATAATAAGATTATTTATTATATATAAAAGTTATTGTCACAAGGCAACTCCAAACAAGACTTGTCAAAAGGATGATCCTCCAATTTCATAAATATGGCATGCAGGTCTGAGATTATAGACCACAAAAGTTCACATTCATAAATTTGAGTTCCTTAATTTTCAATTTTATTATAGCTATATGTTAGCTTGTGGTGACTGATCAGAAAAGTACTATCCAGGAAAGTACTGTACACTTTTCATTCGTCGTGGGGTTAACTCGTCAAGTATTTTTGAGTTGACACGTCAAACATTTCCCTAGGTTGACTCGTCAAGCCTTTTCTTAGGTTGACTCGTCAAGTATTTTAGGGTTAACTTGTTAACCGACATAAGCCTTGTTATATTGTCTTAGGGTTAGGGATTTCATTATGATGTATGCTTTTAGTACTTGTGGCGGAATTGAGCTGTAAGGGATTACAGATTGTAATCAGGTTGTAATAACTGGATAATAAAATATTGGACTCATTGTTGGTGGATGTAGCCCAGGGATTGGGTGAACCACATTAAATCTTTGTGTCTTGTGTTCTCTTCTATGTGGTTTATTATTTTCTGATATTGGTTATATTTGCACATAATTGTTATTTCTGCCTTTGTTAATCCTAACAAGTGGTATCAGAGTGAGGTTATTTCGTTCGTTCTTTCATCTATTCTCTGAAGCAGGTCTCACAAGTCAGTGGGAGAGTCTCTTAGTTAAGTGGGAGAAATGGCAGACGAGGGTAGGCTGAAGGTTGATACGTTTAATGGGCATAACTTCCAGTTATGGAAGATGCAAATGGAGGACTATCTCTATCAGAAGGATCTATGGCGGCCATTAGAGGGAATAGCCAAGAAAGAGGCAACAATGTCTCAGGAAGATTGGGATATTTTGGACAGGAAGGCATTGGGGAGTATTCGTTTATGCCTGGCACAATTGGTGACATTCAATATTACTGGAGCAACGAAAGCTAAAGATCTGATGGATACCCTAGCGAAGTTGTATGAAAAGCCTTCAGCTTCAAACAAGATATTTCTTATGAAGCATTTATTTAATATGAAAATGGTAGAAGGTGGATCAGTTGCTGACCATTTGAATGAGTTTAATACAGTTACAAGTCAGGTAGCCTCAGTTAAAATTACTTTTGATGAAGAGGTTAGGGCTCTCTTGATTTTGTGTTCTTTGCCAAAAAGATGGAATGGCTTGGTAATTGTTGTTAGTAATTTTGTTTCTGGTTCTAATACCCTAAAGTTTGATGATGTTATTGGTGTTATATTGAGTGAGAAAATTCGTAGGAAAAGCTCAGGGGCATCCACATCAGGTAGTGTATTGAATGCAGAAAGCAGAGGCATAACAAGAGATAGAGGAAACAACTCTGGAAATCATGGAAAATCATGAGGGAAGTCAAAGGGAAAGAGGTTTCAGTCAAGAGGACCTAGTGACTGCTGGTACTGTGGAAAACCAAGACATAAGAAGAAAGATTGTTGGTCTCGAAAGAAAGATCAAGGAGACAAACATGATGGAAACAAGGAGGTAAATGTGGTAAGTAATAAATCTGAAGATGATGCTTTGATTCTTTCTTTATAAAGTATTGATGATTCATGGGTTTTAGATTATGGGGCTTCATTTCATGCTACACCCCATAGAGGTTACTTTCTTGATTATGTCCAAGGGGATTTTGGGCTGGTTTATTGGGGAGATAATGAACCTTGTTAGATAGTTGGAAAGGGAAAAATTAAGATTAAGTTGTAGAATGGGAATCATTGGCTACTACAAGAGGTAAGACATGTTCCAATGCTGAGTAGGAATTTAATTTCAGCAAGGCAACTGGGTGATGAGGGTTGCACAATTACTTTTAATGATAGAAATTGGAAGGTTTCAAAAGGTTCCTTAGTAGTAGCAAAAGGTGTGAAAGTAGGCACCTTATATCTTTGTACAGGTCATACTGTTCCTTCTCCTTTAATTGTTTTAGAAGATAATGAATGTTTAGGAACGGTGGCTACAGTTGAGCAGAAGAACATCAAACCGTTGTTGTAGATTCTGACACAACACTGTGGCACAATAGACTTGGGCACATGAGTGAAAAAGGTATGAAATTACTTCATTCAAAGAAAGTCTTATTTGGTCTGAAATGTGTCAATATAGATTTATGTGAAAGTTGTGTTTATGGAAAACAAAAGAGAGTTAGTTTTGTGAAGAGTGGGAAGGAAAAGAAAAATGAGAGATTAGAGTTTGTGCATACAGATGTATGGGGACCAGCTCAGGTATCTTCCCTTGGTGGCTCTCTATATTATGTTACATTTATAGATGATGCAACAAGAAAAGTATCGATTTATTTCCTTAGACAGAAATCTGATGTATTTCAAACTTTTAAGAAATGGAAATGCTTGGTTGAGAATGAGACTAGTAAAAGGTTAAAATGTCTCAGATCTGATAATGGTGGTGAGTATTGCAGCATAGAATTTGAAGATTATTGTTCCTCTAATGGTATTCATAGGCAGAAAACTGTACCAAGGACTCCACAAGAAAATGGAGTGGTTGAATGCATGAACAGGACAATAATGGAGCGTGCAAGGAGTATGAGGTTGCATGCTAGGCTGCCCAAAAATATGTGGGCAGAGGCTGTGAACACTGTTGTTTATTTAATCAATAAAGGCCCCTCTACTCCTTTGGACTGTGGTATTCCAGAGGAAGCATGGAGTGGTAAGAAGGTGAGTTATTCTTTTCTCAAAACCTTTGGTTGTGAAGCTTTTGCACTTATAGATTCTAAAAACAGAACCAAGCTGGAAGCTAAGTCAAAGAAATGTGTATTTGTTGGATATGGCATTAATGAATTTGGTTATAGGCTTTGGGATTTTGAAAATCATAAAATTGTAAGAAGCAGGGATGTCATATTCAATGAGAAAGTATTGTACAAAGATTTGTTGCAGCAACATGAGAAGAAAGAAAATGATTATGTAGTACTGGATGATACTCCAAAAGATGATGTTTCGGTAGTTCCTTGTGCTCTGCAACAATAAATACCACACACCCCAGTGAATGTTAGACGGTCAACAAGGCTAAGTAGACCTCCAGAGAGATTCTCTCCCTCTTTGTATTCTATTTTATTAACAGATGCTGGTGAACATGAATGTTATAATGAAGCTATGCAGGTGGATACAAAGCTTCAGTGGGAGTTTGCAATGATAGATGAAATGGACTCCTTGCTAAAAAATCACACTTGGGATTTATGCAAGTTACCTACAGGTAAAAGGGGTTTACAGAATAAATGGATTTACAGGATAAAAGAAGAGGATGGAGGTAAAAAAAGATTTAAAGCTAGGTTAGTTGTAAAAGGATTTGCACAGAAAAAGGGTATTGATTTTGATGAGATATTTTCTCTAGTTGTTAAAATGACTTCTATCCGTACTCTTTTAAGTATTGTCGCTACTAAAGATTTGCATTTAGAGCAGCTTGATGTTAAAACAACTTTTCTTCATAGTGATTTGGATGAAGAAATATATATGGTCCAGCCACAAGGATTTGAGGTCAAGGGTAAGGAGAATTTGGTGTGCAGATTGCAGAAAAGTTTATATGGCTTGAAGCAAGCACCTCGGCAATGGTATATTAAATTTGACATTTTTATGAATGAGCATGGATATAGTCGGTGTCATTATGACCATTGTGTTTATTTTAAGAGGTTGGATGATGACAACTACATTATTTTATGTTTATATGTTGACGATATGCTTGTAGCTAGGTCTAACATGGATTACATTAAGGGGTTGAAACAACAGTTAGCACATTCATTTGCTATGAAGGATTTGGGGGCAGCAAAATAAATCCTTGGTATGAAAATTTCTAGAGATAGGAAAAATAGGAAATTGTCTCTATCTCAGGCTGATTATATTGAGAAGGTGTTGCAACGTTTCTCTATGGAGAATGCCAAAGCTGTCAGCACACCTTTGCGTGGTCATTTGAAATTGACTAAGGATATGTGTCCCAAGAAACCAGAAGAAGAGACTAAAATGTCTAAGGTACCTTATGCTCCAGCTGTAGGGAGCTTAATGTATGCTATGGTATGTACTAGGCCAGATATTGCACACGCAGTGGGAGTCTTTAGTCGATATATGAGTAACCCTGGTATTGAGCATTGGAATGCAGTCAAATGGATTCTCAGATATTTGAGAGGTACATCCAGTAAGTGTTTACACTTTGGGGGTTCTACTACTATTGTACAAGGCTATGTTGACTCAAATTTGGCAGGAGATATAGATAGCAGGAGGAGTACAGGTTATGTATTTACTATTGGTGGGACAACAGTGAGTTGGATTTCTTGACTACAAAAGGTGGTTACTTTATCCACTACAGAGGCAGAGTATGTTGCTGCTATAGAGGCAACCAAGGAGATGATATGGCTTCAATTCTTCATGGAAGAATTGGGACATCCTCAAATGGGTAATTTTCTGCATATAGATAGCCAAAGTGCCATTCATCTTGCGAAGAATTATGCTTTTCACTCAAAGACTAAACACATACAGTTGTGGTACCATTTCATTCGGTCATTTTTGGATGATGGGCAGTTAAAGTTGGAAAAGATACATACATATGATAATCCAACAGATATGTTTACAAAGGTAGTAACAAGGGAGAAGTTGAATTCCTGTTCAACTTCGGTTGGTCTACTAGACTAAACAGAATAAAGGGACAGTTGAGTCCAGAGTGGTTGGATCCAGTGGGAGCCTCACAGGGTAGTGGTTTAGCTACACGATTAGTCTCCAAGTGGGAGATTGTTGTTTGGTGTGGAGTCTGATCAGTCCCCAAGTGGGAGATTGTTAGCTTGTGGTGACTGATCAGGAAAGTACTATCCAGGAAAGTACTGTACACTTTTCATTCGTCATGGGGTTAACTCGTCAAGCATTTTTGAGTTGACATGTCGAACATTTCCCTAGGTTGACTCGTCAAGCCTTTTCTTAGGTTAACTTGTCAAGTATTTTAGGGTTAACTTGTTAACCAACATAAGCCTTGTTATATTGGCTTAGGGTTAGGGATTTCATTATGATGTATGATTTTAGTACTTGTAGTGGAATTGAGCTGTAAGGGATTACGGATTGTAATCAGGTTGTAATCACTGGATAATAAAATATTAGACTCATTGTTGGTGGACGTAGCCCAGGGATTGGGTGAACCATGTTAAATCTTTTTGTCTTGTGTTCTCTTCTGTGTGGTTTATTATTTTCTGATATTGGTTATATTTGCACATAATTGTTATTTCTGCCTTTGTTAATTCTAACACTATAACTCTCTATCAATGGGCCTTCGGTCCATGGAAAATCTGAATTTTCTGAATAAACCACCAAAGATCAAGTCTTGGTAAGTGTAAGACCTTGACACCATAAGAGATGATATCAAGATAGTGCTTTAGGCTACTTTGATAGAATGAACCTCTCAGTCCTCAATTTTTAACCTACGAGGCTTCAACCTAAAACCTAAATTCCCTTATATATAATAATAATTCTTCCAAAGATCAATAAAACTCAGAATGATTCATTTTCTTAATAGTTATGTTGCTTTCTTCATTTTGAGGTTATTCTCAAGCCCCCCCATTAAAAGAAAGACTCCACTTATATACTCCTTAGTTCTAGACACATCATCTTCCTCAATTGTTGTGAAGGTTTCATTTATGTATTTCCACCTATACTCTTGAAATAGAGGCCACAAGTTCAAATCCTACAGGGATACGTATGTACACCTCATTTATAGCACAATTGTACTATAAACCATCTACAAACCCCAAAAAGATGAAAAATCCATTTCCATTGAATGTAGTTTGTAGTCATTGCCTTGGTCATACTCTTATCCAAATATTTCTATGGAAAAATGATGTTGTAAATGTGCATGTATCCTCTCCAACAAATAAATTCCAATAATTGCTAAATTTGCCTCCAATGCAAAAAAAATCATCTTCAATCTTAATGTAGATGGTGGAATCTTTGCATTTGCATCAACCCTTGGGAAGAGAAACTCTAGGATCCATATTCCCTGGAAGAACTACTCGATTTTATTACTTTCTCAAATAACTTTAGGATTTCCTCTAGATCTTGTAGAGCTATTTGTTTCTCTATAACAAAGTTTCATAGAATAGATTTTTATTATATCCAGGATTTGCCAAATTTGTGCTAATATGCTATTTAGCCACTTAATTTTTGTACTATAAATTTTTTAAATATATATAGGTTTAGAAACTTATTTTAGTTGTATAGTAAATTTAGGACATTTTCTTTGTATGTAAAATTTAAACATAATCATGAAAGTTTAAATTTGATGGCCATGTAGAGTCATATTTAAACATTTTAAAGATATAATAAAAATTGTATCAATTCCAACTTCGATCTTTTGGGACATTTTTTGACACTCTCCAACTTGGCGCTAATATTGCCAAGGGCCAATTTTGCATGAGCAAGCATTTTCTCACAGTGAGCGAAGACTAGCCTTCGTGTCCCTGCCCTTATTCTTGTTGTTATGGTTAAGTTGCTTGTTTTCTTTTTATAGCCCATAAATCACCTGCACATGGCCATTCGACAAGTGATA
The DNA here is from genome assembly GCA_027943335.1 of Chamaecyparis obtusa. Taxonomy (NCBI): domain Eukaryota; kingdom Viridiplantae; phylum Streptophyta; class Pinopsida; order Cupressales; family Cupressaceae; genus Chamaecyparis; species Chamaecyparis obtusa. The sequence continues at coordinate 1,289,307 of BSBK01002440.1, read as the reverse complement.
GCTCTACAATCCAAAATAATGGTGGTGATAAATACTTTAAGGAACGTCAGGTGGACTCCAGGAGGTTGCTCAAGAACGCTAAGTTCATTGCTCAACACCAAGATTTGACTACCAACAATGGAGATGAACGAGGTAAGAGCCTTACTGGCATTAAACTCATTGTTAAACCTAATGTTCATATGTCTAGGGCTATCTATAAGGAAAAATGTAGGCTTAAAGACTGCAATCTTTTTTGTGGCCCTAGATGCCAATAAGTTGCCCTCTCGTAAATTTATGAACTCCTGGCTGCAGAATATTTGGGTAAAAAAACTAGGGTTTATCTTTTCCTTGTGTAAAATGGTTCAAAAAGGACCATTATATTTTTCAATAACCCTAGTCACCAGAAAGAAGTTATTAAAAAAAAAAATTGGAACATTGGGCAAAGTTATTTTAGGGCTTTGGGGTGGTCTCCTAATGCAAATAATGATGAAGTTATGGCTCTATCTTGTCCTCATTGGGTCACAATCCACAATATCCCTCCTTACTTATGGCATTTTATACATAAATCAATGGAAAATCTCAGGAATGTTTTAAGGATGGAAGACTCCCCATCGCTTCTTCCTCATTTAGATGTTCGTCTTTTATTATCATTCAATCAAAGGCAAGACTTACCTGAGGAAATTATCTTTGATCTGGAGGGTAATACTATTGCATGCTCGGTGGAATACTTAGGTGGTATCGATTCTTGTTTTCTATGTCGTAAGGAGGGACTTATGAGGATAAATTGTCCCTTACTGTGGAATAAGAAAATTAATGCTCCCCCTGGTGCCAAACACAAGCCCATCACTAGCCCCGTTGCTAATAGTGCAGCTCCATCTACCTTGAGTTTGGAAGTGGTTAACTCTACTCCTACCTCTTATTTTGATTCTCCTTGCATTGTTGATCTGCAATCCGCTGGCCCTAAGGATCTTGTTGTGGTTTTCATTGCCCCTATTGCTTCCTTTGATGGCTCTCTTGTTGTTGCCCATCCTTTTTCTCCTCCCACTCTTGTTGATTTTCCTATCCTAGTTGAGGTTCTGCTCCCTGTTGACTGCCCCTTGCACAGAACCCTGAATGCCCAACAACTTGCCTTGTAGAAGATTAAATACATTATTGTTGTTAGAAAAGGAATTGAGATTATGTTATGTAATGACAAAGGAACCAGGTCAGTGTTGGACCCCATATTAAAGTTGGAGATTCCAATCTTATCAACTCCCCTAGCATGGTTGTGATTGGAGGTTTAGGTAGTTTGATCTCCAATACTATTATGGTTGAGGAGATGCTTGATAGGGGGGAGGAGGATGTGGAAACTCCAAGAGTTTCTAGTTTGGTCCCTATTAAGGTGAGTAGAGATTTAGATGAGGCCTCATTCCTTATTAAGAAGGCATATAACCCAGAAGTTCGCTCATTGATGTGCTTATAGTGGTGGCTTCCTCAAATACCCCCCCTTTCAGTCTTCGAGGTCTACCAATATTGTTGATCCTTATAACTATATCTGCAATCCTCTCCTTGATAGGGTGGCTGAGGATGTGGGGCTGGAAGATGGTGATAAGGAGGTGGTTGACCTAGAGACATATGAGAAGGAAGAGAGTATGAAATGGGTCATTGTCCCTTAAAGGCCTCTGAACCTCTAGGTTTATTAGAAGATGATATGGAAGAAATTGGCTCTAGGAAGGCTAAGGATAGGAGAAGGAAACACACTAAGAAAGCAACCAAACCTATACCCTCACCATTGAGGGATGACCAGGTTTTTGAATTGAAGAAGAAAAGGGGTAGGCCCTATGGCTCTACCTCTAAGAAGCTTAACAAAGGTAAACAAAAGAATCAACTACCCAAATGTTACAAAACCTTTAGGGCACCAATGGACACTCTATGAAGTTTAGATGGAGTTGAACTGTGTGTCTTGGAATGTTAGAGGGTTAAAATCCCCAGACATGAAGTATGTGGTCAAGAGATTTTTAAGGATGAAGAAGAGTGTTGGCATCCTTTTACTCTAGGGGATAAATTTGTCCAATTCTAACTGGACATTAATTTGAAATGTATATAGAGCTAGGTTGACCACTTTGTCATGAAAAACTCCAAGGGAAAAGGAGGGGTTGCCATTTTGATTTGCAAAAATTGGGCCAAGCTTGTGAACAAATGGGGTTGCTCCCCAAGTAATAGAATAGTGTGGATCATCTTTAATTTCAAAGGTCAAGAACTGAGGATTGCCTTTGTCTATGCACCTAATGATCACAGGGAAAGAATTGACTTATGGAATTGGGTTGCATAGATGGAGGCTGTACCTTGGATTTTAGGTGGAGACTTTAATGTGGTGGAGCACCAACAACCTAATGAAAAGTTCTTCTGGTATAGAATGGTAACCAAGATGACACTACTTGACCCCTTGGAAAGAAAGAAAGGTAAATCCAAAGATGTGTGGCACACTTGGTGCAACTTCCAAAAAGGGGGCAGGATGATTTATAGCATGTTAGACATATTCTATTTTAATAGAATCAATCAATGTTATTAAGGATGATAAGGGTTGCAGTGTTAAGGATATTCCCTACACCCTTTTGGATCATCATCCCATTCAAGTTACTTTATCTCTCATTGTTGCCCCTCCCTTGCTCCAAGTTAAAAGGGACTACTTTATGCTTAACACCAAATTGCTAGAAGATGCAGATGTTGTGTATGCCTCTTACATTATTAGGCAATTTAACTCTTCGAACCCCTATCAAAAGATTTTTATTTAAAACTGGAATCAAAACATAGAAAGTTGGAAGATATTTTTTCAGACTACAAGAAGAAAAAACTAGCTAAAGATGCTAGGAAAAAGGAGATGGATTTGCACAATATCGTTATTGATTTTGAAGCCATCATTCAATCTCAACCTGAAAGTTGAGTGGTTGCTAATAATATCAGATTTGTTAAGGATGAGTTGAGAAAGCTCCAAAATGGGAGAATTCAAGGGGCTAGAACTATAGCAAGAATTAGTTGGTTGACTCATGGCAATAAAGGATCAAAGATCTTCCATATCCTCGAAAGGAAGCTAGAGATCATATTCATAACATTTGTGAAGAGGGAGTTAACATCACTGATCAAAAAGGAATCCTCAAATCTTTCTTGCTTTATTACCAAAAATTGTTTTCTTCAGAAGACCTAGGGTCATGTAAGGAGAATGCTAGGAAGATGGTCAATAGTATCATCCCTCGAAAGATTAGTATGAAAATTTCCATCAAGTTGGATAAAGAACTGTCTGTAGAAGAAGTTATTAAGGCAGTTCAAGCACTTAAAAATGACAAGGCACTTAGACCAGATGGGTTGCCAATAGAATTTTATAAAAAGAATGTCAAATGGATAAGTGATGATCTCCTGCAAATCTATAAAGATGTCATTAGAAAGGGTTCTCTGGGAAGGAACATTAACAATGGAGTGATCTAGCTCATCCTCGAGGATCACGACAAATCTCTCAATGAGAATTGGAGACCCATTACCTTATTCAATGTGTCTTACAAAATATTGGTTAAAATTTTGGCCAAAAGACTAGAGGATGTCTTACCTAAATTGGTGAATAATACTCAGACAAGGTTTCTTAAAGGCGGATACATTCTAGAGAATCTGATCACATGCTAGGAGGTGATGAACTGGACACAAGAATCCAAGTAGAAAGTTTTCATGATGCTTATTGACTTTGAAAAGGCCTACGATATAATAGAATGGAATTTTATCAATATGATGATGGAGAGCTTAGGATTCCCTGAGTTCTTCTGCTAGATGATTAAAAACCTTATGAATGATGCTATGGTGTGGGTTGAAACGAATGGTTTTAGATCTGATAGGTTCAGGTTAACTAGGTCCATCAAGCTTGTCCTATAGCACCTACATTATTTGTCATTGCAACCAATGCATTAATTTATCTCGTTAGAGATAGGTCCTTGTCTACTAAGGTGAAGGGTATTACTCTTCCCAATGGAAAAGAACTTCTAAACATCCAATTTGCGAATGATACAACAATCTTAGTAAACATGGAAGAAAACTTTAGTGCTCTAATGGAAAAGTTAGATATTTTTTATGATGATTCAGGTAGTAGGGTCTCCCTACCAAAATCTATTATGTTGGGCTGGGAAGTCCAACCACCTCCCTAGTTCAACAAATTTCCCCTGTTTTCAAAGCTGAGGAAGAGGGTATCCAAGGTTTCCTCCCTTTTTTATATTTTTGGTTTTGTTTGTTGTTGGTGGTTGGTTGGTGTTTGCAGGTGGATGTTGATAGTTTTCAAGGGCCCAATCTGAATGCTGGGAGTTTTTGGTTAGGGTTTAAGGCTAGCTTTAGGGCCACACTGCTCTTTGGTGTCAATACTGTTGGTTCTGGGTTCCATGTCAAAACCCTGGTTTTCTGTTTGGGGAGTTTTAATAGTCAAGATAACTTAATGATGTGAGGCTTCGACCTGTTTTCTTGGCAGCTGGGGGGCTTTAGTGCTTTATCCTTCTTAGTTGTTGAACATTTTTTGTCTTTGGGTTGCTAGTTTTAAATGCATACTCTTTAGCAACATTTCGTCTTGTTCGGGTTTCAGATTCGTGCCTAAATCTGCTTGTAAAGGGTTTCAGGGTCCCTTCAAAACTTGCTTTTACCCTAATCAAAAACAAATTTCCCCTATTTTGGGGTGGCCCTAGTCATTACATTAGATATCTGGGAATAACATTTGCTATTAATCCTAACTTGAAGGAAATGTGGGAATGGGTTATGGCCAAGATAGACAAAAAAACTTAGAAAATGGAATAGACATTACCTCACATTGGTTGGGAGGTTTCAAGTTTGCCAGAAGATTATGTCATCCTATAATGTATACTTTACCTCAGCATGACTATTCAACAATTATCAGGTCTCATTCATTCAAAAGATAATCCAAGATTTTGTGTGGTCTAATGGCAAAGGGGGTAAAAAAGGGCATGTTGTGAAATGGAGATGGTGTGTCATGAGCAAATCAAATGGAGGACTACAATTGAAATATATGAGACTACAAGGTATTGTGCTCATAGCTAAATGGATTTTCAAATCTCTCCAAGGAGAGGAAGCTTGGAAAGTGTTGGTAAGGCACAATATCTCTACCTAAGAGCCTAAAAGAGGGCCCTCTTGGAAAGGTTTTTCATTCAATGACTTGATTGTTGGGAAATTCCTAGTTTCCCCAATAGGATCAATTGTATTTAAATCAATTTGCAAGGCTTGGGATAGTGTAAGGTTGTCCATTACAAACAATGAAATCAATACTAATGATAGAAAACTATGAGGACACAAATCCATATGGTGGAATCTTAAGCATAAGGATAAACCATTGGCATTATTACAAGGTTGTTCATCTAAATCTTGAGCAGTGAAAGGTATTCAAATATTTGATAACATTATTAAAGATGGACAATTATTGTCATGGTAGGATTAGTAACAGATATAATGTGCCATCGTCTCAAATGAGAATTTATTTTGTCCTTAAAGAGGCATCCTCTTCCTTCCCGCACTCCCACCCCCCCTTATCTGTGTTGACAACTGTAGTGGCCTCCCATTCTTTGCTTGGACTGATGGATCTTCCCTTCATGCTATTAAAGACAAAGCCATTTACTCATCCCTTGCTAATAATGATGACATCTTAAGCCACTTGAGCAGCACTTGGATATTGAACCACAACCCTGAAGCATGGCAGAAGCTTTGTGAACATGTGGCGTAGACCTCTTGAACCCAAAAAAAAGATTATTTTTATGGCATCTACTGCTACATAGACTTCCTGATAAAAAGTCTAATGGTGAATTCAATTTTTGTTATTGATTTAGGTTACCTAAAACTGTTAAGCATTTATTCTTTTAGTGTTTCTTTGTTAAAGAGGTCCGGGGCTTGTTCGGTTTTTATATTGGTGGCAATCTCTCTTTTTTATATCCTTTTTGGCTTTGTTGTTAACCTCAAAAAAGATTTCAACTTCTTTTGGTCTATTATTTTAACAGAGGTTCTTTGGATTATATGAAAACCTATGAATGATAGTGTGTTTAGTGGTAAACATAGGATGCTTACTGAGTCTTTGGGGAGACTCGCCATGTATGATGTTTGCATGCAAGTTACTATAGTTATGAGACTATCCAAAATAAAGTTTGAAGACCTAATGCAGGATGGCACTACAAGGATTTTTAAATGGGAGGTATCACATGGTTTTATTTGGACTAAATAGGCAGCAGACATATCCCCCTTTGAAACAACACTTCACAAGTTCATGAGGGAACTCGATGAGATCAATAGGGGAAAACAACAAGAAGTGGCTCTCCCAGGAGCCAAGGTGATTATTCACCCATATTTGGCACACATGCAAAAAGGCAAAGAGCTTGTGTGGATGTATGGGCCTATGGGTTGGAGAGCTTGGTCCAAAATTGTTGGAGATAATAGTCTTCCAAATGATATCATTTAGTATGACTGATGTATATGCCATTTGTTTTTTGTACTTAAAATTGTATATAATACTAGTAGGGCAAAAACTTGATCGTGTATAAGGGCAATTAAAGGGACAACCTATGGGATTCATTGTGGATACACTTTGTGGTTATGTGATCTATAGCTCAGTAGATTAGGTAGTAAGATTCTTTCAGTTTACAATTGAACTTGTTTTCGATATATTTTGTATTGAGATTCTCTAATATTTAATAGAAAAAAAAATTGCATCACATAGATGGAAAGCTAAGATACCGATGCATCCAGGAAATTAGTGGAGGCAGAAGCGGATGCTGGGAGAGGCGGAAGCGGGCACGGAAGCCCTATGGATGCATCATCAGCTCACCTGGAACGTCAAACAAAAGCCTCGTTTGCAAACATGGCACTTACGACTTGCCAGAAGCCTCATTTGTGGATGCCTCTCTGACGTCCGACGTGGATGTATCTGTATGGGAGAGAGGCTTAGGATCCATAGTAACGACTTTGTGTTGGATGCCGAGAGTAATATTCTTGGTTGTAATTATTCGTCAAAATTAAAATTAATGTTTCTTGATACTATGGAATGTGTAAGGTTTAAGTCTTCAAAGTTTTAAATAGTGACCCATTAAGAACTGGATTCATAATTCATTTATTTATTATTTAATTATATTGATATTTAATATATATTAAATGTATGATTAATATTATAATAAAATTTATATCATAATTTATTTATTTATTATTATTTATTAAGCTATATAGTAAATTATAAATATTAATAATTGATATACCCGAAAAACTGATTACAAAAAAAAAAAGATTGAAAAAGGCTCTGCAACTTGACGCTCCCGGTGTTTGCCCTATTTTTTCACTTGGTCCTCTCGCACGTACCTCGGCAGTCTGCCATTAATGGCCTCAACGTCACCAAGAGCCATTACTGCTGACTTGACGCCAAAGGGTTTTAACCCTACGGAAGATGTTGCTTCTCACAACACCAGTGCTACTGACTCCAAGTTGGATACTCAAGCGAGCCCATCAATTTTCGGCGGTGTTGCAGGAGGCAACGCTCTACAAGATGGAGAAAAATAGCCAGCCGCACCCAAAGCAAAGTCCTTCAAGCTGGCTGTCCAAAATGAACGCGTTTTGCCGGAAGGAGCCGCCTTCCTCACGTGTGTAGCCCAGGGGTCTTCTGTCAGCGAAAGAGATGGAGGTAAGGTTGTTGTTCCTCCCAAGTTAGTTATTAAACTGAATCCTTAGATGAATGTGGCTATCAATCAGGAGAAATCTAGACTTAAGGACTGTGCTATATTCTTTGCTGCATTAGATACTACCAGAATCCCTTCTAGGAATTTTCTTAATGATTGGTTTCATAAGACATGGGGGCAAAAATTAGGGTATCATTTCTCTTACTACCGTATGCTTCAAAAGGGTATGTTTATTTTGTTTCTCTACAACCCTAAAGTGCAGAAAGCTATTGTGAGCAAACAATTTTGGAGGGTTGGTCCCTGCGAATTTAGGGCCATTCCTTTGTCTCTTGAAGCCTCCCAAGAAGAAGTCTTGGCTCTGTCTAGCCCAAGGTGGCTAATCATTGGCAACCTTCCCCTATTTCTGTTGAATCTCATCCCGCCCGCACTTGAACCGATAGGCAAAGTCCTTAGAATAGACCAGTCCAATGCTCTCATTCCTAACACGGATGTTCATGTCCTCTCTGTTAAACCCGGTGTTGACCTCCCTAAAACCCTGCAATTCGATATTGATCCCTCGCCAGTGTGTTGCCCGATTATTTTCCTGGGTGGTTTGGGTGGCTTCTTTGTGTGTAGGAAAGAAGGCCACAAAAAGCAAGATTGCCCTATTATTAAGAAAAGAAATGCTTTGAATAAGAAAGTCGATCCTATTCCGAACCCTAAGGACAAGTCTGGCCCAAATTCGATGTCTGTTGCTACTAGGATCAATGCCACTCCTAAGCATCCCCCCATAATCCACATTTCACCCCCCTGCCCGGAATCAAGACTCAACCACTCTCAGTGCTGCCTTGGATAGCCTTAAAGGAAAATTTGACTCTCACCCGGAATCCCCAAAGGATAATTCTACCCTCCCAAAGCGCCTTGAAGTTGTTCCTAATATTGAAACCCTTGACTTTGGTCTTAATGGACCTAAACAGAAACAAAAGCATAGAACAAAGAATGCTCAACAATTGGCTATAAATAAAATCAGAGACAGAGCTTTAAAAAACAAAGGTGCTCCTCAGTCCAATTGGAAAATCTATTCCATTATTCCTCAAGGTCAAAGGCCTCCTATTAATTCATCTCCTTCCTTTGCTCTCCCTACAGATAGGGTAGACTTCCCTCAGGTTTCTCCTATGTGCTCTACCCCTAATGAGATGTCCCTTGCCCCCTTTCAGGGTGGTGGAATGGGAGGGTGTCCCCCCCCCCTTCCAGATCAATTATTGAAGACAAGCTGAATGCCTTTTCAGTTGTTGTCATCCCAACACCCCCTCCCCTTCCACCCCCGCCTGATAGATGGAAATATGTATCAGTAGAGAGAGGGAATGAGGAAGTGTCCACCCTCCCTGTAGGGAGAATAGAGATAAGACTGGTGCAGAGGCAAGACTTTGAGCTTGAGGAAGGTGAGATTGACATCTCTGGTAAGGCTCCACAGAAAGGTAATACAGAAGGGTCCTTTGTATTTGCAGCTAATTACTCCAAAGGTAACAAATGGGAGGATCACTCTATGAAATCATGCTCTATATAATTGGGTCTTGGGATCATAAAGAAGAAGAAAAGGGGAAGGCCCCCCCTAACCAGTGGGAATCCTAAGCTCTCTTAAACCCCTAGAGTGGATATGCCTAAATGCTTTAAAGGATTTAGGAAACCCATGGATACTGACTAATGAGAAGTTACTATGTTAATAAACTGTGCATCTTGGAATGTTAGAGGACTGGAAGCCTCTGACAGGAAATATGTGGTCAAGAGACTTCTTAACTCACATAAAGAATTAGACATTCTCATGCTTCAAGAGGTTAAAGCAATAGGATTTGAGCTTGATATTGCCCTCAAATGTATCTAAAAAGATGCAACTGCATTTTCTACTAAGCACCCTAGAGGTAAGGGAGGGACCTCTATCTTGGTTAGCCCCAAATGGAAGAATATTGTCCAAAAGTGGGGTATCTCACTCTGTAACAAAGCAGTTTGGATCAAATTGAGGGTCAATGATATAGAATTTGGGATATGCTCTGTGTATGCCCCCAATGAACACAATGGCAGAATTGAGTTGTGGAGGTGGTTAGCAGATTTAGAATCCATCCCTTTGATTATAGTAGGGGACTTCAACATGGTGGAGAGGGCCCAAGATAAGTTGGGTGGACTTAGGTTTGGGTGGAAAGACAATGAACCACTCTACTGGAGCAGATTGATTAACAAACTCAACCTGTTCAATCCCTTAGCAAGCAATAAAAGTGAATCTAAAGGTATCTGGTATACCTAGTCAAATTTTCAGAGAGGAGATAGAAGGATATTAGATTTTACCTAAATAAGCTCTGATTTAGTTGTTAGCCTCTTCCTGACAACAATTGTGTGAGTCTTTCCCTTCACCCTATCCGACCACCACCCCATTCTTTCTTCCATTCAGCTTATTGGGAACCAAGTCTCTGATGCTCCCCCTAAGCAAGGCTTTGCTCTTAATACTTCCCTTTTAGGAGATGAAGATGTGCATGCAGCGGTCAAGATCATTGCTTGGTATAATGAGAGTATTGCACAACATGCCACAGACATTGACAGATGGACTCAAACCACAAGTTCTTGGCAGAGTATGCTTAAAACAGTTGGGATTAAGAAGGCTAAAGACTCTAGATTCTTAGAGTATAAACTTGTGGAGTCTTTGCAAGAGGTGGAAGCCCAGATTCAAGTCAATCCTTCCTCTCATGAACTGCTTGAAAATGTTATGGCTTGTAGAGACTCCCTCAGGAGGATTTAGATGATCAGGACCAGAGGGGCTAGGATCAGAGCCATAATCAAATGGATTAATCTAGGGGATAGAGGCTCTAAGTTTTTCTTCCAAACACTTAAGAAAAAAAGAAGCAAGGGATAAGATTACAAGTATCAAAGTTCATGACTCTGTTGTTGCTTCTCAGCAGGAGATTGTCAAGGCCTTCTCTACTTTTTATAAAGATCTGTTCACTTCAGAAGATACTGACCCCTCTATGGAGGAAGCCAGGGCCAAGATAAAAACCCTTATCCCTAAGAAGATAGAAGAGGATGAGGCAAATATTTTGAACAAAGAACTTTCTATGGAAGAAATCAATAACTCCATCAATAGGATGGCTAATGATAAAGCTCCTGGTCCCGATGGGTTACCAATTGAATTCTACAAGGCCAACATAGAACGGATTGGGCCTAAACTTCTCCATGTATACAAGGAAGCTATAGAAGCAGGCACTCTTGGCCCAACATTGAATGTTGGCCTCATTAAACTTATACCTAAAGAGGGTGACAGACTACTAATAAAAAACTGGAGACCTATTACCCTTCTAAACGTTGTCTACAAGATTCTAGCCAAAACACTGGCTGTGAGAATTGAGAATCTCCTCCCCTCAGTGATTAATAGCACCCAAACAAGATTTGTCAAGGGGAGATACATCCTTGAGAATCTTATTACATGTTGGGAGGTATGGACTGGGCAAAAGTATCAAGATAGAACTGTGCCATGCTCCTCATTGATCACGAGAAGGCTTATGATAGGATCGAGTGGAGATTTATCATGATGATGTTGGAAGCTTTAGGGTTTCCTCCCTTCTTCTGTAGGATGGTATCAAAACTCCTTTTTGGTGCCATGGCTGCAGTTGAAGTCAATGGAGTCAAATATTAGTTCTTTAGCCTCTCCAGATCTATCAGGCAAGGCTGCCCCCTTGCTCCCTCCCTATTTGTTATTGTTGTAGACTCCCTCCACTACCTCCTTAGAGATGACTCCCTCTCCCCGAGGGTGAAAGGTATCCTTCTCCCCAATAATCAAGATGTTTCCAATGTCCAATTTGCCGATGACACTTCCATTCTTCTTCTCCTTGAAGAAGCTAATATGAGAATTTTGATGAACAAACTAGACCTTTTCTGCAAAGCCTCTAGTAGCAAGGTCTCTTTATCCAAATATGTTATGTTGGGATGGGAGCAGAATCCCCCTGAATGGTGGGTTAATTTTGACTTTGCTTGGGGAGGACCTGACCATATGGTCAGATATTTGGGGATCCCCTTTTTCATCTCCCCTAATCTCAACCAGATGTGGGACTGTATATTTGAAAGGATTAACAAGAAGCTCATTAAATGGGACAACAACCTCCTTTCCTTCCCCGGAAGATTTCAGGTATGCCAGAAGATACTCTCCTCTTATCTAGCGTACTTCTCTTCTCTGTGTCTTTTTAGTCAGCACCAGTTCAATTCTATTCAGAAGGTTATCAGAGACTTTCTTTGGCCAGATGGCAAAGGAAATAAGAGGTTACACGCAGTTTCCTGGGAATGGTGTTCAAGAGATAAGTCCTGGGGAGGGCTAGGACTCAAGGACTTGAGATCACAAGGAATAGCATTGGCAGTTAAGTGGATAGCTAAAGCAGGTAAGGGAGATGAGCCTTGGAAAGTGCTGGTAAGGAATAATCTTCAATTGGCACATTTTAGTAGACCAAAAGGTTGGCAGAATTTTTGTTTTACTGACACCCTCACTACTGATGCTAATGTGGTTATTCACAGATCATGTGTATTCAAAAGTATTTGGAAGGTTTGGAAATATGTTAAGAGCTTCCTAAGCAATAAGGGGCCGGTTGAGAGTAATGGGAATATCTATAGGCTCAAATCCATTTGGTGGAACCTTAGACATGGGGATAAACCCCTGGCACTATTGCAAGGTTGTTCAGCAAGGAATTGGGCTGGGAAAGGTGTTGCTACTTTTGGGGATATCATCCAGCAAGGTAAGCTCCCCCCCTGGGAGTGGTTCGAATCCCAAATCAATATACCCAGAACCCAATGGGAAACCTACTTTGTCCTCAATGATGCCTTTGATTCTTTAGGTCCAGTTAAAGGTTGTTGTTCTGATTCCTACTGTAAATTCCAATTGTATTGGTCTGATAACACCCCCCTCCACCTGGGTAAGTCCAAATACTTTTATCATTTATTGACTGATAATTGTGACATCTTTTCCCATGCAAACCATAAATGGGGCCTTGAGATCCATGACTCAGAGTGGATGAAATACTTTAGACTGTTGTGGACTAGACCAGTAGAACCTAAGGTCTCTTGCTTTTTGTGGAAACTGTTCCTTCACAAGTTGTCATTTAAGAAACCCGGGGGAGAACCAAATATATGTTCTGTGTGTAAACAACCAGAATATGTCACCCATGTCTTTTTTGAATGTTTGTTTGCCTCTGAAATCTAGAACATGTTTGGATTATCCTATAGAGCCCATTTTGATGCTTTGAATATAATCTCTGGTACTATCAACTGCAGAAAATTCTGTAACACATTTTGGTCTTTACTTTCTTCTATTATTTTATGGAACATCTGAAAGGCTCGAAATAATGATGTACTTGCAGGTAAGAACATGAACTTTATTGAGTCTCGCAAGAGACTCATATACTTTGACATTGCCATGCAAGTCACGGTGGTCATAAAGATGAAGGAGAGCAAGTTCTTGCAGGTGCTGAGAGAAGGGAAAGCTACCATAGAGAAATCAGAGATTGCTCATGATTATACAACAATGAAAGACAAAGATGAGTTCGAGATCACCCTTGCTGAATTCAATCAATAATTGAAACAAGAAAATCAGAAAAGAGAGATGAGGACCTCAGGTGATAGAGACTTCAGAGTCGTCGGATACAATTCAATCTCCTCGGATATTAATGATGAAGAGGAAGAAGGAGATAACCCCTCCTGAACTTCTCTTGTATTTCTTTTGCTTTAGTAGAATATATATAGTAAGACAATATTGTAGTAGCAGTCCCCTGTAACTCTCAGTAGTACTGAGATTTTTTGTAAAACTCTAGAACTCGGCTCCGTTATTTTTTGTACCTAATAGTTTATAAATTATATGCAATAGAAAAAATATTAATAATTAATTTTATCAAATTAATTGTAATAATAATTGTCTAGAGATTATTATTATACTTTATCATTCATTTATTGATTAATCTTGTATTTTTTTATTGTATTATTATCAACTTTATTCAATTTATTAGTTATTTCAATTTGAATATTTGTAAACTATCAAATACCTTGATCAATGGTGAATTATCATACTATCAAATGATTTAATTTTGTATATTTATTGCATTTTTAAGTTTCTTTGCATATATATATGCGCATCCACATCCCCCAAAAAACATTTCCATGCATCTGTGCATCCGATTCTGTCATCCACGTCCATATCCGCACCCGAATCAGCAACTTAGATGGAAAGATCTTGAATTATATATATATATATATATATATATATATATAGGTTGCACGAGTACTCATACCCGTACCCTTGGGATGCATACCAGGTGCTGGTACACGTACCCAAGTACCAAGTACTTAGTGGGTACTCAATGGAGAGCATCATAGCTAAGGACCTTATTAAGATTTCTGATTTTTGTTTGCATATCAGCTTACTGTTTATCAGACTTAATTCAATATGTAATCAGTTTGAAGCTTTGATACAATACTGATTAACAGTAAACATTATCACTGTTCAAGTCAGATGTTTATCATTTGCAATATGTCATTGTTATATGATTTATGATCTTCTTGTTCATGTTTAAAGTTTGTCTTCTCTATTATGCATCTAAACATTTAGCATATATTATTATTAAACATTACATCTTCAAACTTTATCATTGTTCTTGTTTTGAAAACTCATTGTCATGACTTATATTTCAGATTTTCTATAAAATATTAAATTATGTTTTAAAAAAAATTGACATACCCAAGTACCCCCATCCCCTATTTTGAGAAATAGTTGTACTCGTACCCAAGTACCGCTGTCCCCGTGCAACCTTGATATATATAATTTTTATTATTTTTTATAATCAATTGAAAAGGTGCTGAAATTTTCATATGACAGGCAGGGGTGACCAAATTCAAGGCCTGGTCTACACATTAAAGTATACAGATAATTATTATTGTTTGGAATGTTTTATGTATCATAAAATTTCTTCTAGGAGCTTAATATCAGGCCCCAGCTTTTCCTTCCCTCCCTCTTCTTGCAAAGTAGGGTCAATCGTTTCTCGATAAGCCCTTGCAATAGCTTTCCCTTCGTCCAGCATTGAAGATGGCACTGTTTGTAAAAGTCTATGACAAACAAACCCATTCCTTATGTAATCAACCAAAACTAGAAATTATTATGAATTATCCTTTGTAAATTGTGTTTCAAACTTCTTTTCACCTGTCTAGTGCAACAACTGCTGTGTTGACCTTGCTTTTCATTGCTTTGGTTGAGGCACTTGAATCATCTCTAGAAGCACGAAAAAGTAATGAATCCAAATCCTCCAAGGCACTATATATCACCAAAAGGAATTTAACTTAGAAAGAAAAAGGAAAAGAAAAATCAAGCTGTTATTTCAACTGGATGCCTTTTCAAATGTCTTACTGTCAAAAGGTAATTAGAGAAATCATTTCAATCTAACAAGCAATGCCTACCTTAAGCACTCGTCAACTGCATCTGATGCTACTTTTCCATTCCCTGCTTCTGATGCATATTGTGCAACCTGGATTATTCAAAAGACGGTTAAAGTTGTCAATTCAAAGCATAAGATTTGGTAACAGCCCATGTTTTGTTCCATTTTTATTCATTTACATGGAAGTTGTGTATCAACTTTGATCTTGTGAGGGATATTAATTCTTCTAAAATATATATGATTAGCATGATCCTACTGATCATAAATTTAAGCAGTTGAATTGAAACTCATTTAAAAACATTTAGACTTTCCAGAATCATCTATTTGAATGAAACAATTAGTTAAATGAGACTTGAATGCTACATCATCTGCATAAAAATCACTTTTAGGTCATGCTAGACTCTGCTTTTGTCTCTTAGGATGAAGAGGGATTTATCAGTGCCGAGAATTTAAGTAAAGCATTGAATTACCATCACCTCTGAGGGTTAATGATGGATACATGGACATTAGAAGGTCATGCATTTTCTCTCTCACAACATCAGCCATTCAACCATACACTACTTAGGCACCATGCTCTTCAAATCATACACTACTTTGTAAGTTTTAATCCAAGATACAAGATTTTTTTCAGAAGCTGCTTCACACTTCTCTTTATTACCACTGTTTCCACTCTTTCAGACTTTTAATCTAAGTTACTAATCTTGGTACTGGTTCGGGTTCAGGTTTGCTAGTTCAGTCCAAAACATTTTGTTTTTGAGTTTATTTTGGGTTTGTCCATATAACAACATATAAAAATCAGAAATATAAACATATTTGCAACTACCATAAAAATTAAAAATACTACAATGACAATTAGTCAAATTCAAATGTCATGATATATATTAAGATTTAAAATAACGTCAACAATCAACCATCACTAATCAGGCATTAGTGTCATATGAGCGTACAAACATATCATCACCACCATTTGTTTTAGATGATGTAGGTACAGGTATAGTAAAAGAGCCACAAACAGTGCCACTAACACTTGTTCACACTGATTGGCCCATCCTCAAAATCCAATGCAACAAATTGGGAAGTGGAAACATCCAAGTCAGTATGCTCTAGCTTAATCTCCCACTTCCTTGTGTCCTGTTTCCCATCGCCACTGTGAGAAAGCAAGTGAAGTTGGAATTTACATACACTAAGTCCATCTTTCTTGTGCTTTATTGAGTGAGTGGAATATGCATTCCAATTCTTCATAGATGCAAATAAACTAGGCTACTAGCAACTTATTAAAACAAAAATAGAGTTAGGGATAAAATGAAACTTAATGACAAAAAGAAGATATAAAACTTGCAACAAAATTTTGGTCACAAAAGGTTGTAGTAGTGTGAATGATTGGCCATGGAAGTACTACCAATTGTGAGCATCAATTTTATCAATAATTAAGTTATTGGAGTGTAAGATTTATGATCTCAATCCTAACTCCATCTTGCAAATTAGGACATGAATTGCTGTATTGTATCTCTTGTTAACTTCAAATCTCTATATGGGGCAACCTTTGTTAGCACAAAAAGGATCTTAGCACTACAATATTTGGAACTCATTACAAACAAAAGAGATGTAGCAAGTTGGTTATTTTGTTCCATCTCTCTTCAATAATTTGGTGCAACTGTTAAGTTCCTTCAGAATCTTGCACTTTCTTATTTATGGTGATCAACAACTTCTCAATCATTGAGTTACTGTTATCATATATCTCTCCCAAACAAGGCCAGTAAATTCAATATAACAGATCATACTCAAAAAAGGGTTTGGTGAAATTGAAGAGATATTTGACACAATCCCACCAAATGTCACCTAGAGTCATGGACTTAATATTTGTTGCCCTTTCAGTTGGTACTATATTACCTTCATATGAGCCTATTTTGGTTGATAACTACATTAAAAAGTGCCTCATGAATCTTCACAAGTAGTTTCAAGATGATTGTTGTACTACCTCTTTCATCATGTCGTCGTCATAGGGAACTAGACATGCCAAAATCCTTATTATCTCACTTCAACAAGAGGTCACCAACAACTTGATCTCTTCACCATGATGTCTCAACCATTTGTGTTGTTTTAAGGTAGTCAATATAGGAGTTAGAGCTATGTCTAACACTTCAGAGGATGACTCCTCAATGTGAATCAAACATTCTTCCACCCTTGAAAGTGTATTCACAACCTCATCCTTCGATTAACATTTAGTAGTAAGTTTGTTGCCTGCTTCATAGAGTGATCTCTCTAATTGTTGTATATCCTCCATCCAAGTTACCGAATTCCTTCTTGGCGGCCAAGGGCCCTAGTCCGGTCTAGCCAAAAGTTTGGTCCAGATGTAGGCCAACCAAAATTCTTTTGCAAACCTGTGAATTCAGCCAAAATTTTGTCAGGAGGACCCAGGCAGACTTTTGGCGTTTTTTCGGAGAATTTTGAATTCTACAAGACCCGGGCCAAATTTGGCCAAAAACATGGCTATTTAAAACTTTTTTAAAGTTCTTTTTTGTCTATTTTAGTTAATTTGACCCTCCAACCTTAAAATAGACCACTAAAAAGGCCAAAAAGGTAAAACATGTCATTTGCGCATTTGTGAATGAAAAAGAAAACTTCTTACCTCCATTGCTAAACTTTCTTGTTTGATTGTCATTGCTCAAGAAGTGTTGAAAGGTGATTGTTGCATACTCTAAGTTGGGTTGTGAGCTATTCCCATGTGGTTGCAAGTGTGGGGAACTCCTCAAAGACATTAAAGAGGAAGATTTCAATAAAAGAGGTAGGTTTTTGTTGATTTTGTTTGTTTTTTAAATTTTCCTATGCATTTTTTTTACAAAATGAAATGAACTCTCTAGTTTTGTTTTATTTTTGCATTTTGGTTGTGGCTTTGTATGTTGTTTATAGATTCATAGAATGGCAAGTGCTTCTAGCACTGGGAACTCCCGGTTCAAAATAGACCCAGGCTCTCCACTATGGAAATATGTGGAAATGGTTCAGCAAATACTAGGTGGAGGTTTCGTTTGGATTTGCAGCCATTACAAAGAGGAATATATAAGCTCTTTTAGTACAGTGAAAGCACATTTGTGCTTTATCCCTCATAAAGGCATCAAGTTTTGTCTAAGCAAGCCAAGAGTTGAAGGGCAGCCTCCACCTAAAACCCTTCTTGCAAACCATTTTGTACTGAAATATATTGAAGAGCAATGACAAGCAGATGAAGCAACTAGGAATCCAATTGTTTATCCTTTTGAAAGGTATAAACATAAAAAAGCATCAAAGGCCTCTGCCTCTATGGCTTCAATTTCCACTTTCAATTAACAACTCGTAGAGGGCCATCCATTCTTGCATGTTCCTCAAATAAGAGGGCAAAGGACCCCTTGGAAATGTCATTTCACAATGTGGCTAGAGACATTGTCAAGCAAAACATAGTGAGATGCATCTATGCAAATGGATAGGCATTTAATGTTGTTCGTTCACCATATTGGCAAAAAATGGCGAGATCAATTAATGAGGCTCCAAGGGAGGTTCAAGGGCTCGAGTTATGAGAAGATGTGCACCACTTTATTGGACAAAAAGGCGAAACATGTAGAGGCTTCCTTGAAGTCCATCAGGGATTCATGGATCAAAACTAGTGTCCATAGTATCCAATGCATGGAAAGATGCAAGAAATCGCCCTTTAATCAATGTTATTGCAATGTCCCCGAAAGGTGCAATGTTTTGAGAGCAGTGGATTGTGAAGGGAAAGTGAAGGACGGTCCATTCATTGCAAACATTCTCATCCAAGTCATTGAGCAAGTTGGCCCTCAAAATGTTGTTCAACTAAAATAACAAACAATGCCAAAAATTGTAGGGTTGTCGGATTATTGGCTGAGGAGCACTATAAACACATTTTTTGGACACCTTATGCTATCCACTTACTAAACCTAATGCTGCAAAAAAATGGCAAGAAAATTGAGTGAACCAAACAAATGTATGAAGATGCCCAAGAGATCCAAATGTTCATCATGACACGTGATCATGTCATCATCAATAGTGTTGTCTCCAAACACTCGTCTACAGACTGTACTATCATACACAGAATCGTATATACCATCTCTCCTCGACAAGGAATGCGTAACAATCTGTACACGTCCTCCGGAGTAATGGTCATCTCTCCAAAAGGAAGATGGAAAGTATTGTGGTCAGAGTGCCAACGCTCTACCACAGCAGTAAGTAGACCCCGGTTCAGCTGGAACCGTGGGATGTCAAGCAGAAAGCTAAGTCCACACAACTCAATCACTCGAAACTCTGTAGGAGTCAAAGTCTGACCTAACTCAATGACCCATGAAGCGACGGTCCGTATATACACTGAAAACATGCAAGAAAGGAGTAAAACACAGTGGATATGAGACAAGCAACTGGCAGCAACACTGGAACAAATATTATAGTAACAACAACATGCTCGGTTGTGGAGCCTTCCGAGTTTTGGCCTTCTACAATGAATTTATGAAATTAGAATCATAATTCGCATCCTTCTGCTTGTTCTTCTGATGTCTCACTTCTAATCTAACTAAGCTATCCTCTACAACATCCCAAGTTTCCAATATATAGCTCGTAGAGCCACAAGTCGGCCAGTCAAGCATTTAATTACATTATAGGTCCACTTAGGACCACCACATGTCGCAAGCCATATTTAGACAATTCTCAAGATTGGAGCTCTTGAAGGTAACTTAAATTATTTAAAATTTAAATATGTTTTAGACTTTAGTTTAGTAAACTTTCTATGTTTAATTTTGATATTGTTTTGATTTTGAAATGGGTTGTTGAGACCCATTTTGCCTCCAACACTATTGTTTTGAGACACCTTATGAAGGTTAAAGATGCATTGTCAAGAATCATAACCGGAGCTAATTGGAGTGTATGGAAGCAATCTAGTAGTACAAGGGAAGCTTCCATTAAGGCAATGATACAATATGTCTCTTAGTGGGATCATGTTGAGTACTTCCTGAGATTCATTGAACCTATATTGAGCATGATTTGATACACTGACATGGATAGGCCTTGCTTGGGTGAGGTATATGATGGCATAGATTCCATGATTGAGGATATTGAAAAAATCATAAATGAGAAAGAGCGAGATCCTGAAGAAACATTCTTCAAGTAACTACAGAAAATCATGGTTGAGAGACGAAACAAAATAACTACCCCTTTGCATCTCCTTGCCTTTGCATTGAGCCCCAAGTACTATAGTCAGTTAGTCCTTAATGCGAGTAGCACTAGAGTAGACCCATATAGAGATCCTAAAGTTGGCCATGGGTACAAGGCAGCCCTTCGTAGACTCTTTGCTGATCCCATACAGCCTACAGTGAGGTCTGAATTCATGAGTTTCACAAGCACCGATGGTTGTGATCTTGACGCTCTTGAAGAGAAGAATAATACTAATGCTCATAAATGGTGGTACTTTCATGCAGAAATATACCAGCACCTACAACCTGTTACCATCAAAGTTTAATCAGCAGTTCTTAAATCTTAAGATTCCAATTTCTAAATTCTTGTTGATGAATATTGAATTTATATTTAAAAATTTTATTCAAAACTATCAACTCTCTAATTTCAAAATTGAAAATCTTGATAGGTTGCTAGTTCATAATCATTTGAGAGGGACCGGAGCACATACTCCATCCACTCAATAAAATGCAATAGACTACATTCCAAGAAGGCAAAAGACTTGGTCTATGTGCATTCAAACTTGAGGCTCCTAACACACAAAGATAATACCTACAAAAAAGGAGAGGCAAAGCATTGGGATGTTGAACTAGAGCGTGTGGAGTTAGATGATTCGATTGCCTTCCTTGATGCAATTGTAGTTGATGATGATGATCACGAGCTACCTAGTGATAGTGAGGCTGCTCTTGAAGTTGAGATTGCTAGTATCGATGCCAATGGCACTGTTTGTGCTTCTAATTTGCCACGGCAGGAGGATGATGCTATGTTTGATGACTTTTAATGATATTTGATCAGTGATGGTTGATTGTCAATGTTGACATTATTATTTTTGAGCTGAAAAATCGATATGGCGGTGCATTTTGGCATTTTGCTATGTCATTTGGACTAAACATTAATATATATGGTGGTGTATTTTGCCATGTTGCTTTGCTATTAGCATAGTGGTGTATGAACTTATTTGTTGTTGCATATATATACAAACATACACACACATATATATTTAAAAAACATATGCTTTTGTACAAACCAAAACAAACCCACCCCAAAGAAAATTTGAACGAATTTCAAACCCAAACCAGGACCAGCAACTTAGTCCTCCATTGCCATGATTCAAATTAACATCAAATTTTCCAACTTACCCAAAGGCTGGCAGGAACTTCTGCTCTGATACCACCTATAATGTCCCCTTGAGAAATCTCAATCATGCTTATAGTTTTAAAGGGAATATTGCTATATAAGCCTTATATCAGTACTCCAGATTAGATAAGCAAAATGGATGTGAAGTATTCTAATATACAGTAATTTCTGATGCAAATAAGTGTCGCTCTAAGTGAAATATAGATTCCAAATAAAAAATGATTTGTGTTATTGTTTCACAGATATACAAGAGATCCGATGAGAAATTATACTTTACAGTGGCATAAGGAAGATAATCCCTAATCTTTGATTGCTACTTCCGAATAATAAATTATGATTATGTGATTAGATGACTGCTGATCAGGCCTAATAGACTTTGATTTCTGATCCTGATTGCTCTTCCTAATGAATCTCTTTGTAACCTCATGATGTCTTGACGCTTTCCCTGCTTACTTTCTCTATACTTGTGCATCATTCACTGTGCTACCGGTGGTTGAATACCACCTTCACACAGCTGATAACTTGCTCTTTTTAGAGCGCTCCAAATCTGGAAATGAATATACAAAAACCCAAACTGCATCCCTTCTTGAGAATCCACGATCGTCTCCTTATACCGCTCAAATGGGCATGACATGAGGAGTTGTGTCTCCCAAAGCTATGTCTTTTGCAAACAATGTAATTAATTATACCCTTCCCTTAATTGGTCTTATTCTTAACAACATTGTCAAAGAATTAATCAACCTTTGGTCGCACTATTCTCCCTCTTCTTAAAAAGTGATGGATATATTACTAACTAATTATTGTAAGAGACGTCCTTGGTATTACACAGGTAATTGGTAAATTATTGAATGAATTAAAAAATTAGCAAGATACTCATTTATAGTTTACAAAGATGATGTTTCTATTACGAAACAATCGTTATTATTAGAAACATTCTAATAACGAAAGAATAATAACAATATTAGAAACATTCTAATATTTACAAGATTTACAATATTGACCATTAAAATAATAATAAACAAGATATTACAGAGATATTATTCTAATACCCTCCCTTAATGGTCAATCTGTCAACTACACCAAGGAGCCCCCTGAACTTAACAAACTTATATAGAAGGGACTTGGTGAGAATATTTGTAGTCTGGTCCGCTATAGGAACATACTGCAAATCCATGGATCCCTCTTCAACCAACTGACGGATGAAGTGACAATGGATGTCAATATGCTTAGTTCGCTCATGGAAGACTGGATTTTTGGCAAGTTTGAGCACCGCTTGATTTTCACTAAAGAGGGGTGAAGGGCATGCTTGAGACATGGATGTTGGAAACATCCTTCAAAGCCAAACTAACTCACAACCTGCTTTGACTGTTCCTAGATATTTAGCTTCCATCGAGGAAAGAGATACGACATGTTGCTTCTTATTGGTCCAAGCGATAGCACTTGTGCCCAAACTAAAGACATACCCGAAAGTGGATTTTTTGTCATCAACAGAACCTCCCCAATCGGAATATATGTAACTGATAAGTTGGGATCTTTGGTTCGTCCATAGAGGATACCAAAGTCTGAAATGCCCTTGACATAGCGCAGGATTCTGATGACTGAGCAAAGGGATTCTGCTGAGAAGACTGAGAAAAATGAGAGTTGGCTAAGAAAGCTTGTTCGTGGGAAGATGAACTAGTACCACTTCTGAATTGTTGTTTCTAGAGATCTTGTTGTAAAGTATTATGCAGAGATCGGAAAATGTCACATCAACATGAGTAGAAGCAATGTTGAGAGTTTGAACAAAGTGTTCATAAAAAGACGGAAGACTTTTTAGGGTGATCACCACCATGTCTTCTTCCATTTTGCGTCTGATTGCTTCTAACTGATCTCGAATGTCCTTGATTTCATTGAGATGATCTTGCAGAGACACATGCTCATCCATCATGATCGTGAAGAGCATGTTCTTTAAGAAGAATGCTCAGCTCTTATCAAAGATTTCATGCAAAACTTTTCGATGGCTCCAAATCTCTACAGTTGTTTTGCCAAAAGGAACCTGTGGTAGTTGATCATCAGAGACGAAAAGTTTGATGAGCATAACAGCTTCCCGATTTTGCTCATCAAATTTATCATGCTCCTTGCCTTCATCTGCAAGATGACCAGTCTTTCCCAAAACAATTTTATCCAAACATTGGTATTTAAAGATTGTCATCATACGTTGCTTCCAAGTATTATAGTTTATGTCATTAACTTTCTAACTCCCCTCAAGCAGAATATTTGTTAGAGATGCCATTGCAGAAAACTAAGATCACAGGTGGTTGACCGAATGGCGACATGAATATCAAGACAAATATGATCAATGTGTGAGATCATGGAGTGAATAAAACTGAGACAGATAACAGGCACTGATTTTGAGATTGAATAGCATATTTCTAGGCACGGATCCCAATGCAAAAATTTCAGAAGACCTAGAAAATTATGACAGACACCTAGAAGAGTTATTGAAAAACCCAAATAACAGATTTTTGAGAAAGGTTTTCCGAAAAAACTTGCTCCTGAAAAAGTACTTAAGGTTCATAGAAACCCTAGGCGGCACAAACAAGTTGCAAAAAAAGGGGAGAACTAGATGATTTTGTAAAAATAATGTGCCAAATACAGACGAAACCCTAGCCGCAAGCTTAAGACAGTCTACAACAATGGCATCTACAGGAAGAACGACCAAGAAATGGTCGTATGAGCCAAAAAATGCAGGAAACAAGACAGAAATCAACAAAAATCCATCGGTTTGTTGTTGCATGGGCCGTTGCGCAATTTTTTTACAAAATCGTGTGTTGTTTTCCTAAAGCAATGGAAAGCTTTTGACAATATTTTCACAAAATCAAGTGTGATTTCAGCATCGCATCTAGGGGTTGACAATTTATCCACAAAATGGTGGTGTTGCTTTGCAGCAGCTTCTTTTGATGATTTTTGTCAAAATAGTGGTTTCGTAGTTTTTTGCTGACTTTTTATCAACAAAAATTGAAGTTTTTTTTGAGAGGTTGATTTTTATCTCAATTTCCATGTCTCTGGATAATAGGAGGGATGGCTTTATTACCCAACATCATGTTGCAAGGCAGTTATCTTGTTCTTGTTCTTGGTCATATGAGGAAGTTCAACAGAAAGTGGTTGGCTGATCAAACATCCAATTAGGGAGGGTCTCAACAACAAGCTCATGTCACTGAGTGTTTCAAAGAGGAGTCAGCTTTCTATGCAAATTGTGGCCAAAAGACCAGCAAATTATGTGTGGCAGTTAGTAGAATGACCATTAAGGGAGGGTATTAAAGTAACATTGTAATATTTAGCTTATAATGGTCACTTGAGTCGATTTAAGAAGTTTAGTTAGTAACTTTCTATTCTGTAAGCCAATTAGTTAGTTTAGTAACTTTCTATTTTGCCTTTAGTTCTCGATCATTTCCGTTATAGAAAGATCTTGTAATCATCTATACAAGGAGTATTACTCTCCTTTGTTTATAACAACAATCAATTATCATTTCAAGAAGAACAACCTGATTCGAAGGAAGACATGACAAGTTTTCATGATGCATACTATGCCTTGAGCCATGTCATACATAGGGATTTAACTTTCAGGGACTTCTATGACATGAAGAAAGCAAGTGGGCATAGGAGGAGAAGGTAAGATGAGAGAAAAGACATTTAACACTATTTGGAAAAAATCACCTCTTACTTTTGATGGTGTTACTGTTGATAATTCCTCAACAAGGGCTTGGTTGCAAAAATTAGGCACATTTTTCCTTGAATTTCATGTTTGAAGAGGAGGTTATTGAATTTGCCACCTTGTATCTTTAAGAACTGGCTAACAAACGGTGGTACCACGGCATGGCGACCCAAGGGCATGATTCTATCACCACCTTGGAGTTAGCACAACTAAAGCAAGAGGGTAAGACAGAAGACTATGTAGAGAAATTTCAAAGGCTTGTAGTAATGGTTTCAGATGTGTCATACAAAAGGCTTATCGTCTTCTTCATGGAAGGCCTAGTTGAGCACCTTAAAGGTTCAGTAAGGGCACTTGATCCAAGCTCATTGCAATAAGTCATCAAAAGGGCTTTGAATTTTGAAGATTCAATGAATGAGGACAGATTCAATTCCAAGCAAGCATCTCCTATGCAAACAAAGAAATCTTTTCACAAGAGAATGCTAGCTCCTAAGCCAAATCAAGTGGAGGCATCTAAAAACAAGCTGCAAAGAAAAAATCTATGCTTCACAAATAGAGAATCATGGCAACCAGGTCATAGGTGTTCCAGAAAGGGACAGATACACTGTATAGAGGTAATATCCAATGAGGCTACTGAAGATGCAGCATGGGAAAGTATGGAAGCCAGATATCCAAGTCTGAAGTTGGTTGAGGACAAGCAACATCTGGGATTAGGGGCTGAGTCTGGTTTTTTATATTTTGCTAATAATAATTAAATTGTTAATAAATAATTAAAATTATGAATAAGTGCAATTATTAAATAATTTTAATAAAGGCCAACTTGCATAGTGACATTAATTAATTTTTCTAAAACGGCCTTGTTGGCCAACTCCCCGCGTGGTGGTTCCTTGTGTAATTTAGGGCAATTTATTTTACTAAACCGACTTTGGAAGGAATGTTATATATAGGGGTCGTTGTGGTGGCTAAGGCATCGCGAATTGAAGAAAAATTCCATCAGGCACGACTGTTCACTGAAGCGATAATCTCAGGGAACAAATTGCAGGTGGGACAATACCCTCACCTAAACTCTTGCATTGTCCATTGTCTTTCGCCATTGTAGTTCATTTCCAGGAGTCCACGAGGTGAAAGTGAAGTTCAAGTTGCACCAGGAACCTTAGCATCAGCACCAGTGGTTGAATGTGAATCATAACACAGTTATGTTGTTGTCATTGTCTCATGTGATAAGCTTGTAGGCTGCTTCCTATGGCAGCTACCATATATTTGCTTGTGCATCTAAAAGAAAATAAAGAAGTGTTATCGACTCCCTCTGCTGGTCTATAGTATCATGTAAGAGAAGAGTTAAAACATCAGATGATTATGAATTTTTTGCTTCTTTTCATATCTGCATGTTGACTGGTTTATGAGTCTGGCTATTGGAGTATGTAAAGGAACTGATTAACGAATGAAGGAAGACCAATATTTTTCTGGGCTATTATTTTATTTTCCAATTTGTTCTGGAGTGGTTATTTTTATTTCTAAAAGTATGGTTGCAAGTTCCTTTTTTTTTTTTTTTGATCAATAAGGG
The DNA here is from genome assembly GCA_027943335.1 of Chamaecyparis obtusa. Classification (NCBI taxonomy): domain Eukaryota; kingdom Viridiplantae; phylum Streptophyta; class Pinopsida; order Cupressales; family Cupressaceae; genus Chamaecyparis; species Chamaecyparis obtusa. Next base: position 1,262,634 of record BSBK01002440.1, on the reverse strand, counting down.
ACCGAGGCTGAATATTATATTAAAATAGTAAAATATACCAAAGCATAGATCAAGCTATTGAGATTCAAAATACACACGACATTCCCTTGATGTTTGTCGCATGATCGCATAGTTTGAAAATGGCTTATGCGAACATGCGACACCCCATAAGCCTTCACCACCGTTACCTGCCCTTGGCTATGGGACCCACGATGCATATCCATCTTAGCGCTTACTGGTCAATTAGAAAGGGACACGTCGGCAAGACCCGACACACTGACCCACCTTTAATTCCGCAACAGCGTCTTTCATCGGTTGTCGCATGATCGCATAGCCAAGAAAAGGGCTATGTGAACATGCGACACACCGTAGCCCTTGACCACCGTTAACCGCCACCGCATAAAGTTTCCGCAAAGGGCTTGTCGCATGATCGCATAACTCAAGACTGGCTCATGCGAACATGCGACAAGCCTCCAACCCTCACCACAACCTTAGTGCCCACTTTATCCGCGAACTGGCGAGAACTTTGACTGGGCCCGCATCCGGAAGATCGACAATCATCGCATCTTCGCGTATACCTTCAAGACTCAACCAGAACATGCACCCATCATCAGATCATCCATGCTATGACCCCACTGTAAAGTCTGGGCCCCCTGATGTGTCAACCTTCCCTTACCAGCTCAGCCAATCCCAACCTGACACCTCGACGGGGAATCATCATGTGGTCCCACTGTAGACAAACCAACGGCATCTAATCGGACGGTGGGCGCATGATCGCATGGGGAGAGAATATTCCATGCGATCACACGCCGGTCGTTGATCAAAATCTCTAACCCCAACCCCGCTGACAACACTCCACCTCATATTTTCCTTATCGGACGGTGGGCACAACAATCCCATACCAGCTCAGCCAATCCCCACCTGACACCTTGACGATGAATCATCACGTGGTCCCACTGCAGACAAACCAACGACATCTAATTGGACGGTGGGCGCATGATCGCATGGGGAGAGAATATTCCATGCGATCACACGCCAACCGTCAATCAAAATCTCTAACACAAGCCCCGCTGACAACACTCCACCTCTTAATTTCCTTCGGCCAATAGGGATGCTCCATTTATGCATACATGTCACCATGGACCCACAGTTTGAAACCCTACACCACAAAGAAGAATCAATGGCCGGCGTGATTTCGCATAGCTCTGACAAATCCCTTGCGCTTTAGCGCCCACCTTTGATGCTCTGACATGTGAAGACCGTCTGACTTATCCGGAAACCAGGCCCCACCCTTGAGCTTTGGCAGTAAAGGCAAACTCCCATTTGCTGGATAGACTTTCTTCATTCCCTGACCTAGCGATGACTTAACATGATAAAAAAATTGGGCCCCACACAATCGCAGCAGCGCATATAGGAATTGCTGGTGTCAAAGATTTAACTGCGCAGAGGCGAACGACCAAAAACAACCAAGGTTTTCGATGCTAGAAGATAACTCCAACGGCATCTAATCGGACGGTGGGCGCATGATCGCATGGGGAGAGAATATTCCATGCGATCACACGCCAACCGTCGATCAAAATCTCTAACGCAAGCCCCGCTGACAACACTCCACCTCTTTATTTCCTTCGGCCAATAGGGGTGCGCCATTTATGCATACATGTCACCATGGACCCACAATTTGAAACCCTACACCGCAAAGAAGAATCAACGGTCGGCGTGATTTTGCATAGCTCTGACAAAATCCCTTGCGCTTTAGCGACCACCGTTGATGCTCTGACATGTGAAGACCGTCTGACTTATCCGGAAACCAGGCCCCACCCTTGAGCTTTGGCAGTAAAGGCAAACTCCATTCGTTGGATAGACTTTCTTCATTCCCTGACCTCGCGACGACTAACATGATAAAAATTGGGCCCCACACAATCGCAGCAGCGCACATAGGATTTGCTGGTGTCAGAGATTTAACTGCGCAGAGGCGACCGACCGAAAACAACCAAGGTTTTCGATGCTAGAAGATAACTCATGTCCGGACGCCAACACTCTTCGATGTACAATAGATATCTGCTCTTCTTTTCCTAATCCAACTCCTCATTTAATGTTCTCAACTCCTACACTCGCTATGCGCAATGAGAAAAGACGTCCGTCTTATCACCACAAGGAGCCGTTCTGTCAACTTCTGAGGCAAAAATATATCAAGACCCGATTTGACCATTTTGATTTAGTGGTTAGATTCAATGAGCTCCGTTGAAACTCCACTGACGTCGGATAGAATTTTCAAATTTGTTCCTCTAGCTGCCAGGTCAGCCAGCGCATCCGCTTCAGTGTTTCCTTCTCTGAAAGTATGGTTAATGGTTTTCGATTCAAAATTATCCATTAACCGTAAGATTACCTCTAAAACTGCCATAAGACGCCAATTTGGGGTTGATCTGACTTTGATTGCATTGATGGTAATCAGCGAGTCTCCCTCAATTTCAAGCTTTGAGATCCCTACTTCCCGAGCTAGTATCAGTCCAGACAATAGTGCTTTAAATTCTGCCATATTGTTGGTATCTTTGGGTAATGGTATGGCTTGTTTGGCAATCACATTCCCAGTTGTAGAACGCATGATGCATCCCGCTCCTGAGGGGCCTGGGTTACCTTTAGAAGCTCCATCAAAATTTAATTTGTACCATCCAATTGGGGGGGTTTCCAGACACATGCCTTCCTTAGTTCTTGATTTCTTCTATTTCCTCTGCCTATGGTGATTGGAGTTTTTAACCCAAACCAATTTTTTGTCATCTGATCATCCCAACTGGTAAAGAATTTGTGTTGTGCTAATTGAGTTTGGATCCGAGAATTCATTACCTCAACTATGGCTGCCTCCAATTTGTTAATTATAGTTTCAAATTTCAAAAATTTATCCTAGAATAATCTTCTATTCCTTTCTTTCCAAATCTCCCAAATCAGAATTGATGGAGAGATCATCCATAGATTACTGAATAAACTTCCTCCCATGATTTGTGGCCATGATATCAAAAGTTGGAGTAAATTATTTGGGGGGGCTGATGACCATCCTAATCTTGAATAAAGCCAGTACCAACAATCTTTAGCAAAGGGACAAGATAATAATAGATGATTTACGTCCTCTTCATTCTTGAAACACATAATGCATCTGGATGGGCCCTGATATCCCATCTTAATAAATTTATCTGCAGTTAAAATTCTACCCTGAGATGCCGCCCACATAAATAACCCGGCTTTTGGGAGTCCAACCTTGTTCCAACATAATTGTGCTGGGATCTCTTCTATTTTGGATGTGAATGATTTGGCTATTAGATTGTAACCCTCTTTGACACTGTAGGATCCTGATTTTGCCCCATTCCAAATGATTTCATCTTTTCCTTGTTTGAGAAGAAAGGGCCTATCTTTGATCAATGTTTTGAGCTTATCTACCTCTCTTGTATCTAATTGAAGTGATGAGAAGTCTTTCCACTCCCAAGAACCATCTATAGCAGCAGAGGACGAAGGGATGATATAGTCACTGAGATATGGTCCCCAGGATGAAGTACAAATATGACTGATCTGATTGGGGCCTAACTGTGAATTGATGGTTGGATGTCCATCCCAATAGTCTTCCCAGAATTTCGCTTCCTTTCCATCTTTGATATTCCAAGATATGTTATTGTCAATAATATGTCTTGACTTAGCTATGAAGTTCCATATTCTCGAGCCTTTTGGGAACTCTTTAATTCTGACTATATCTTCCTTATTAAAGTTGCCTAAATATTTAGCTCTGAGAATTCTAGTCCATTTGAGATCCTGATTATTCACTATTTTCCAATAAAGCTTTGCACCTAGAGCTTGGTTCTGCCATAATTGATTTTTAATGCCAGTGCCACCTGAAGATTTCAGTTTACATATTTTATCCCATGAGATTAATGCAAATTTCCTCTTAGTATCTGTACCCTGCCAAAAAAATTTCCTAAGTTTCTTCACCATATCCATTTATCCCTCTGTGGTAAGTGAAAGGCAAGACATTAGGTATATTGGTATTGCTGATAATGTTGCTTTGATCATGACTAATCTCCCAGCCCAAGATAGCCATCTGGTTTTCCAATTACTGTTAAGAGTTGTTAAATTTTGCAAGTGGCTATATTTCAAGACAAATGTCAATGACCAAACAAGGTACGTTGAACTCAAACTTTACTGTTAAGAGTTGTTAAATTTTGCAAGTGGCTATATTTCAATACAAATGTCAATGACCAAACAAGGTACGTGTAACTCAAACTTACAAGTTAAGTTAATATAAAAAGAAACGTAGGTCAAAAAAAACTAAAGAAGTTGAATATTACAATATTAGTATAATAAAGTGTATGCTTACACTCTTATGTAAACTGTTAGTGGTAGTTAGTAGTATTTAGATTGTACCAACAATCATTTGTAAATGCCATCTATTTTTAGTATGTAACTACTTTGTAACTTTTTACCTACATCTAAATTTTCAATAATAGTAATAATACAATGTGGTTCTCTGTTAATGAGAAATTGGTGATGCATCGATTTCTCTCAATCTCACTTCTTTGGTGTTTATTAAAATTGGTACTAAAGCCAAAATTGGTATCAATAAAAGAGTCAAGGAGAGAAGGCCAAGGGTGTGAGAAGTTGCTGAAAAATGTGACTCGTTGAGTTTATTACGTTGAAAAATTGTGGGGTTACACATTGATTGCAGGATGTCTTGATTGATCTTAGATAATTGTGATTTGCAACCAAATACTCATTTTTACAGTTGCAATTTGCAAGAATAGGGAGAAGAATCCCAGGTTGTGCAAAGTCCAGTTGAGAGTTAGGATTTCTCAAAACCAGAAGATAGCAAAAGTAAGGTTGAGGTCCAAAATTGCACAAAAAGTTGCATTTTGCCAAGTTCCAAAGAATAGTAATGGGAAGAAAAACCAGAAAATCATGGATTTCTAGTCATGAGCAGGATTTTCTATAGTTAATAGTGCATGTTTTCTGCATTGTTTGCAATCACAAAAATTGAAGAGACATTTCCAATCATGGCTAGGCATGGATATGATTTGTAGCATTAAAGACATGGAAATCATCAATCTTGAGAGTCAAGGCATCTAAAAAATGAAGTGGATCTGCAGAAAATCACAAGTTGTACTTGTGGACAGAAATGGATAGTTTGGCTAGGGCATGCAGCTTACCAGAATCACAAATTGTGAGTTTTTTTATAGTAATGGCTAGGGCATGCAACATATTAGAATCACAAATCATGAGTTTTTTTAACAATAACAGCTAGGGCATAGTAGCAAACAGCATACAATCATGATTTTTAGGCATCAAGAATTGATTTTGAGTATTAATCTCCATTCAAAAAAATTGGAAGGCTGCAAATTTAAAAAGGTTGCTTTTTCTTTTCCTATAGGGTTTATTTCTGGGTCTAATTTAAGAAGGGGATTTTAAAATATATGAGACAAATTTTATTTTTCAGGGAGAGGATTAATTCTGGATTGCTAAGGAAAATGGCAAATATTTAAAATCTAGCATTACTAGAAGCACAAAACTCACAAGGAAAAATTATAATATTTGGGATCACAAAATACTAGCTATCGTTGGGTATAGAGAGTGACAAAAGCTTGTTAGGCACAAAAAATAAACCCACTAATCACCCAATATTATGCTCTTCTCTTGCATTTTCATGTGTAATGATCCCTTTTGGGACCTTACTTGATTTGTTCTAAAATTCTCAATTAGGGTTTGAATTGCCCTTGGGAAAGGAAATTTATAATGTTTCATACTAGGAGGACGCCAATTCCCAATAATTATCATACGTCATTATGCATTTAAATCATATTAAGAATAATATTTAATTCATAATATATACTTAAGCTCTAACTCCTTACTTCACTCCTAATCACAGACCTTAGGAAAGAAGGTAGATTTACTGTGCTAGGACACTTGCACAGTCTACAAGTGGATTCCCTCAAGGCTCTACCTATCTTGGGATCTTTCCATCATGTGACCGATTTACCCACCTCTTCCTACACACACTCCCTATCCCCTTAATAGTGATTAGTGAGTTATTAAAGAATAGACCAAATACATATTAATATTTTATATTACGAATATATAAATTAACATATATAACATAACTGATGTATAATTCTAGTTTTATATATATAAATTATATATATATTTATTTTTGTATTTATGTATATATATAATAACCCTTATATTTTCAAATATATTGAATCTTCCAATATTATAATCCAAATATATATACATGATATATGATTCAGATATATTATATATTTATAGAACTCTAATTATCATTAGTAAGTTTATATTCACTATATATATACATATAAATAAAGTTATCGATATACATATTAATGTCGGCATTAAAATGTTACTGAACTTTCAAATACATATTGTATTGTTTATCGCTTCTTTTCCTGCTCAATCAGTTCTCTCGCTGACTCAGCTTTTTATTTCTTTCTTAATTCCCCCCATTTGATAAACGAGGCACTATCATTATATATCCTTGAGATGGATGAAGAGACATGTTGCTTGCTGTGAGTATATCGTCCCTGAAGAGAGGTGTCTTTTCTTTTCAATCTTTATTCTTTAATGACAGTGACTATTACCTTAACATAAACAACGACTTCAACCTCAAATGGTTCGTCTTCTAGTATATCATACTCATTGCATTCCATACGGTTCACGTGAGACACTGAAGTGCTTGATATTAACTACAAATTATGAAGACATGTTAACCCATTGATCTATTATCATAGGGATATGTTGTAAAAGTGTTTTGAATCCACACGCAATGGTGAGGAGCCCTCAATCTTCAATATTTAGTATTCTTACACTCTCAGCCACGAATCCCTCTGTATCTATTGAATCTGAACCAACGTTAAAATAAACCAAACATAATCGATGATTACTTTTATTATATCGTGGCCCTTTCAAATTCTGATGGCAGATAGATATTCAAATAAAGTAGTAATCTGCAATATCCTGTTCCTTCTTGAGATATTACTTAGCATAAGTAATCAAATGCCTTGATTATTCTAGTCGACGCCTTGGGATATCATTCTAGTCGTTCATCCGTAGACAACAATATATGGTTATCCCTGCAGACGTGTATTGCCAATTCATCTGCGTACGTGTCTCTTCTTCCTACAGACCATCGACTACCCATTTGAAAAGACTATCACCCCTCAGTCGAAGTCCCTTGGGTGTCGAATATAGGACATTTCAACAATTATATTATTCATCACGTCATTACATATTTTACTGATAAAATTATTTAGTCATGTATTACTAATATATATGTTAATTATATCTTTACTAATATAATTATTCATATACCTATATTTTTTATTTGAAATATCAGATTATAATATTTATTATCATATTGATTAATATGATTATTTATTGATTGATTGTTTCATATCATTGACTAATGTATTCGCTAATATATTAATCATGTATTTATATTCAAGCAATGTACATGTAATGATCCCTTTTTGGACCCTTTCTTGATTTGTTCTACAATTCCCCTTTTTGGGTTTTACTCAGAGATTGTAATCAACAACTATCATGCATCATTAAGCATTTAAATCATATTATGTTAATAATAATCTCTAAATCATAACATATACTTAAACTCTAATTCTTTACTTCACTTCTAACCACAGATCTTAAGAAAGATGGTAGATTTTTTGTATTAGGATGCATGCACAGTCTACAAGTGGATTCCCTCAAGGTTCTACCTATCTCGGGATCTTTCCATCATGTGACCGATTTACCCGCCTCTTCCTATACACACTCCCTATCCCCTTAATAGTGATTAGTGAGTTATTAAGGAATTGACCAAGTATATATATAAATAATTTATATTACAAAAATATAAATAAATATATACATAACCAAACCAATATATAATTTCATTCTTATTAACATATATAAACTGTATATATAATTTTGATTATCAATAATAATATATATATAGAATTCTGATTATTAATAATTAAACATATTCAATATATATAAACTTTACTTGAAATATATTTATTATACAACATAAATAATTGTATCATTTTAATATCTATGTATATAAATCTACGTCCTCCATATTATTTCATCATCAAAGTATATAAGTGTCTCTGGTATATAGTATTCCCTCCTTGATATAATATATATTTCTTAGTCTTTTGAAGCTATCCATTTTATATTATAATATTATTTTATTTTTCATTCCATGACTATTCATCTTTTCTCCGAATATATATATTTATTTTCTTCCCTTGAGTTCCTCTACATTTCCTCCTTTATTTTCTCCTATATTTTCTCCTATATTATTATCTCCCAAGTTTTCCATATTATTTCTTAATATTTCTTCCTTTTCCCTGCGTGATATAATATCTTTGCCCATTCAATATATATAAACATGACTAGTCACATCTTTTGAATTATAATATTAGTATTAATAATTTGTATTTTATTATTATAAAACTCTTTATTGGTGGTATTATTATCAATTACAATTCTTCATGGTTGATATTTGTAAATTATAACTTTCCCCTTATTTACAATGTAGGAGACTTTAATATTAATTATTTATTAATTAGGAAACTATTTTAATTATTAATATAGGGAATCTAATCATTTATTAATAAACTTAATATTAATAGGAGATAATATAAGAGACACATTTAATTATTAATTTAAAATTAAATAATTATTATTATTTTAATACATAAATTATTTATTAATTTATTTAATTAGTCTAATAATACATTGTATCATTATTTCAATAATATATTATTATATATTACATTAATATTTTAATAATATATTATTATATGAATTATTGATTATTATTATTAAGAAATATTATTTAAGATTAATGTTATTATTAATATTAATAATTATTAATGTTATTATTAATATTAATAATTATTAATATTATATATAACAATTATTGGTATGAATTGATTCCGTAAGGACTCATATATTTATTATTAAAATAATATTTAGATCGAGTTTACTCATTTACATTGTTAATTAGGGCTCATGACAGTCCGCCCGTCTCTAATTTGCTTGTCCTCAAGCAACAATAAATTTTCTACTTAAGAGAGATTGGTGAGAGAAAATCTTTTAGACTATATCATGGTGGTGCCTATTTGAATTTGCCCAACACTATGTTTGCATGATAACATGCCTCTAATTCATTTCCCTCTAGTTGTTCCTTTCGTTATAGAACCATACACATTCGAAATATATGCATGAATATGTGAAGAAACAAAGCATACACATTGATGCATGAAGACACAAAGTATACACATAGAAAACACAAAGCATACACATTGATGCATGAAGACACAAAGTATACACGTTGAAAACATGAAGTAGACAAATTGATGCGTGAAGACACGAAGCATACACACTAATGCATGAAAACACGAAGTGTACACATTGATGCATGAAAACGCGAAGCATACATAAGGTATACACATTGATTCCAATTTAGGAAAGTTTTGATTTGATTAGGAGCTCTTCTTATTAAGTATTACATCCTATATATATTATCCATCGTTATGTGAGATCATTAGAGAAATGCAAACAACAATGGAACAAGTAGAACAACATACTTCATATGAATACCAATATATCTCTTGTATGGATCACGGAATAATCCTTATGTCTCTCTCTAGGGCCATCAAGAGTGGAAGAGTTACAGGGCCTGGGTCGCGTGAAACAGACTACAAGTGGTTTCCCTCAAGGCCTAACCCCAGTGTTGGGATAACCATCATGTGCCCGAAATTACTCTGCCTCTACCATCCACAACCTTCACACTCAAGATGCCTTAGTGGGATTAAAGAGACGAGTTTGTAAAATCCATACTGGACATATCAATTTAACAACCAACAATGGAGTAAGTAAACAACATAATTTGTATGAATATCAAAATATCTCCCGTATAGATCATGGAGGAATCCTTCTCTCTCTCTCTCTAAAGCCATCAAGAGTGGAAGAGTTACAGGGCCTGGGTCGCGTGAAACAGACTACAAATGGTTTCCCTCAAGGCCTAACCCCAGTGTTGGGATAACCATGATGTGCCCGAAATTACTCCGCCTCTACCTATACACACTCCCTATCCCCTTAATAGTGATTAGTGAGTTATTAAGGAATTGACCAAGTATATATATAAATAATTTATATTACAAAAATATAAATAAATATATACATAACCAAACCGATATATAATTTCATTCTTATTAACATATATAAATTGTATATATAATTTTGATTATCAACAATAATATATATATATAGAATTCTGATTATTAATAATTAAACATATTCAATATATATAAACTTTACTTTAAATATATTTATTATACAACATAAATAATTGTATCATTTTAATATCTACGTATATAAATCTACGTCCTCCATATTATTTCATCATCGAGGTATATAAGTTTCTCTGGTATATAGTATTCCCTCCTTGATATAATATATGTTTCTTAGTCTTTTGAAGCTATCCATTTTATATTATAATATTATTTTATCTTTCATTCCATGACTATTCATCTTTTCTCCGAATATATATATTTATTTTCTTCCCTTGAGTTCCTCCTACATTTCCTCCTTTATTTTCTCCTATATTTTCTCCTTCATTTTCTCCTATATTATTATCTCCATATTATTTCTTAATATTTCTTCCTTTTCCCTGCGTGATATAATGTCTTTGCCCATTCAATATATATATAAGCATGACTAGTCACCTCTTTTGAATTATAATATTAGTATTAATAATTTGTATTTTATTATTATAAAACTCTTTATTGGTGGTATTATTATCAATTATAATTCTTCATGGTTGATATTTGTAAATTATAACTTTCCCCTTATTTACAATGTAGGAGACTTTAATATTATTTATTTATTAATTAGGAAACTATTTTAATTATTAATATTGGGAATCTAATCATTTATTAATATACTTAATATTAATAGAAGATAATATAAGAGACACATTTAATTATTAATTTAAAATTAAATAATTATTATTATTTTAATACATAAATTATTTATTAATTTATTTAATTAGTCTAATAATACATTGTATCATTATTTCAATAATATATTATTATATATTACATTAATATTTTAATAATATATTATTATATGGATTATTGATTATTATTATTAAGAAATATTATTTAAGATTAATATTATATTAATGTTATTATTAATATTAATAATTATCAATATTATATATAACAATTATTGGTATGAATTGATTCCGTAAGGACTCATATATTTATTATTAAAATAATATTTAGATCGAGTTTACTCATTTACATTGTTAATTAGGGCTCATGACAGTACATTTCAAATAAAAATTCATATATATATCAATTGCAGTTCATGACAGTCTGCCCCTTCCAAATTTGTTTGTCCTCAAGCAACTATATTATGTTTTTATAGTAGAATTTGGCAACTAAACTCTGGACACATTTTGAATTTTCTTTCATCTTCTCAAGAGATGATTTTAGCCCATTTCGTAATGGTGCTAATTGAATTTGCTAAAATCGTGTTTGTATCATAGCATGCCTCAAATTCATCTCTTTCGATTTATTCTATTATTCTAGATAAACCAAGTAGAATCATCATAGAGTATACACTTGAAAACATATGCATGAATATACTCTGATACCACATTACAAATTTCCATTCCCAAGTGCCATCCTACAGGGTAAAAGATAAAACACAGGATCCACACATTCAGATATACTTGAGATTATATCAAATATATATAAGAAACAAATTAGAAATGTTATGATTATTTATGGCTTGTCTCATAATCGATCAAAATAAATGGAGGAAGTAAGTTAGGGAATTGCAGTATACCGATTCCCCCAAACTAAGTAGGCCACCCCAAGGGATGGAATTGTCATAGTGGGACATTCCTACCTCTTGTAGGCCAAGAGATGAGTTGTCATAGTGGGACGTTGCGCGCTCTTGGGCTTAGTTGGGCTGAGTAGTTTACAGGCGCCCTCTCAAGACTTTCCTACCAAACTAAATCATGATTGATTATGAAAGACGTGTTTAGCATTCTTTGTTTTCCAATCAATAAGAATGAATCTAGCAATGTGTATTATGTGTATACTCTGTGTATACTTTGTGTCTTCATGCATCAATGGGTATACTTTGTGTATGCTTCATGTCTTCATGCATTAATGTGTATTCTTCATGTATGCTTCGTGTCTTCATAAATTCATATTTTCAAATGGATGTTCCATGTTTGATTCTATATTTAATTGATCTAGAATGGTAAGAATAAGTAATGTACTAAAAAAATATGAACTTATTAATTAATATCAAAGTTGGGCGAATACTCACACCGAAAGATCTATATAAAATGAACATTGCTTGAGGACAAGCAAAGTTAGGAGGGGCAGATTGTCATGAGCCGTAATCGACATATGTACAATATCAATGCATATATTTAATTCATTCAAATACACATGATCCCATAATAATTAATCAATATTATAGATAAAATATTTATATTAATATTAGGAATAAATGTACAAGTAACATGTCAGTAACTAACCAATAATTAATCAATATACAATTAATATTATTGTTAGAAGTAACAATAATTAATAAATTAGTAATTAATCAATAGAATATTGATAATGCTAATCAACATATAATTAATCAAAGTTATCAAACAATAATATTACTAAATCAGTATAATACTAATTAGTCTAAGTCATAATTAATAATACTCTTTGTATTTTTATATATGTTTTAATAATATTATATAAATAACGTTATGAGCCTTCTTCAAACAGCCCCTGAAATACATTGTTAGAATGATACGTAATAAGAAGTGGTGCCTTGGTCCACACCCGGTCTATCCACAGTGGCTAAAAGACGTGTCCATAGACCCACGCACAATGGTATAAGAACCGTCTCAATCAGCACTTAAGTGGCTGAGTCAACAGGAGAATAAAAAATACAAAGGAATACAAAATAAAGGACATAACATTGGGAGGTGAAAACATATGCGGCAAAAAGTATGCTGATCAGGATTGAATAAAACAAGGTGACAAAACATCGTTGGCATGGGACCTCATGCATAGAGTGGGGAATCGGTCAAAGGGATATATCAGGTATATATATATTCAATGTTCTTTCCATCATTATTCATTTCTATGTAAACATAATATTAACAATTGGATATTATATTTGTATAATTAATATGACAATAAATATATGGTGAATATAGTATATATTTATATATGTATAAACGAATATATATATAAATGAAAATCCCGAGAGAGAAAAAATATAATTGGCGTTCTGCTCTTTTTCGGTGATTTGTGTCTGCATTTGCGATCTCGGAGCTCTTTTCTCCGGTCTCCGCCAGCGCTCGCTCACCTGCCTAATGCCAGGTGTGCTCTTTCCTTTATGTGCATTTAATTTTGATGTCTGAAACCTGCCTCTCGACAAAGGCCGTTCATACGGCCTCGCAGCCTACCAAGGCTCCTATGGAGCCAGATCCGAAAACCTTGCCTTTACTTGGTCCTTCAATTTCGGCTGCCAAACCTAAGTCTTTTTCTAAAGTTGTTTCGGCTTTCTCCGTGGGCGCTGGTGCTAGATTTCATATTAGAAATGAAACGACGTCTTCTGGTAAGGAATCTAGGGTTCGCTTGCGCCCTCTCTCCATTTCTTCAAATCTAGATATGGTCAATGAAATTGCTAAAGAAAAATCTAGGTTAAAAGACTCTGCTATATTTTTTGCTGCTGTTGATAATGAGAAATGCCCTCCGCGCAAGTTTTTAGATGACTGGTTCCATAATTATTGGAACTTAAAGCTTGGTTATCATATCTCGTTTTGTAGACAGCTTCAGTCTGGTTTATTTGTTTTATTCTTCAATTCTTCAAAGGCTCAACAAGTTGTTCTTGAGAAGCAATACTGGACGGTTGGAACATCTTCATTCCATGCTCTGGCCTGGACTCCCGAAGCTATCCATGAGGAAATCCTTGCTCTTTCGGCCCCCCGCTGGCTTATTGTTAAAAATGTGCCACCTTTTCTTTGGAGATTCCTCCCCCATCTCCTTGAGCCTCTGGGAAAGCTCATTAGGATGGATGACACTACTAGATTGGTGCCCCACATGAATGCGAGAGCCCTGATTGCGCTCCAACCGGGTTTTGAAATCCCTACTACTCTCGAAATTAACCTTGGTGATGGACTTTTTTCCTGCCCTCTAGAAATTTTAGGGGGTCTCCATGCTTGCTTTCTCTGCAAAAATGAAGGTCACCTCCATAAGAACTGTCCGATTATCTCAAAGAGGACACCCCCTAAATCTCAACTGCCTCCACCCCCCGCCCCTTCCCCTGCTCCTCAAGCTTCTCCTCCGCCACCTGAGACTTTTACCACTCCCTCCTCTTCGCAAGCCTTTGTAGTCTCCCCTCATCCAGTCTTTTCCTCTCAGTGTTTTGATGATTTAGATTCTCAGGATGGGTTTCAAACTGTGGATAAGAAAAAATGACGAAAGAAAAATGGTATCCCATCTTCCAATTCCGATCCTAGGATTTCTCCTATCGCTCAGTCCTTGGCTATTGTGACCACGTCGGTTTCCTCCTGTCCGCCATTACCCAAGCCCTCCGCCAACAATGCTATTAAAAATGCGCCCCTCATCTTCACGCTGAAAGTTTTCAAAGAAATTACGGATGATTTCACCCTTGAAATTATTCCTACTGCTTCCTCCACGCGTTTTTCAGCCTCCGTTACTTCTCCTATCTCCTCGCCACCTTTCACTGCTCCTCCCCCTGCTGATTCCCACATGCGTAAGCTTACCTCACCCATCGCTTCACCACCTGTTTCAGCTCTCCCTTCTCCCATTACTAATGACATGGAAGTCGGGTTGCTCTCTGGCTCTGACAACGAAGGCTTGGATGATAAGTCTGTCCTATCCCAATCAAAAAAAAGGGGTCACCCTATAGGATCCAAGAATAAAAATCTAACTGGTAAGAATAACTTGCCCCCTACGAATATAGACAATGTAGGGTCCACTGACCCCAAGCGTCCCTCTCTCCTAGAAAGTTCATCATGAATTATACTTCCTGGAATATTAGGGGGCTTGAATCCCCGGATAGGAAATATGTTGTTAAGCAGTTCCTTGATTCTATCAATCATTTAGATTTTTTAATGATGCAAGAGCTTAAAGCTACTGACTTTATTCTCGAAAGTAGTTTGAACTTCATTTGGAAGGATGCCATTAAGATCCTCTCTAATCACACCAGAGGTAAAGGTGGAGTGGGTCTCCTGATTGATCCCAAATGGGCTCCCTGTATTGTTAACTCAGGGGTTTCTCCCTATAATAGGGCTGTGTGGGTTACCCTATCGTATAACACCAACATCTTTGGTGTTTGCTCCCTCTACGCCTCCAACGACTACAGAGATCGGATGTCCCTTTGGAACTGGCTCACTGAGCTTCCCGATATCCCCTGGATTTTTGGGGGTGATTTTAATATGATTGAGCACCAAGAAGATAAGACCGATGGCCTTCCCTTTACTTGGAAAGACCAAGAGAATCTCCACTGGAACAAGTTCAAATCGTCTAAACTCCTCTTCGATCTGCTATCTGGTAATTCTAATACCCACAAGGGCATTTGGCACACTTGGTGCAATTTTCAGTAGAATCCTTCTAGAATATATGCCAGGCTTGACAGATTCTATGCCAATAAGAATTTCTTCTCTTTTCTCCCTAATAATTGCGGTGATATGATTACTATTTCGCCCACTTCTCTATCAGACCATCACCCCATCTCTGCCCGTATCTCGCTCATCAGTGCCCCTGCCTCCCATAAGGCTGCCAATCCGAGATTCATTATTAACAACTCCCTCCTGAATGATGAAGATGTCCTTGCCGCCATTCAGCTCATTAGAACTATTAACCATAATACCCTCATCTCCCTTTCCCCTATTGACTTATGGAACCATAATATTTCTGCCTGGCACAACCTTCTTAAGACCATTGGTCAAAAGAAAGCTAAGGACTACAGATTTTCGGAAAAGATCCTTTCTGCTAGACTTCAATCTGCTGAAGCCGATATCTAGTCTAATCCCCAAGATTTCACTCTTTGTGTGCGTGTTACTGATGCTCGTAACAACCTCAGGAACCACCAGCAAATTAAAATCAAAGGAGCCAAAATCAGGTCCAGGGCTCATTGGATTCAAAATGGTGACAGAGGCTCTAAATTTTTCTTCAATCTTCTCAAACAAAAGCAAGCTAATGAATCCATAACTAGAATTATTCTTGATAATCAAGAGGTCACTCAGGAAGAGGCTATAAAAGAAGCTTTTGCTAACTTTTATAGTAATCTGTTTGCTTCTGAGGACTCTGTTGAAGCTAAAATGCTTAGACATACGTATAAAAATCTTATCCCCAACGTCTTGTCCTTTGATGACAGCCAACTTCTAAATCAGAATATATCCCTTGATGAAATTGAAAAGGCCATTAATACTTTGAAGAACGATAAGGCCCCGGGCCCTGATGGTCTCTCTAGTGAGTTGTATAAATCTAATCTAGACTGGATTTGCATGGATCTTTTTGATCTGTACTCTGATGCTTATAACAAAGGAACTCTGGGCTGCCTCATTAACAGAGGCATCATAAAACTTATCCCCAAGGAGGGAGATAAGGCTCTCCTAAAAAATTGGAGGCCTATTACCCTTCTTAATGTCTCTTATAAAGTCCTTGTTAAAATCTTAGCTTTGAGGCTTGAATGTATTCTCTCGAAGTTTATCAACTCCACCCAAATGGGCTTTATCAAAGGTCGCTATATTCTTGAAAATCTTATTACTAGCTGGGAAGCTTTAAGCTGGTCCAAGTTCTCGAATCAGCAAGCCGCTATGTTACTTCTTGATTTTGAAAAGGCCTATGATCGTATTGAATGGGACTTCATCCTCATGATGTTAGAAGCCTATGGTTTCCCCCCTCTATTCTGTAACCTTGTCAAGATCCTTCTCAAGGATGCCTCGGCCCAGGTTGAAGTCAATGGTTCCCTCTCAGCCCCCTTCCCTCTTGGTAGATCCATTAGACAAGGCTGCCCCCTTGCCCCTGCCCTGTTTGTCTTAGCCTCTGATGCCTTATCTTACATTCTTAAGGACAACTCTCTTTCCCCAGCTGTCAAAGGTATAACCCTTCCCAATCAAACTGTTCTTTTGAATTGCCAATTTGCTGATGACACTTCGTTATTTTTTGAGCTCAATGAGGCCAATTTTAATGCCCTTCAAGCCAAGCTTGACGCCTTCTGTGCTATCTTTGGCTCCCGTATCTCTCTTTCCAAATCCATCTGCCTCGGCTGGTCCGAGCTTCCCCCTGACTGGTTTGCCAATTCTAGTTTCCTTTGGGGAGGCCTTCAAAAGATTGTGTGCTACCTGGGCATCCCCTTCTCCATTGATCCCTCTCTTAAAGACATGTGGCTTTGGGTCAAGAATAAGATCTTTAATAAACTTAACAAGTGGCACAATAAGTCCTTATCGCTCGCTGGCAGAGTTCAGGTTTGCCAAAAGATTCTTTCGTCTTACAATGTTTACTATTCCTCTACCTGGAAGTTTAATAACTATCAAATCTTGGAGATTCAAAAAACCATTAGGAACTTCCTTTGGTCTGATGGGAAGGGTAATAATAAATTTCATGCTGTCAAATGGGACTGGTGTCAAGCTGACAAGCTCCTTGGAGGATTGGGCATAAAGAACATTAGAACTCAAGGCATTGCTTTAGCCACCAAATGGATCTTTCACTCTCTGGAGGGGGAAGAACCTTGGAAGGTCCTTATTAGATGCAATATTGAAAAAGGGATACCTAAAAAAGCTAGAACTTGGAAGAATATCCCCTTTTGTGATATTATTATGGGTGACTTCCCTGTCCTTGTTCAAGGTTCCCCGGTCTTTAAAACTATTTGGAAAGCTTGGGAACACACTAAGAAATTCATCACTAATAAAGCCTTCTTTGATAAACATCTCCTTCACGGTGAACGATCCATTTGGTGGAATTTGCATTATGCGGGTAAACCTCTTGCCCTCTCCCAAGGCTACTCTGCCAAATACTGGAACAATCTGAGAATCTCTCATCTCATCACTCTTTTTGAGAATGATAAGCTTATTAGCTAGGAAGATATTAGCTCTCAATACAATATTCCTCCTTCTCAAAAGAAAACTTATAATCTGATTGTTAAAGCTAGCAAAGATCTGCATACTTGCTATCATGTTGATTCTCAAAGGTTCCTTAAGATGAAGTGGCCGGATGGTACTGTTCTAGAAAGACTTAAAGATAAAAAAACATTTATAATATTATTGTTGTTTCTAACAACATTACTGATCATATTAACAATCTTTGGTACTCTTATCTTGATGATGAAACTTGGAAAAAGCATCTAAACAGGTTGTGGAAGGCTCCTATTGAACCCAAAATCAAATGTTTTAAATGATTACTGCTTCTCGACAAGCTACATGTTATAAAGGATCATAACAGCAACCCCCTTTGCTCTTTTTGCGGGGGTCTGGAAACTAGCAGACATATCTTTTTTGACTGTGCGTTTGCCAAAAGCATTTGGCAAATGTTTGGTATTTATTATCCTATGGGTGTTACTAGTTTTGAAATTGTTACTGGTTTTATTGATAATATTAAAAGTGATATGAATATTTTTTGGCACATGCTTTCCTCTAACATTCTTTGGCAGCTCTGGAAATGCAGAAATGAAGAGAGGTATCAAGCTACCCCCAGATCCCTTACTTTTTTCGAAAACTCACATTTTAAAATTTCCTCGCAGGTGAACGTGAACATGACCTTGGAAAAGAAGAAACTCAAAAGGTTCCTACGAACAGGACACTCTACCATGTTTCTTTACGAGCTGAAGGACGGATATGACTAGAGGAAACACATGGATAACTTCTTCAACTTTGAGGAAATGCTAAAAAAACTCACTAAGGAGATCCATAACAACAAGAATGCCACTGATCGTCAGATTGTGATGCTGCAGCAAATCCAAGACAAGAAAAGCATTGTTCGGATGGAAGGTCCTGGGGGTTGGACCGCCTGGGTTGATAGTAACAATGATGTCCTTTCTTGATGTGCTATTGTCTTTACTCTATTGTTTTGTAGTTCTCTTCGTTGACATGTGTGGGTGAGGTTGTGCCTCTCCTGCTGTGAACTCTCATTGGTTATTTTTGTTCTTTTGATCCCCTTATAGTTAATTCAAATATATATATATATATAAAGAAATTCTTATAAATATAAATAGAAATTATTTAATATATTTGATAAATAGATCGTCGAGATTATAGATTATTTATATTCATAATACAAAGATATTAATATATTTATAGTTTATTTCTTAATCTCTTGTTATGGCCTCCAGAGGTGATAGTTGGTCTTGTGTAGGGAGAGGCAAAGTAAATCCAAAGAATGTATTGGTGTTAAGCGCCCTACGACAAGTAAATCCACGCTCTCCTTAGGGTTGAGTTTAGGAGAGAAGTAAGGAAGCGGACTTGAATATGTTAACAATCAAATGTACTATGAAGTTAGGAACTATTCATTAATTGCCTTAGATGCTTAATAATGTTCGTTAATCATTGTAAATTGATAACCTCCTATTTGGAGGCATTATGTCGATACTTATATTTGTGATATAAAATGATAGTAATATATAGTAAACCAATTCCTTAATAACTCATTGATCACTATTAAGTGGATAGGGAGTGTGTGTAGGAAGAGGTGGGTAAATCGGTCACATGATGGAAAGATCCCGAGATAGGTAGAGCCTTGAGGGAATCCACTTGTAGATTGTGCAAGCGTCCTAGTACAATAAATCTACCATCTTTCTTAAGGTCTGTGATTAGGAGTGAAGTAAGGAATTAGAGCTTAAGTATATATTATGAATTAGAGATTATTCTTAATATAATATGATTTAAATGCATAATGACGTATGATAATTATTGGGAATTGGCATCCTCCTAGTATGAAACATTACAAATTGTCATTCTCAAGTGCAATCCAAACCCTAATTGGGAATTTTGAGAGAAAATTAAGGCCCTATTTGGGGACATTACACCATGTAAACTTGAGAATAAGAAATGTTCGAGGGAAAATTTTTATCTCTGGGAATTTTGTACAAATATTTTGTGAACTCTTTTGCAGCATTTTGGTAATTGTAGTGGTTTTCTTCAGTTGTTCCATACCGCCCAAAAAGCTTAAGAAAGTCAGTTTTGACTTTCATTTCATCAAAATTAAAGACAAAAATCAAAGAAAGAGTGGAAACATTTTCGTTTTTGCATCAAATCCAAGTCTTTTGCTAGTCAAATCAAAAAATGATTTCTAGGTATTTTTCTTTGCCCTAAAATACTATCTAGTTATCTTTTAGATTTTGCAAATATTGAGCAAATCTAGCAAAAATTGCTGTCCAAAAAACGTCAATGCAACTTTTTCTTAGTTGGCTAAAGGTTGAATTTAATTAATTTTTTCATCTTTTGCTTGTTGGGTTCAAAAAAAAATTATGGGTATTTTTCATAGCCCAAAAATATTTCTGGAATTCTATTATCTTTTTCATCTAGTGAACAAATATTACAAAAATCAAATTGGAAGTATAACTTTTTTTTCTGCAAGAAGACTGTTCCTGTAGGATAAATTCAATTTTCAAAAATTCCTAACTTTTGCCTCAGGTATCGAATTTCAACAAACAAGATATCATTAGAAAGATAAAGATGAGTAATTTCCATCCATTTTGAGCTTAATCAATTTATTTGTCATTCATCTCAAATATTGCATGCTAAAGTTGGTGCTAAATAGAGCTACATAGCTAATTTTTCTAGATTTTGTGTTATATTTTGTCTTTTGTGGGCCTTAACACTATTGTAACTTGGGAAAAGCTTTGTAATTGCACTGTGCTATAAAGTGCCAACATTGTAATATTTGTCAGGGGGGGGGGGTGATTTTCTATACTAGTGAAAAGGGCGGGAGTGCATTTGTGTATTGATTTCTCTTAATGTCTTTTGTGTAATCACGAACTAAGATAAAGTTGCATTAATGGAGGGTTAATCATATCTCTTGATAATTAATTTCATCATTTTGTTGTCAAGCTAACTTCTGAGAACTATTTCTTGAGCCAAGTAACTATGAATAGAAGAATGCATGGTTTAGCAATAATGACATGGTCTATGGACTAATGTCTTACTATTTCTAAGGATACTCTACATATTATAGAGCACATTGAGTGCCCTTTTACTGCTTGGACATCATCAAGTAGTTGTATGGAGACATTGGATCTTCATCTAAAAGTGATGTTTTCTTAGATGACCAAACTCTTGTCAATGATAATGAGACTTTTGTTGCCCCATCTTATGTGGACATGTCCTTCTAGGATGATTAATTTGTTGATACCCCATCTACTATTACTTCTTCAAAGTGTAGCATTGCTTCATTAAAAACTTCCAATGATTCTTTGCAACAGGATATACATCGTCTTTCAAATATGGCTTTGTGGGATGAATTGTTGATAGGTGTTTCAGACTTATTTGTGGAATCTCATATTGCAGACTTGGGAGACACTATTGATTTCATACATCTTCTCTTTGATGAGGATGATTCTTCTTCAAATGTTGTGAGGGAACATTTTGACCCTCTTCTTCCTTCTCTACATGATCATTCCTCATAGTTTGATAGGAGTGTGGATACATTGACACAACATTTAAAGGAGGCCTTTTTACTTTCAAAAGAAATACTTGAGTCTTTGGATTATGTTCTACATCAGTTTCTAGGAGATTCTAGATTGTCATCTTCAGCAATGTGGCCTAGAACACCTGATTTGACTGTGACAGCTTTTAGCATCGACATGGAGACCATTGAGCAAAGTTCAAAGACATCACTCATTTTGAGATTTCTTCCTACACATTTAATTCAAGAATGGGAAGATATCTTGCATGCACCCTTGATATTGTTTCTTCCTAAGGGGAGTAATGTTGTTCGGCGATTGTGGACCATCTTCTACATCTAGTTTCGAGCAATTACCATTGGCTTTATCCACTTTGGAGGGGGCTTCTTAGTCCTCTTTACTCTCCTTCTCTTTGAGGGGATCTTTTGTACATAGGTACCGGTTGTCGGGACCCATCCTTGCACTTTGTCTGCATTTCCCCCTAAGTTGCATTTAAGGGGGGTGTTAGCGTGAATAAGGTTCTAAAGCTATCTAGATCTTTTTTAGCTACTTCTCCACTATAGCTCTCTTCACACTTAGTTAAGTTTACTTAGGGACTTTTTCACTTTATCCCACACTGATTGTGATTTTAGTCTCTTGGGTGGTAAGTGCTTTATATACTCATCCATAGCTCTCATATGAGCATATTCCAACCCATTCCATTGTATTGTAATTACACTCTACAGGTTTTGCTCTTGCATTCTCCTAATGCTGTTTTGCTTGTTTAACATTTGTAGTTCTCTCGTGTAAGCTAACTCTGTGTTCTTATTTCGATCTTGTATGATTTACATTCACAATTTTATTTCTATTCGTTTGCACTAGTTTTCTTGGGTTATCCATTTTTTTAGGTTCCAACAAATGTCATATTTCATTATTTTATCTCTTTCAGTCAAGTCTCAACAAATACTTCCAATCACTTAACAAATAGTTCACATCATTCAAATCCTAATTGCTGAAGATGAAAACCGCTAAAACAAACACAAAAAAAATCAGAGTTTTATCAATAGTGCAATTTTGTCCTAGTGGGCAAGTATGTAGAGAAAACTATAAATAAAGTGTTAGTTTCAAGCAGGTCTCACTAAGAAACTCACAATCTCCTCTGCCACGCAAATCTCTAGTGAGTCGCCAAGCAAAAAACCTTGCAAGATCGGCAATAGCTCACCAAAATCTAAAGTGCATATGATAGAACATGAGAAATGTGATATATGAAAAGTCTTCTTGATTAATCAGTGAGTTGTCAAATATTTTCATCTTGGTTAAGGACCTCTCAAGGGAATTGCAATGATACTAGAAATGCCAAACAAATGACTCCATGCTTTAATCTTTTTCCTCTTTTCTACCTTCATGTTCCATCATGACATTATTATTGATAGTATTTTGACTCCTAGAGTTATGATAGATGCACCTCATACATTTTCCCCCTTCACAACTATCTAGATGCACATTTATACCTAGGTTACATGAGGATGTATTCCTCCCTTTGAAACCCCTGTCCTGATCCGTAACCCATCCCCATCCTCATAGCTGTTTCTGGGACTTTGGGACAGCAGGGGACATCCTCAGTATAAAAATATTTTTGGGAATGTCGTAACTCCCCATGGTGCAATTCAAAACCTTGGAATGCTGGCAGAACATTAGCTGCCCCTGGCACTGTGGGAGACATCTAAGATGTCCCTCAACTGTCTTGGGGACATCTATGCAATGCGATGGAAAAGAAACCCCAATGCTTTAAGAAAAGTCTATGTTTTCTAAAAGAAAAAGAAAACTTTAATGGATGTGGGAATCTGATCTTAACTTCCATAAATACACTCAGTTCAAGGAAAAAAACCCTTTTTTTTTCAAATAATATGATTTGTCTTTGGCATTATGGAATTTGGTTTTGACATTTGGAAATTTATTCCTTTGACAGAGGTCCCATTCAGCACCACTAAACTCTTGATATGCCTGATTTCAACTATATTTGTTAGTATTCTCTTGATGTTATATTTGCTGATATCTGAAATCATTTAAAAACTTACGTTGATATGATAGAGCAAATAGGTCAATCATATCAACTGCAAATTTTATAAGTTACATTTTCTCTATCTATAATTTTCTATTGCTGCTATATTGCTATCAGACATCAATTACATTTTGATTTAATTTTGGTATCAAACTTGATTCATTATATGAAGTTACGAATGTCTAAACTTAAATTTCAGATTTCATGTATGATTAAGAGTTTCATGTATATTGCCATCTCCCAAAAATGCCCCCATGGACTGCCATCACCAAAACATATCCCAACATCCCCTGCCATCCCTGTCCTCAAAATGTCATTGAACATAGATTTATATACAAGTCTCTCTGGTCATTTATGGAGATCAGTGTAATATGACCTTTACTTCCTACTTTATTTGAATTAAGGTGTGACTTAAATTGGGACCAGCCTATCAAGACCAAACTGTCATATGTGAATGATGCTTAACTCATTATATAGAGTAAATGGTTAATATTAATTGCATTGCTACATGTGTTTCCAGATTGTGCTCCAAGTTTTCGAATGGCGTCCCAGAATATTCCCAAAAAATCTTGAAAACTTGGGATGTTTAGCTATCCCCAGAAAAGCAGGGGGCATCTGAGACATTCTTCAACCATCTCAGGGACATCCAAGCATCTTGATAGCAAAAAAAATTGCCCAATGTTTTTTTTTTTTTTTAAATCACTGTTCTGTTTGTTTTAAATACAATTTTTAAAAGGTTGTACGAATCTAATTATAATTTCCATGACTACACTCTGATCAAGGAAAAATTCCATATTTTTCATATAAAATGATTATTATATAGTATTCAGTTTTAACTATTATAGAATCTGGTTTAAACATTAAAGAATTTATTCCTTTGGGAGAGGTCACATTTAGCACCACTGAATTCTTGATATGCTTGTTTTCAATTATATTTGTTAGCATCCTATTGCTGTGACATTTGTAGTTTAATGAAATCATTTAGAAACTCACATTAGATTTGACAGAGCAAATATATCATACAACCTGTCAATTTCAAAAGTTAAATTTGCTTTATCTATCAATTAAAAGTTGCATTTTCTCTATCTATTATTTTTTATTGCTGCTATACTGCTTTTCAGTTATCAGGCATGTTAATTACATTTTGAATCAATTTTGTTGTAATATCAAATTTGATATATTAAATAAATGTACAAACTTAAATTTTGATGTAATGTATAATTAAACAAGTGAAAAATTGAGTTTCACATATACAGCCATCACCTGCCATGGCCCCATGGATTTCTGTCCCTGAACACATCCCACCATCCCTTGTCATCCCCATCTCAATGTAATATAGCTTTTCCTTAACTTTTTTCAATTTTATTTGAAGGTATGACTTAAAATGGGACAAACCCATCAAGACCAAACTGTCACAAGTGAATGATCCTTTATTGATTATTTAACGTAAATGATTACTATTAGTTGCATTGCTATATATGATTCTCGCACTATATAACTGATCCCAAGTGAACCTATCTCTCAACTTCATATTCACTAACTCATCAAGATTATTTGTGCACAAATAATGTGTGTTATCATGAAAATATAAAATAGTAAATACATAGAAGTGCTAATCTAATACCATAAAGCATTTTATTTTTCCAAAATTGGGGAATTAAAAAAAGTTCACCGCTCGAATGTTTATACGAAGAGATGAAGCTGGTCCAGATCGCAACAAAGATCGGCTATCAACATACTTCGGTTTGTCAGATTCTAAAGCTTTGTCTGCATGAAACACAAAAAGTTGCATAGCATCAATAGAATATAGAGTTTTGAGGTTTTTGCAGTGGTGCATCTTTGTGGAATTCTCTGGATTAAGTTGCATATAAAAGATAAAATCAGCTTACTCCATAAAATTCAACAATCAATCAAGAGAATACGTTTGACTCCTAAACCTCTCAATCTAGTCTCCGTACAGTGTAATTATCATTAGAAAGAGAAAAAATTAATCTAAGCACTTCTGCATAGTTATGATTTCTTACAATAACCTCATTTGGATAGAAAAGAATGGAAGATCTTGAAATAAATTTCCAAATACAGAATTCACAGACTATAAACATTGTTTTTTCAGCAAGATATCACATCAGGAAACCTATGCGACTGAATTTGCTTGTTTATTGAGTTTTATCAGTGATTGCTTAAATGGAACTCAATGCAGAATCAAACATGAGCATACAGATATTAAACACATTCAAAAATATGCCATTCAACCTTTCCAAACAGCAAAATAAGAACTCGGAATGGAACTCAGAATTCGTGTTGAATGAAATCAATATACATAACCCCAGTTGCAAGTTGTTTGCTTAAATATTCCCCTTCACCTCTATGAAGCCCCTTGGTGAGCCGGCTCATTTATATTATCGGTAATATCCACCAAAACTACAACTTCACAATAATAATCGCCAATATTAATCAGATTGCTAAAATATAATTTTATCCAATGTCAGACTTTATGCTGCTAAAAGACTAATTCAATGAATTCCCCCTCTTATATGCTGCGATTAATATTCTAACTTTGGTGCCATTAATATTAAGCTTCAAAAGTTAAGCCGTCCAACTCCCATGAAAATAAATTCTAGAAAAACATCAATATTTATTTCTGAATGAAACATCAAGTTTGTCTCCAAAGGAGACTAAATAAATTAGCCCAGATGTAAACTCTATCACGAATCCACTCGTTAGGAAGAGCTAGGTTTTCCTCCAACCCTTCTGTAGAACTCCAAAAGGTTTTCATCTCCCGAAATCATAAAATGTTTATCAGATCCAAAAACATATCTTACTTCCCCCATCCAACCTCCTTATAAAGAACTCCAAGATGCATCTAGAATATTAGGCCAGTTTGACTGACTTTAATATTAGTCGTTTATCTATTATTTATTATTATCTAATTAAATTAATTAATATCAAGTTGTCATTTGAATGTTTTTATTTATTATTTCGACAACTTAATAAAAATCAATGTCACTGTAAAATTGGGGACATTACAGTCCTCTCGGCCCAAACATTGCTTGTCCTCGAGCAATTCTCTGCTGCACCACCAGGATCCCAAACCAGTCATATGAAGAACATTATATCACTCTACTGCTCCAGTCTGATGCAATCAATATTATTGAAACTTACAACTCTGTCATGTGAAAATATTCCTACAGTTATGTTTATCCGCTCTCATTTGAACAATCTCTCATCATAATCCCACCACTCCATACTCACGCTGTACACTGAAATTTGATTAACAATATGCTGCATACTCACGAGTGTTTGCATACTCATCCATTCTACATACTTCAATCTGCCCACCATAGATGCCTAATAGATCGACAGCTCATCATAAAATGTCATACCTGAAAAATCTATTGCATCAACATCATATTCACTCCTTGGAACATCAACTAGTAAGGTTATCTCCTTATTCACTTTGTGATTATTCATTGGTGTGATCACCATGCTGCTACTACCTGTGGTGCTTCA
Source organism: Chamaecyparis obtusa (assembly GCA_027943335.1). Classification (NCBI taxonomy): domain Eukaryota; kingdom Viridiplantae; phylum Streptophyta; class Pinopsida; order Cupressales; family Cupressaceae; genus Chamaecyparis; species Chamaecyparis obtusa. The sequence continues at coordinate 1,235,375 of BSBK01002440.1, read as the reverse complement.
TCCCCAAGGTCTTGGAGTATTATGTTCCTTCCATACACCATAAACTCCAACTCCATCCGCTGGCAGTCCTGAATATATCATCCAAGAGAATGCAACCATTGAATCCTTAATATGATATCAGAATCAACAATCTCAATCATGTAGAAATCATCAGAGATTGTGTAATCATCAAGTTCAATGCTTATTTGTGGTACCTTCTTGTTGCATTTCCTCTTAAAGCCATCAGCCGTCCTGATACAAAATCCTGGAAAATCTTCTGATGGTGATCCTCCTCTTGTATCAAGCTATCACTCACAAAATTGTGAGTTGCACTACCGTCCACCAAACATGTCACTCGCTGTCCATTAACCACTCCTCTTACTCTAGATGGCTGATACTTAGAAGTTTCTCAAAGTAAAGTTGTGGCATCATGTGCTAAGGCCATAGTATCTTGCTCCTCATTGTCAATATCTGAAGTATCATCAATAACTTTGATATAATGCAATTTTCCTTTTTTATGACAATTATGACCAGACGCCCATGACTCCTTACAAGTGAAGCACAACTTCTACACAGCTCATTCTTTCTCTCAAAATCCAGCTTCTTATCATCTTCCTTACTTGGCTTGGATGGGACTTTGGGCTCCTCTTGAGATACCTTCTTCTACTTGGTACTATTGTCCTCATGATTGTGTTTTCCCTTATAGGTAAAGCTATTTTTAATCACCGAAACCTCCAAATCAAGGGCTTTTGTGATGCAATATCGCGGGGTATTTGGATTGAATGACCTTAATAAGCCCTTGGAGGGAAAGTTGGGTTTTTATGTCCCCTTGGGCCTCTTTCTTCAACCTTACAAATGTGATTGTCTCCAAAATCCCAATTTGGGTAGAGTTGTACAGTCTCCATCAAATTATGAGAGATTGTGATCTTATTCAAAATTTGATCAGCCAAGTGGGGTACTTTGTGAAGTTGGATTATGATATAGCAGTTCCAAAATGTAGATTTCTACAAGTCCCATGAGACATTTCCAAGCCTGTCAATCAAATTGTCAAAATTCAATCTTCATAGGACACTTGGAAATTATGAAGGCTTAATATTGCTTCAAATGCCATTTAATTGGGCATAAAATCTCTAGATGTTCAACCATTCTCGGTTCTAGTCTTCAGTCAATCAATCTCAAAAAATGAGAAAGGAAATTAGGCAAACTTGTCAAACAGATTATTTGGAGAGGTGAAGTTTTTAGAACAGTCTTTGTCTCTAAGTGCAATGCATCAAGATGAGAGCAATTTTGTAGTTTAATTACCCAAGAATGTTAAGGGTTTGTCTTCGCTTGTGTTCGCTGCTATTTCACACAGTGTGATGGCTTAAGATCTTTTGTCCCTAGGCAAACCTTTCCTATTGAAGCTATCCCCAGCACTGAGCAGGTTTTAGAAGAAGGAAGATATTTAGAATTGCATGGAGCAATCTTGGAGAATGAGGATTGCTTCCTTCAAGCACTTGCAGAAGAATAGGATTCAAAGATGCCGGGCTTCTTAGAAAAAGAAGATGAGTGTGTACACATTCCTGGTAAAATGATCATATCTCAAACTGCAAGCAAGAGTACCAATGGTAGGCCTCTCAGGATAGTCTTTTATTTTCTGCTTCCCAGTTTACAGGTTTGAAGCTTTACTTTTTTGTTTAAATTTCGATTCTATAAAAGGGGGTGAGCCCCTCATCCCATACTTCACCCATCCAAGGAAAAAAAGACATTGTCTATTCTTAAAAATAATATTAATCAATAATCATATTATAAAGTGGAAAAGCAGTTATGAGTTTCAGATTTTTAAGTTTCTAACAATGTATAAAAAATATACCATGAATAATACAAGGCAATAGAGTAAAATGCGGTTTATCTTTCCACATATTATAGTAACATTTTGACAATCTTCTCAAATTAAAACCCATAGACTATTTCTCTGCATTTTTTTTCTCTCCCTTTCTCAATAAATATAAACCACTCCTTTTAGGTTTTAACAATTAAAAAAACAAAAATAAATAAATAATTTCAATATCTTACCTATGTCTTTGAATTGTGCTTGACTCAAAATTATAGCAGGCACATAGGTCTCAAGTGGGTCCAACTTTTTCCTTACACCAAACAAAAGTAATTTCTTTTGTAAGTGATAACATAATCTTAGTACAATAACCCGAAAAAACTCATTAAACTTTCTAAATATAAATACAAACTGTAGATGGGAAATCATTCATCAGCCAAGCCTGTCATTGTAGTTAGATCAGTCAATTATTTGTGGCATTTCCCCTTATTACAAATATTATAAAAGTCGCCAACTTCTATGGAACAACCAAAATCAAAATTTTATGTGATCAAGAGAGTTACAGAAAATTAGAGGAATCACCCCAGAAAAATGCAGTTGAGATTTTTTATAGTAAGTACCAAGTAGTAGCTAGATCATTCGTAAATTTCATTTTCCTTTTCTTAGGACCTTTAGTTTTATGTTCAATTATTTAGAAATGGCTATTGTATAATAACTCTCTATACACTTATTCACATCATAATAGTTAGCAAATTTGTTTCTCTCAAAGTTGAAGTTACAGTTTAGATAAGGCATTTACCACAAGATTCGTTGAAAAGATTCAAGGAAGTGGATACAAATGGAAACAGATGAAAATCAATCTCTCTAATGTACAATTGGTGGAATCTGCCAGGCATGATTAGAGATTGGCATAGAGACTCAAACCTATAGAAGTGTAGAGAAGCAAAATGAATACCAAACTTTCTACATGGAATAAACTTAGAATGCACACCTAAATCATCCATAATTAAAGATGAAATAATAGAACCCTTCAATTTATTACACAAGTAATTTGGTGAAATATTGGAAAGATTAATGAATGAGCAAGCTGCTCATTATATAGTTTACAAAGACGACATTATTAGAAACATTCTAAAAATGGAAGAATAAAAGAATATTAGAAACATTCTAATACTTACAAGATACAATATTGACCATTAAAAGAATAACAAATAAGATATTCGAAGATATTATTCTAATACCCTCCCTTAATGATCAATTTGTCAACTACACCAAGGAGCCCACTGAACTTAACAAATTTATCTCGAAGGAGTGACTTGGTGAGAATATTGGCAATTTGGTCCGCTGTAGGAACATACTGCAAATCCACGGATCCATCTTCAACCAGCTATCGGAAGAAGTGACAATGAATGTCAATATGCTTGATTCGCTCATGGAAGACTGGATTTTTGGCAAGTTTGAGCACCCCTTGATTGTCGAAGAGGAGGGGTGGCAGGCCTGCCTAAGACATATGGATGTTGGAAAGCATCTTGCAAAGCCAAACTACCTCACAACCTACTTTGATTGTTCCCCGATATTCAGCTTCCGTTGAAGAAAGAGATACTACTTGCTGCTTCTTACTAGTCCAAGTGATAGCACCTATGCCCAAACTGAGGACATACCCGAAAGTGGATTTTTTGTCATCGACAAAGCCTTCCCAATCCAAGTTTGTGTAACCAATGAGTCGGGGATCTTTGGTTTGTCCATAGAGGATACCAAAGTCTGAAGTGCCCTTGACATAGTGCAGTATGCGCTTTGTTGTAGCCCAATGATCGGAAGTAGTTGTCATGAAGCGAGATATGTAACTCACTGCAAAGCTAAGATCAGGTCTAGTGGCGGTGAGATAGATCAAACTGCCCACTAGTTGCCTGAATACAAATTCATTCTCAACAGGAGAACCAAATTGGGCTGACAACTTTAGACCAAACTTCATAGGTGTAGATGCAGGTTTGTAGTCCTAGATTTTAAATTTGTCAAGCAAAGCCTAGGCATACTTAGACCAACAAATAGAGATGCCATGTGACTGCTGCCAAACCTCGACACCTAGGCAGTAGTGCAGAAGCCCAAGGTTGGTCATGTCAAAAGACTAGCATAAATTATGTTTGATTTCTTGAATCAAAGATGTCGAACTACCAGTGATGATCAAATCAAAATAAATAACCAAAAGGATGATGTCACTATCAGCAGTCTTGACATACAGATTTGAGTCAAAGGACTCCTCTAGAAACCATGATTTGTGAGGTAAACATCAATTTTCATGTACCATACCCAAGGAGCCCGCTTGAGGCCATAGAAGTGCTTTCACCAGTTTGAGTACCTAGTGTTCTTTACCGGCAAACCTTGAATCCAAGTGGTTGGGTCATGTACACCCCTTCCTATAAATCACCATTGAGGAAGGCACTTTTGATGTCCCTTTAATGGAACTTCCAGTCACACTGAGTTGCTATGGCTAGGACTAATCTGATGGTGCTCATCTTTGCTATCGGGGCAAAGGTCTCCTCATAATCAATCCCTTCACACTGAGAGAAACCTTTGACAACAATACGAACTTTGTACTTATCTAAAGTACCATCAGCCTTGTATTTGACTTTGTAGACCCATTTGCATCTGATGGGTTTCTTTCCTGAAGGAAGACTTGACAGAACCCAAGTGTTATTTTTCCATAGTCTATGATCCTCGATTTTCATAGTTTCTTCCCACTCGGGTATCCCTTTCGCCTCTATGTATGTTTGAGGCTCATACACATTGTGAATGTTGGCCATGAGAGAAAAATTTATAGAGTCGAAAGGTTTGCTCTTCTTCCGAGCAATTCTACCCTCGATGAGCTCATCATCATGAAGATCGCCAATCGTCTTAGCCCACCATTTAGGTTGGAGAGTAGAAGTGCCAACATCAAAAGGAGGAGCAATGGGATCAACATCATCAAATAGAAGATTGGATAAATCTTGAGGAGAATCAGGTGGTTTGGCTACATGTTTGGGTGAGCCTGCAGGAGAAGGAATTGGTGGAGAGGCAAGAATAGGAACAGGTAGAGCCTTCTCAGCTAAAGCCCTCCCATCAGGTGGACCTAACGGAAGACAGATACTCAAATCTTGAGTCTTGAGAGATTGATCCTCTAAAACCATAACTAGAGGAGAGAGCTGAAATGGCCCTCATTCTTCATCAAAGGCCACATCACGACTAAAGATGAGATGATTAGTCTCGATGTCAACCAGGCAGTAAGCTTTGTGATTATCACTACAGCCAGTTAGCATGAGTTTCTAGCTCTTGGCATCTAACTTGGTGCGCATATCATCAAGGATCCAGACAAAGGTAGTTGAGCCAAAAACTTTGAGATGACTGATTCTGGGCTTATGGCCTGACCAAGCCTCTTCTAGAGTTTGCTTCTTGACAGCCACTGTAGGAAAGCGATTGAAAAGATAGACGGCAGTGTGGACTTCAACACAAAATTTCTTTGAAACACTCTTGTGATCATGCGGTTTCTATGCTCAACAACACCATTTTGCTGAGGGGCTTTATGCCATGTTGTTCATAGAAATGGGAGAAGGCAGAGGAACAAAATACTCCCCCATTGTCAGTTCTAAGAGTAACAATATGTTGATCAAACTCTTTTTCTACAAATGATTTGAACTTTTGAAACAAAACAAACACCCCTGATTTTTTACGAAGGAAATACACCCACATTTTTTGACTGAAATCATCAAAAAGAGTAAAAAATACAAGGACTCAGTAACAAAGGGAGTAGCCATAGGTCCACAGACATCAGCATGGACTACTTGTAATACCTTAGAAGCTCTCTAGGAGTCGCCATCTGAAAAAGGAGTGCGATGTTGCTTCCCATCCTGACATGCTCCGCAAACTCCAAGGTCCTAGATCTGAATCTCTGGTAGTCCAATGACAAGATCTTCCCGAACAAGCTGAGAAAGATAGTGCACATTCAAGTGCCCATACCGCTAAGTGTACTAATTGAGGAGTGTTGGGCTGCCATAGCAAGCTCCTGAGAATCACCAAAGTCAACAAGTCTAAAAAGGCCATGATCCTCAGCACCAACAGCTATAGACTGAGTTTCCTGATCAATGATACTGCACTGATGTGAACTGAAGGTCATGTCTAGCCAAGGAGAATGTCTCAAAATTTGACTGACAAAGAGAAGGTTGAGTTCCATTTCTGGAACATAGTACACATCAAGGAAAATCAGTTTCCTCCCACCAGACTATATCTATATATTGCCTTTTCAACAACGATGTACTCTTCTCCTCCTCCAAAAATGACTGAATCTGAGAATGGCTGAAAATTTGTAAACCAATCTCGGCGATGAGTGAAGTGGCAAGAGGCACCTGAATCAATGTGCCAAGCAGAGGATTTGACATGATCTGCAGGTCTTTTAGCCATGAAGGTGTAAAAGGCAAACTTGCCCTACTCAATGTGCTTTGCAGCATGCACTTTAAGCTGTGAACCATATTGCTTAGCTTGAGAAGCTAAGTGTTTATGGCACTCCAACTTCATGTGACCAAACTTATGGCAGAAATTGCACTGAATATTTTTCTTCTTCGGGCATTCTGATGACTAAGCAAAAGGATTCTGCTGAGAAGACTGAGAGAACTGATAGTTGCATGTGTCCTTATGAACAGAGTTAGCTAAGAAGGCTTGGGCGTTTGAAGATAAGATGGTACCACTGTCGAATTGTTGTTTCTAGCGATCTTGTTGTAAAAGCATTATACAGAAATCAGAAAATGAAACATCAGAATGAGTGGAAGCAATGTTGAGAGTTTCAACAAAGTGCTCATAGGAAGATGTGAGACTCTTCAAGGTGATCACCACCATGTCTTCTTCCATTTTGCATCCAACGGCTTCCAACTGATCTCGAATGTCTTTGATTTTACTGAGATGATCTTGTAGAGACACTTGTTATCCATCAAGATCAAGAAGAGCATTTCTTCAAGAAGATGCACGACTCTTATCCGAGGTTTCATGCAAACCTTTTAGATGGCTCCAAATTTTTGCAACTGTTTTACCTGAAGGAACCTGCGGGACCTAATCATCAATGACCGAAAGTTTGATGAGCATAATAGCTACTCAATTTTGCTCATCAAATTTATCACTCTTTGCCTTCTTCCTCAAGACAATTAGTCTTGCCCAAAACAATTTTTTTAAGACATCTATATCCAAAAATCGTCATCATACGCTACTTCCAAGTATTGTAGTTTTTGTCATTGAATTTTTGACTACCCTCAAGCAAAATATTCATCAAGGATGCCATTGTAGAAGACTGAGGTCACAAGTCGTTGACCAAATGGTGACACAAATATCGTGGCAGAATATGTGCAACACATGCAAATCATGTTGTGAATAAGACTTATGTACAAAAATAGGCACGGATTTCGAGACTAGACAAGAGATTTTTGGGCATGGATCCCAAGGCAGAACTTTCAAAAGACACAGAAAATTTGGAAAGAGGCCTAGAAAAGCTCTCGAAAAACCTACGAAGAATTTGCAATCTGATTAAGAATCCAACAAAAAAATCTGTAAGAACCCCAATAGGTTCTAACTTCACCTCTATAATATCCCTTGAATTTCTACCTTTATATTTTCAGTTTTGTATCAAATGCATTTCGTCAAACAGTTGGTGTGCAAAGTCTGAACTGAGTTTTCTAATCTTTCTTCTGCCAAATCTTGTTATAAAACATAAACACTTTGCAAAGTAATTCTGTCAAACACTTGGCAGTCATAGCATTTTGGAAATACATTAGACTTCATACAGACATTAATACAAACAATTTAATGATGTCAAATAACATTTAATGATGTGCACTTTTGATTAATTATTAATAAAAGTATTACTTTATTAATAATTAATATGTCATAACTCCAAAGATACTCCTTATTTCTCGATTTTGTGAGAATCGGGAGGTAACTCACTACATTTACTGCTAACCAAGGTATCTTTCTAAAAATAGAAAGGGTCCATCTCTATCAACCCTTGATTTACTATAATTAGTAAATCCCTGAATACCTAATCAAAAAAGTTGCCAAAGGTCGTCATTGCAACTGAGACCGGTCCAAGCGCCCTGCCAAATATAGAAATGTTGGATAGATAACTTACTATAAATAGTAAGTCCCTCAAACTGAGCCAATTGACGAAGGAGTAAATCACAGTGCATACCAAGAGCTTGGGTGCCCCTGTCAAATATAGCAATCCCTCAACAATGACTTACTATAAATAGTAAGTCTCTGAATAACTGCTCCAGACAACGATACTAAATCTCAACACTGCCACCAAGTTGTCCAGGCGCCCTGCTAAAGATAGAAACCCTAACTTTCCCAAAATAGTAACTTACTATAAATAGTGTGTCGATCTGACTCAAACGAAGAGCAATCCTGAACATCTCAGACCACTGGAGTGGGAAAATATCCTTTCGCTCTACCAACTGGACCCTCTGAACAACTCCATTAGCCTATGAGGGTCAAGAAATAGGCTAATCCTCTGAAAGTTGACGTTCACGAAAAAGGTGACACTACAAAATCTGAGGATTTTAAAAAACCCTAGTCAGTTGGCTGAAGGTTGTCCAAATGTTGGAAAAATGGTGGAAAATTGAAATCTGGGCCACAAGAGATATAGAAGGTTGGTAGAAACCCTAGGCAGAAAAGAGAAGCCTTCTTTTCTGTGCAAGGACGACCACAATACTAGCTGAAAATGGCAGACGAATGCAAGTAGGTGACAGGATCCCATAGGGAGTAGAGATTGGTTTGGCGAACAGAAAAAGAGAGGCTGAAATTTGTTGCAGAGACTACAAAGGAGGTCGTCGAAGGAAAACAAAGCCCTCAAACAAAGATAGCTACCCACAAAAGATCCCATCGCTGCAAATTATGAGTCGTCGCATGGGTTGCAGATGGTCGCAGGAGGAGGAAAGACTGGCGACAGGTGTGAAAGAGACCACAAAAGACGTCACCTAGTGAAAGACTCACATCATCCTGTGAACCAAACAAAACAAATCAACCAGAAAACGTACAAAAATGGTGTTTTAAGCAAAAACGATCAAGGGTTTTGGTCGTTTTTGTTAAGTTTTAGATCAAGAATGTATGGTTTTAAATTTTTCTTATATTAACTCAATATGTGTGATATATATAATCACAATATATATATATTATAGATATATTAATAAATATATCTTAACTATATTATATTAATATTCTGTAGATATATCTAGATATATTATATTCAATATTCTGCTTGAAGGACACAAACCTATCAATTGCAAATGGGTATTTTAAAAAAAAATTGATGTTAATGTTAAAAAGTATAAAGCACAATTAATAGCAAAAGGTTACTCCCATGTTGAGGGGGTGTATAATAGTTGGATATTTTCTCCTATTGCTAAAATGTCATCGATCAGATTTTTGTTTTCAATTGAAAAAAAAAGCTTACGATTTGGAAATCAAACAAATGGATGTGGAAAAAAATTTCCTTCATGATGATCTGGAGAAAGATACTAACATCACAACTTGAGGATTTTCTAGTGAAAGGTAAAGACATTCAGTCTATAATTTTAAAAAAGTCATTGTATGGCCTCAAACAATCTCCTAGGATGTGGTACAAGAAATTTGATACATTTTTTATGACCTTGGGATCTGAACAATCCAAATCAGATTGTTGTGTTTACACCAAAACTAATGGTGATTGTTTTCTAATTATTGATTTTATGTTGATAATAGGAAAGTGAAAACAATTGATTTGTGAACTAAAATGTTAGCTTCCAGTAAGAATTGAAATGAAAGAGTTAGGAGCAGCATAAAAAAACTACTCAAATGGAATTAGAAAAGATAGAAAAAACAAAAAGCTTTTTCTTATTCAGAGTATATGGATTCAATTTTACAAAGGAAGCTTCAATATGCACGATTCTAGACCATTATGTGTTCCTTTTCTTTGGAAATGAAATTCTGTTATAAAATTTCCTACTTCTTTAGAGATGGAAAACATCAGCAAGGTACCTTATGAGAGTGCAGTTGGCAATCTTATATATGCTATGGTTTGTACTAGACCAAACATTAACCAAGCAGTGGGAGTTCTAAACAAATTTAAGTTAAATCCTAGGCATATACATTGGAATGCAATAAAAAGAGCCTTCAAGTATTCATTGTGCCATCATGGTAGTATGATAGAAGACAAGCATTCCTTTAATATTCGTGGATATGTGGATTCAGATTGGGCTAAAATGTGGATAGAGAAGTTCCACCGGTGCACGTGTTTACTTTATTTGGTGATTCCATTAGTTGCATGAGAAAGTGACAAACTTTGGTCACTTTATCCTATGTTACCGATTCGGGTGTGGATTCGGATGCAGATGTGCAGATGCATGAAAAAAAATATATGATATATGCAAAGAAGTGCAAGAAACCTGAAATATACAAAAATAAATCATTTGATAGTATGAATCAGAATAATGATACTTCACCATTGATCAAGATTCAAGATATTTCATATTTGATAGTTCAACAACTTCAACTTCAAACTTCATAGACACAAATATTCAAATTGAAAGAAGTTCAATAACTAATTACTCATGTTCAAGATTTCAATGCAATTTGAACTACAAAATCAAAACTTAGTTCATCATTCAATGTTTATCAATCAAGAGTCAAGACTCGAGACTCAAGATTCACTAATCAGATTCAGAATCATAAGGATTCTCAAGAAAATCCACATTCTCATCATCTCCAACTGCTGCAAGTTCAAGATCATTTGAACCAAGAACGGTTCCACTTGTGCTAGATGCACCATGTGTCATAGTATCATCACCATCCTCTGTGATTGTAGTAAGATCATGAAGCGTTGCATCCAAGTTTGCACACTCAGGGGCTACATCCCAAAGCTTGGTTGAAAAGACGCAAGTTGGTATGAATGTAAACCAGGTCCTCATCTTTCTTTGAGCCCAACTGGTTGCGCTTCACTGAATGGATATAGGAGTATGTACTCCAATTCCATTCAGCAGTAGAAGAACTGCAACCCGGATAGTGTTCACAAAATTAAACATACAAACGAAAAACAATTTAAAGAATGTTAAACAAGAAATTGTAGAATACAAGTGGTAAACAAAAAACAAAAAAAAACTTACTTGTGAGAGGATCTTGATTGCAAGACCTTGTAGATGCTTGTATGGTTGACCATACATGTACCACCATGTGATAGCTCCCATTTTATATTGGTCCTTAATTGCATATGGAGGCATTTTTAAACCCAAAGCAAATAATCCAAATTCTTGCCTCACTGTGTCATGCATTTCATCATCTGGGAAGAGTCTTGTAAAAGCTTTGTAGCACCCATTAGCAACTTCTTCATCCGCATATGGTGCAACTCTTCCTAGCATACCAAGTACTTGCTCACTATAGGTACCTTGGAGATAAGGCATATGCGAGGAGGTGCAATGGGGTAGTCATCTTCTCCCAACGATGATGAATGATTGCTTCCACCTTATTGCATAAGGCTTCACATTTTGTGGGGTCATTCTCATGTTTTTGTATGAAAACTTTTACCTTCTCAACCATGGTGTCCATGCCATCATACACATCCCCCAAGCAAGCTATATCTGTATCGACAAAGCGGAGCATAGTCATGATAGGCTTGGTGAAATCCAATACAAATTGCACACAAGCCCACCAACTATCATCCAAGACCGAAGCTTTGACCTTTTGGGCTCTTTCTAAATTCGAAGCCTTCCGTATACCCCACTGGTTAGAAATAACCATTTGGCTTAATGTCGTTTGCACCTTGACAAGTCGTCCCATAACAATAGTATGAGACGCAAAACGGGTCTCAGCAACTTAAGCAAGTTAACAATATGTCAATAAATATTAAGCAAAGACAAAGTTATATACAATTTGATAATTGAACATGAACATAAAATTTATTTAAATTAAATAAATAAATGAAATTTAGTAATTTAGTAATTACAATTTGAATTTACCTTCAGCAGCTCCAATTTGGAGAATGATCTAAATATGGATTGTGACATGTGGTGGTTCATCACAAACATTTGTATCTCCTCCCCCTCTTGGTAAATTTGCTTCACCCAATCTATTTGAGTGCCTATTTGTTGCATGATCAAGTTAAGGGAGTGTACAGTGCATGGTGTCCAAAAAATATGGTCATACCAACCCTCAATCAAAGCACCTGCACCCCTACAATTTTTGGCATTGTCTGTAACCACCTAGACCACATTCTCACTACCCACCATCTCTATGGCCTCAATAAGAATTCTACAAATGAACTGTGAATCCTTCACCTGCCATTCACAATCAACAGCCCTCAAAAACATTGACCCTTTGGGGGACATTGCAATCACATTAATCAATTGATGATTTCTTGTACCTTTCCATCCATCAGACACAATAGTTATACCCAAATATTTCCAAGAATTTTTAATTAGTTGAAGAGCTCTCTCTATAGAAGTCCTCTCTTTTTGCAATAGAGTGGTACGCACCTTTTCATACCCGGGACTTATGTAATCAGTTGGGGCTTTATTGATGGCTTCCACCATTTCCTTCCAATATGGTGATCTTACCAAGTTGAAAGTAAGACCATTGGCATAGAGACAACGTGCAATGGCTTCATCAGCAAGTCTCTTGCCTCCATTTTAAATGCGTTGTCCAATGGGCCTCTTTTGCAGGCAGTAATTTCTACTTCTTCCTCTTCCTCTCCCGGTACAGGTACTTGCAAGAATGGATGTTTGGAGGATACAATTGGTTCAGTGGATAATTGCATTTTTTTCTTTCCGGATGGAGGTTGATAAAAACTTTTTTTTGATCTTTTAACCAAATTATCAGCATCTTCTTGTTCTTTTACAAATGAAGCTATCTGTGCATTAGACATCCCCTTCCCACAAGGGCCCATAAAATGAAGTTTGACCCGGGAATATGAGCTATTGAATAGTTTGTCTTTGTTACTTTGACAATAGTTACACTTCCAAAGATATGAGTCACCTCCTGAAACCTGTGATACTCTTGTGGTATGTCTCCATAAAGAAGATCCTACATCAATATTAAAATTATCGACTCTTTGCCCTCCCACTGAACTTTGACTACCGATCGTGGCCATTCTTGCACAATACAATCGATTTTCTTGCTATAATAAGAAAATAAATTAATTTAATTTAGAAAAAAACTATGAACATCAAGCATACAAGTGCAAAACAATGATACAAAAAGACTAAAACAAATAGCTAAACTTGTTTCATTATTTCTTTAAAAAAAATGAAAAAAACTTGAAACGTTTTTTCCCAAACTTGAAAAAAATCATCAAAACCTCGAAAAGATCCATTAAAGAACTCAAGAATGGGATCAAATGCTTACCTTAGATGTTGAAAACTCTTCTCTGGAAGCTATCTCTCACCCCATGAACGATCCTCTTCTAAAATAATCACCTTAGCTTCAAAATCCAAAATGGAGACCAAATGAGAAGAGAGCCAAGCTGCATACAAAATGAGATGCAAAATGATTGAATGGCCTCTTTTAGGGCTGTTTTAGGGTTTAGGAGAAAAAAAAAGATGAAAAAATTTGTAAAAAACACATGTTTTAATGTGTTTTTAAGTTTTTTTTTGCTAAAAAATAAGCTTAGGCCTACAGATGCCTATGGATGCATCCGAATGCCTCAAGATGCACCCGAATGCCCTGTGGATGCCATCCAGAAGCGCATCTTGGGCCCCCAAATGCATTGCGCATCACAATGCATCCGAGGGCCTAGAATGCGCTTTCGGGTGACATCCACAAGGCACCTTGCTCAGCACCCACATCCGTTCGCATTCGCCTCCGCCTCCAGGCCTGGGTGCTACACATCGGCTACTGAAACTTTATCCAATATTTGAACAAAGCATTGTTGGCATTAAGAAATGGTAACCGGTAAGCCTACTACCGGTACAAGTATTGTCATTGATTGGTAAAAGAGGATATAGATTTGTCATCTTTCTAAAGTCTAAAGATCTAAGGAGATCTGTATGAAAAGAGGTTAGTTTGGCAAATGGTGCCAGTAGAGAAGAAAGAAAAGACTGTAATCACATTCAACCGGTCACTACACAAAGCATCAGCAACCGGGTATTGTATACAGTCAAAGAAAGGAGGATTCAACCGTCAAACGAGGACCACGATACAACCGGTGTAGACAAGCACAGAGAAAGTAAAAGTACAAACCGGTGTCAACAACACAACCGAGGAATGTGCGACCGGTAAGCAAAGGAAGGGACAGTGACAAGTCAAAAACTCTTACCTGTTCACAACATGAGGATCTCAACCGATCTAGTAATGACTCCGGTATGAACCGAAGAAGTCATAGTCAACTATCTATTTTAACCAACTCTTTGACCAGGATTTCCAGCACTAAATCCAAAAGATTTTGAGTTAAACTGGTGATCGGTTTGAGACACGTCTGGAGGTTTTAAAGCCGATATCTGTGGCTTTAAAACAAAGCGTTATCTCTTGTGAAGGAAAGATGTTTGACATGCATTTATTGTTTTCTTCATAAAACAAATAAAGCAAGGTCATGCATCGGATGTTTCCTCAGTAAACTGATACTCCACTAAGTGATGTATCCAAAAGGGATCTGAAGTTAGGTCATGCATGAGAGGTGAAATTAGGGCAAGAACTCTATATATTCTTTTGCTTGTTGAGAATTTGAGTTGCCTTCATTCTGTCGGAGAAAAGAGTGAACCTGAAAGCTTAAAAGAAGCTAGGGAAATTGAGAAGAGAAGAAGAGAGAAAGAAGAGTGTGTAGAGAAGCACAACAGTAGAGGAGAACACACCTGCAGCGACCGGTGATGCTTCTCAGTTGAGCACAAACAGAGATCTTATCAGACTATGCAAAGCCATTTATAAAAGGTCAATCGTTCTATTGTTTTCTAGCAATTACAATAGTTAAATCTCATTATGCTTCAACAGAGGGTTACACCTCATCTTTTTTGGACTGATGAAAAGGACTGTTGCTCGTAGGGGGAGCAAATTAGATAAATGTAGTCTTTTAGACTAGCCTTTGGCATTATTGTCAAAACGGGGGAGAGTTCGGCAATAACCAGTAGATAAACCGACAGTGGTAGTAGCAGTGATACAGAGATGCAAGCACAGTAAACCGATGATATGATAATAATATGATTGCCCATCAAGGTTCTTCCATCAATGCCAAAGGGGGAGATTGTTGGCATTAAGAAATGGTTACCGGTAAGCCTACTACCGGTACAAGTATTGTCATTGATTGGCAAAAGAGGATAGAGATTTGTCATCTCTCTAAAGTCTAAAGATCCAAGGAGATCTGTATGAAAAGAGGCCGGTTTGGCAAACGGTGCCAACAGACAAGAAAGAAAAGACTGTAATCAAATGCAACCGGTCACTACACAAAGCATCAGCAACCGGGTATTGTATACAGTCAAGGAAAGGAGGATTCAACTGTCAACCGAGGACCGGGATACAACCGGTGTAGACAAGCACAGAGAAAGTAAAAGTACAAACCGGTGTCAACAACACAACCGAGGAATGTACGACCGATAAGCAAAGGAAGGGATAGTGACAGGTCAAAAACTCTTACCTGTTCACAACATGAGGATCTCAACCGATCTAATAATGACTCCGGTATGAACCCAAGAAGTCATAGTCCACTATTTGTTTTAACCAACTCTTTGACCGTTATTTCCTGCACTAAATCCGGAAGACTTTGAGTTAAACTGGTGATCGGTTTGAGGCGCGTCTGGAGGTTTTAAAGCCGGAATCCGTGGTTTTAAAACAAAGTGTTATCTCTTGTGAAGGAAAGATGCTTGACACGCATCTATTGTTTTTTTCATAAAACAGATAAAGAAAGGTCATGCATCGGATGTTTCCTCAATAAACTGATACTTCACTGAGTGATGTATCCGAAAGGGATCTGAAGTTAGGTCATGCATGAGACGTGAAATTAGGGCAAGAACTCTATATATTCTTTTGCTTGTTGAGAATTTGAGTTGCCTTCATTCTGCCAGAGAAAAGAGTGAACCTGAAAGCTTAAAAAAGCTAGGGAAAATTGAAAAGAGAAGAAGAGAGAAAGAAGAGTGTGCAGAGAAGCACAACAGTAGAGGAGAACACACCTGCAGCGACCAGTGATGCTTCTCAGTTGAGCACAAACAGAGATCTTATCAGGCTATGTAAAGTCATTTGTAAAAGGTCAATCTTTCTATTATTTTCTAGCACTTACAATGGTTAAATCTCAGTATTTGGGTGGACTCTAACAGGTCCCTTGTATCAAATCCCTCAACTGGGTGACATCTTTCAAAGTGTTCTAAGTCCTCTGACCAAGCGGGCACTAACCGGCCTCATTGTAACAAATCCCTTAACTGGGTTGCATCTAACAGTGCATTGTAATCCTTTAACCGGGAAGGCTCCTAACAGGGTGTACTCTAGAAGAGTACAGAATTTGTGAGGTCTCCTCACACCGTGGTTTTCACCCTAATCGAGTTTCCACGTGATAAATCTGGTGTCTCTGTGTAATTGTTTGTTTGTTGTTATTATATGCTTGAATTTGTTTGGCTTACAGTTATAAGTATACTTCACCAAATTTAAAGAGAAAAGTTTTAGAGGTGTTGATTCACCTCTCCCCTCTCAGCACCGGTTGGGACTGTCAAGCATATGGCAGCCACTCGTGCCTATCAAGAAGCCATTTGGTCAAAAAAGAATATGTTTGAATGGTAGGTTGAATCTGGGAGTAGTTACAATTTACTAAGAAAATCAAACTACAATTCCCTTAGTAAAGAATTCAAATTTTCATGCAAGGAACAATAATATAGATGTGCAATACCACGTTGCTAGAGATATGGTTGAAAATGATGGGGCGAAGTTGGAGAGGTAGAAACTTTGGTGAGGTTGCAAATACTTTGACAAAATCTGTAAGCACAAAGAAATTCAGATTGTGTTTTGAGTCTATTGTCCTCTTGCCCCCTAAAGTTAGATTTTGATGTTGATGAATTTCTCTTTTGCTCTTGCAAATTATTTGACAATTGGGAGAGAGTGGGAATTTAAAGTGCCTCAACTTTTGCAAATTCCTAGCATTTTTATTTTTTAATTATTTATGTTTTGTATTTTAAATAGCCTCATATTGGAAATGAGGCATCCCACTTTGCGTTGGCACTTGGTTTGCCATAGGTGAAGCATCTTGATTTGTTGTAAGATGCAATTATTTAGAATAATTAAAGAGTTATGGGATACACTATTTGTGTAATCCTATAATAAATCTTATGACACAAACAAGAGTAAAATTAGGGGGAGTTCTATTGGAATCTTATGATGGACTGACAAATCGTAAGCATCTTTTGAGAAGATTATGGAGCCTAAAATGGACCACCTATAATGATAAAGTTTTGAAAACTTTGATTCTTCATGAATGGGTTGTTGAACTTTGAGACCCAATTTGGGAGCCACATTCGCAGGTGATACTTGCTCATGGTTTTGGCTTTCCATTTGGTGGTTTCTTGTATTGTATCTTTTATAAATTGGTGTTTGAATGTTGTAGTGAATTGTATTATCTCATGTGTAGCCTGAAAGCTAGAATGTTGTTGAAATAAATTGGCTGTTGTTATACTCATATAAAAGCTTCGTCTGCAAGTGTATTCAACCTATTCTTGTTGCTGAACAATACATTGGGTTACTTTGGAGTGTGGAGTGTTTACCCGCTGGGGTAAACTTAGTATTGCACAGACATCGTACGGGAAATATAATAAACACAGAATATATCAGAGAATAATAAATACTTTCATTAATCATTCCAGACCGGCAAGTACATTTATATCATAATGATTATACAATAATATCTCCCATGTCCAACCTCCGAGAGAGTATATAAAGTACCCGAAGGGTCACGACCGAAGCGTCATGACGTAACTGTCTAACCTCTCGGTCACTAACGACCGAGAGTAACATAATACTTTACTAACATAATAACCCGTACATACAATTATCCCGACAACATCATCCCCCCCAAAAAACAAGTCGTCTCCGACGACTTACAACAACAGGGAAATGAAATACACCACATAGAAGAAGAAAATCACTGAGAAGGGGCAGAGGGGCATCCCTGAAAAAGCTGAAGTGCCGCCCTCCCCAGCAATGCTGCGTCCAGTAGGTCTTTTCCGTCACATCTCATTCCTCTCGTGCCTGCATCAAACTTGTCTCCAAAACATACTGTTCAGATATAGCCTCCGCTAACACCATACTGTCTCCCTAGCCAATCTGACCTTGATAGCCACCCGTGCCAACTTCTCTACTTCCAACTCCTGGGTACGCTGAGCCAAGTGTTGCTCTACTGCCTCCAACTGGGTGGTCAGCTCCTCCCAAGCTCTCGATGCATCCACCAAGACAGTCTCACGTCCAGCCAACACCTACTCCAAGTGCCTCAAAGCGTAGTACCCCTCTTGAAAGACTTGCTCTAGTGCTCTCTTCACCTCCGGCATGCAGACACTCCATGCCTGTAGCAGCTCCGATCTCATCAACAGGTCACACTCTCCAAGGGTTGATAACTGAACCGACTGGGGGTCTAGGGGGCAACGCCCCCAGCAGGGTCCTGGGGCAGAGCCCCAAGCGCGCTCCCTGTCGCGATACAGGGCGGGGTCGAGGGGCAGCGCCCCCGCCGCCAAGACCAATTTAGCACTCTCAAAACCACACAGAAGTCTATGGAACACACCATTTTGTGATTTTCTTCTGATCCCATACTCTTTTCTGTAAAGCGCTTATGTTTTCCTTACCACCTCATTATGCCCTTCCCTTTGGTACCATAAGTTACTCATTTTGAACTGTTTTGATTTGTCGTCGTTTTTTTTTGTTTGTTTTTTTTGCATTTTTATTCCTTGCCATACGGACTCGAAAAATATTCCTCATGAAAAAAACAAAAACAAACTGTAACCATACGGAATGCAAAAACTCTAATGCTGTTTATTGATCTCCTTCTACCCATACGGCCTGCATTTTCTATCATGCCATACGGAAGTCTCTGTTATCTCCTCTTGGTGCCGTACGGAATTTCAACACTTAGCCACCTTTGCCGTACAGTGTTTGGATGTGCACGTCTTCAATTACCGTACGGTGCTTTTCCCCTACACCGTGGCTATCACATTGCCGTTCGGTCCTCTCCTTGCGCACCTTGAAAGCTGTTCGTACGACGCACAAGGTGTACGGCTTGAACACCGTACCATGCTTTGCACGTGCGTTTTGAAAGTGCCGTACGGTCTGCTCTTATCCCTTCGCTGTCTTTTGCTGTATGGTGCTCCTCTTTAAACATTTCGTCCGTACGGTTATGTGTTGCGCACTTTTGCTATACGATCGTACGGTGCCATTTTCCCTCTACTTAACCGTACGGTCCTGACGTTTAGTAATAATGCTTTCTTTTCTTTTTCTACTTAGCCGTATGGTGCCATAGCCGTACGGATCTATACCGTACATTGGCCTTTTCACTTTCTATCGTACGGCATGCTTTTTTCCAAATAGTTCACTTTGCCATATGGCCGTACATCCGTATGGTGCTTTCTCATTTTTTTTATTTTATTTTTTTTAAATATTTTTTTTTTTTAACTTTTCCAAATTTTTTTCAATTTTTTCACTTTTTCGATTTTTTTTTTCAAATTTTTTTTTTTCCACCGTACGGTCATGCATAGCCATACGAGTATTTTTCAATTTCCTGTCCGGAGGCTTCTTTGGTCGCCCGTACGGATGGCTCTCGAGTCGCATCCCTAACCACTCGAGTCATTTTCCATCCTCTCGGTTGCTCTGTCCCTCCTCTCGAGTCCATCTTCTCCGAGTAAAGTTTCAATTTCATCCCATTGCTACCGTCATGTATCCGTTCATCGAGAGTCCACCGAGTGTGCAATGGTTCCCTCTCCTTGTCGCCGAGTCCGTTTTCAATGGCGATCCAAAAGCTTGGGACCATAAATGCTACAAGGACCACAGCCTCTTGCCCGTACATAAGAAGAAAAAGGAGAATCAAGATTTTGAAGACTGCGGTCCTCCACACAGGATTCCAGTTATCTCCCATAACGATGGGTTTCAAATTTCTCTCATCCCCAAGATTTATTTTTTCCAACTTTGCTTCTTTGTGCCAGATGGGTTCCTCCTTCCAAAACTCCTGGGCAGGGCTTTCTTTCCTTTCGACTTCCCCTTCTCGGTATGCTGTATATTCTGGAGGGAACTCACTCTCGGCTTCCTCAATCTTCAATATGTTGCAGGACAGCGGAAATAATTCATAATCACCCATTTGCCAGTGGAATAAACCGTCCATCGAATCTGTATCATCCTCCACTTTCAGTATCCCTTCGGCATTAGGTTCCATGTTTCCTTCCTCTCCGCCCATCCCGTCGTCTGACTCTGAATCGGATGCCATTTCCTCCCCAACCATCTGCGTGTTGAGGTCCACTACAAACTTCCTTCCCCCCTTTTCAAATGCGAGGGTGTTTTTCTTCCAATTATGATCGGCTCGGGCCGTCACCAACCACCCTCTACCCAGGATGGCATCATACCCCTTCTGCTTAAGAGGGATTACAACAAAATATAAGGTGAAAGGCTGGGTTCCAATAGTCACCTGCTGCGCCATCAGTGTACCGAGAGGCTTAATACCGTGCTGGTCGGCCCCCAATAAATTGAAAGTTGGTGGCCACAGCATCGGTTTCCCCAAACTTTTCCAAGTTTCTTCCGGGAGGACATTGACGCCCGACCCACCGTCGACAATTGTGTTCGTGAGGATGGTACCCAAAATACCCATCTCCACCACTGCGGGATTCCACCCATTATTTATCGATAGCGTCATGGGGTCGGCTGCAGAGCCACTCGTGATCTCCGTTCGTTCAACCGTGCTTGCTGGAATGTTTTGCCCAAGGAATAGAGCCGTTTTGAGATGCGGCATCGTTTCCAATAGGTCCTTGACCTTTACTGGTACCTCCAATTGCATTATCTGCCTTAAAATATTTTGTTCGGCCATTGCTCGAGTAGAAATGCTGACATTTGTGGAGTCCCTTCGGTCCTCCATACCCTTCGCGATCTCAGCCTTCGCCTCGAGCATCCTTTGTTTCTCTGTCGGAGGGTGAGGATATGTGGCCTTCTTCATTTGCCCGCATGTGATTGCGAGGACCTTCTCCGTGCCCCCTCGTTCCATGTCTAGGATGTTGCAGCCGGGCTTCGGACAATTAGCATCCTCATGGTTCCCCGGTCCGCACCACCAACACAGTTTTAGTGGAGCGGTAGCCTCATTCTGACAGTCACGGGCGTAATGTCCCCATTGGTTACAACTCCTGCACTGTATCATGGGCCTCCCCTTCGCGTCATACTGGACCCGCGGCTTGTTCTCATCATTGCCTCGGCCTCCCCGTCGGTTGTTTCCATACCCGCCGGATGATAGAGCATTTTGTTGTCTGCCAGTACCAGACGTGGAAGGTTGCTCCTGTGCATAGAGCACTTGTTGATTTCTCGCCCTCAGGTTGTAGGGACATTCTTTAGTGGAATGTCCTGCGATTTGGTAGATATCGCAAAAAGCCTTCTTCGAACAAGAACCTTTTGTGTGGCCTGCTTCCTTGCAGTCCGTGCACCACACCGTATCTTCTCCTGTCTTACTGGTACTTCCCTTGGCGGCCTTGAGTTCTTTCATCATTCTTTCAAGGCCTTTTTGCAACGCGAGCACTTTCGTGCTCGACCCATCCTCACTGCTTTCAGTCTCCAAGTCATCGTCAGAAGATGACCTCATCTTCTTGGAGGTCTTACACTCACTCTCTAAATCCATTGCTCGGTTGTATGCATTACTATACGAAGTAGGTGGAACTATCTTCATTTTCTTTCGTAGGGAGGTTTTGAGTCCCTCTACGAACCACCTCTTCTTCAGTTCGTCCGCTGGGGCCGACTCCATCTTCCCGATGAGTTCTTTGAGTCGTCGTCCGTACGCACGGACGGACTCATTCTTCGCTTGCTTAGTGTTGTAGATTTCCGCTAATATCTCATTATCATCCCGTAACAATTGAAACTCTGTCTGGAAGGCCTTTTTGACCTGGTCCCATGTCATCAGGCTCGTCTTGTCAACATCCGAGTACCAATCAATGGCTCCCTCCCTCAATGTTGCAGGGAATTGGCAGATCCATTCATCCTGGTCGGTAACTCCATTGGCAGCCCATATAGTCTCACAGGTCCGGCAATGCCGAACAGGATCCTCCTTCGCTTGGCCTATGAACTTGGGCAGTTTCTGCTTACTCGCAGCCATGGTAGGTTGTTGCCTCCGCGAGGGATTCGGTACTCCGACACCACCTCCTCCTTGAGTATTGTGTGTAGTGTTCACTGGTGGCACTTGCTCGTGCGGTAGTTGTGTGACTGGTGGGACCGTACTGTGTGGAGTCCTTGATTCCAATGAAGGGTTCGCCTGTGCATTCGCAGTGCCTTCGGCCGTACTATCACTGGTACCTCCGGCAGTACCGTCACCTTCGACCGTACGATTCCCTTCGTGGTCTCAGTCCTCCGCACGTGGTGTACGGGTCAAATCTTCAAACCGGTCTCGCTCTTCTTGAAGTAAGACTTGTCTCAATTGTGTTTCCTCGAGTAGTTCTTCCCTACTCCGCACTCTCCGATGCTCCAACGAAGTGAACTGTTCTCCGTCGGCCTCTGCACCTTCCGTACCACTTCCGAGGTTCCCTTCGGGCAACCCTCCGGCAAGCTGGTCCTTGGCAAGTTGCCTCAGCCTATACCGACGTTCACGTTGTTGCGCGGAGATCAAAGTCTTCTGTGCGGCTTCGCCTTCGTCATCTTGTGCCTTTTTATTTCTATCTTTATTTAAAACATTGGGCATAAATCCTTTCCTCACTTCTCTCCCCGGCAACGGCGCCAGATGTTTACCCGCTAGGGTAAACTTAGTATTGCACAGACATCGTACGGGAAATATAATAAACACAGAATATATCAGAGAATAATAAATACTTTCATTAATCATTCCAGACCGGCAAGTACATTTATATCATAATGATTATACAATAATATCTCCCATGTCCACCTCCGAGAGAGTATATAAAGTACCCGAAGGGTCACGACCGAAGCGTCGTGACGTAACTGTCTAACCTCTCGGTCACTAACGACCGAGAGTAACATAATACTTTACTAACATAATAACCCGTACATACAATTATCCTGACAACATGGAGTATTTTACCAAAGGTATCCCCCATGTAAATCAGTGTAATGGTTGCATTGTTATGTTTTTGTATGTGTGTTTAAGCATTTTTGTAATTGTTTAGATTGGTTTGAAAGTTTATGTACATCACTACACTCAACATTCGGTGTTGGAACTTGATTCCACTACCTATGCTCCTTACACAGAAACGAGAAGGATTGAAGCTAAGGCAAATCTTCTCCCACAAATTGTGACAAAATCATGTATGATGATCATCTTCCATGGATAAAATTGCCACTTTGGAAGGTTCAATATTCAAGACAAGAAATTTCAGTGAATTCGATTTATCAAACCTTCTATCTTTAAAAAGTTAATATTTCAAAAAAAGATGCATTTTGTTTTTGCAACATGTTCTAGATAGAGGAGCTAAGCACAAAATTCACAACTTTACACTTTTAGAAAGATGTTATATTCATTTTTCTACTTTTTCAATGTAAAACAATAGACCCTAATGACAGAAGGTCAACAATAAAAATTCAAGCTTCATTGGGCAAAATTGTTTCAAGATTCACTAAAATGATGGAAAATTCGTCAAAGGCTATACAGCACAATGTTCAATAAACTCAGGAAAACTCTCTATCAATCTGAATCTACAAAAAATAAAGAAGAAAAAGATATCAATCTACATCTAAAAATAGTAACCCTGCTCGCTGGCTTAGTCGGTGCTTGAAACTAACTTACTAAAAATGATAAATATTGGAGAACTCGCCCAAAATCACTCTAGACAAGGGCGTTGTTTGCAACCTAACTGTCAGAACTCAAATAAACATTTGATACTAACATCCTATTGGATAAACTATCTCCATAAGATCCCTAAACCTAACACATTAGCCTACGAGAACCCATTGGATAGGCTAATTGTCCACCATACTAAACTAATTAGAAAGGGGACATTACAATCTATTCTAATCCTATTGGATATTCTCCTCCAATGACTTCATGATATCCTAACTCTCAGCTGTAAATATAATTCCTTGTCACTCTGTTATCCCCTTGACATTCTAATGGACATGTGATAGGTAGCATTATAGTAATACTCACCAACGTGCATCCATTTGATCCAAGCCCTCTGTTGTCCTAAAACATAGTTACTAAGTTACCATTCCACCCATTTGTCTATAGGTAGTATCTCATACTAGGAGTAAGCTCAGTCCCACTCAATCTGAAAAGCTCCTACCAAAAGATGCTTAGGAACTTGATGTTCCTATCACTCACAATACTCTTGGGCATGACATGCAATCTAAAAATCATTGTGAAGAACAATTCAGCCACCTGTGTTGTTGTATGTGTCACTGAAATAGCAAAGAAAAGCGTAAATTTGGTCAACCTATCAACCAACACATAAATGTTGGAAGTATTAACATTGATGTCAAGGTTGTTAGATCTTGTCATTGATGTCAAAGACGAAGACATGAGATGCATAGAAAGATATAGTATGGTGTAATGAAGACATTTGAAATATACAGTTGGATATATATATGACAGCAATATATTGAATGATATATATGTGAAGTAAAACATTTATGGTTATATTCTATTGAGACCGAACCATTTACTAAGATTTATAATCTCAGTAAACAATATATAATCTCAATATAGACAGTAAATAGTATGATGGCATATACAATATATATTTCAGCCAGTCATCATTGATATACAGTATTTATAAACATCACAAAGTACAACAACATGAAGACATATACAGCAGTAGTAGAGAATGATTTTATGAACAGAAAACATCAGATAAGACAAAAATGGGATAAGACAAATGGAAGCAAGAGTTAATCCCTACCAAAGGCAGCGATCAATTTCGTAAAGTAAAGACAGAATCACAATAGACAAAATAGAATAAGACAAATTCTTGTCTTATTCTAATGACAGATCAACAATTAAAATTAAAGCAAAAGAGATGCGTTCTGTTTTGAGCACTCTCCATAATAAGACAAATTTTGTCTTTATCATTGAGAAACAATTAATAAGCATACACAGCGATTATATTGTATAAAAGATACGATTTGAAAGAGGATACGATTCAGGTGCGATTAAAATAAAGTCATTAATATGAATTATTCAAATGACACGATTTGTTAAAATAAAAAGCAGCGTAACAAATTTGTTAGTTTCTCTCGTGGAGAGACGTGTCTTCTTAATAAAAAGAATTGCATCTATTCATGTAAAGCATATAGATATAAAAGCGAAATAGAACGAAAAGGAAGATAAGAAGTAGTGAATGAATAGAAGAGAGTAAGTGCAGTGAGAGATATAAAAATATATATATTCAGATCTATCAATCTGATGTATATACATAAGTATCAGAATTTTTGAAAGAGAGTGTGATGTGTAATAAGTAAAAAATGTGTATGCTTGTATAAGCATATCTAATAAACACACAGTCATTGTGAGATAAGTGTAGAGGCAGCAAATGAAGAACTAGTAATCAGACTAAAAGAAATTCGTTGAAGAACATAAGACTTGAGAAGCCAACAAGAACATTGTGTTTTCAGATTTGTGGAAGAAATATAACAGATTTGGTGAAGAAATTTATAAAAAACCATCATCCGTTGTTATAGCAACTTTATTAAGGTGGAAAATGTTGTCGGGATATTTGAATGTACCGGCTATTATATTAATAAAGTATTATGTTAGCCTCGGTCGTTAGTGACCGAGAGGTTAGACAGTTACGTCACGATATTTCGGTCATGGCCTTCGGGTACTTTATATACCCTCTCGGAGGTTGGACACGGGAGATATTAATATATTATTGTATTATCATTATGATGCAAATGTACTTGCCAGCCTGGAATGATTAATGAAAGTATTTATTATTCTCTAATATATTCTATGTTTATTATATTTCCCATACTATGTCTGTGCAATACTAAGTTTACCCCAGCGGCCAAACATCTGGCGCCGTTGCCTAAACGTACTCGGGAAGAGAAGTGAGAAAAGGATTTATGCCCAATGTTTTAAATAAAGATAGAAATAAAAAGGCACAAGATGACGAAGGCGAAGCCGCACAGAAGGCTTTGATCTCCGCACAGCAACATGAACGTCGGTATAGGCTGAGGCAACTTGCCAAGGACCAGCTTGCCGGAGGGTTGCCCGAAGGGAACCTCGGAAATGGTACGGAAGGTTTAGAGGCCGACGGAGAACAGTTCACTTCGCCGGAGCATCGGAGAGTGTAGAGTAGGGAAGAACTACTCGAGGAAACACGATTGAGAAAAGTCTTACTTCAGGAAGAGCGAGACCGGTTTGAAGATTTAACCCGTACACTAGGTGCGAAGGACCGAGACCACAAAGGGATCCGTACAGTCGAAGGTGACGGTACTGCCAGAGGTGCCAGTGACAGTACTGCCGAAGGTGTCACGAACGCGGCAAACCCTCTGTTGGAACCAAGAACCCCACATAGTACGGTCCCATCAGTCACGCAATTGCCGCAAGGACAAGTGCCACCAACCCATAATACACACAGTACTCAAGGAAGTGCGGGTACGAGTGCTGGCACAACAGGTGCCAGAGCACTGAATCCACCGCAGACAACCATGGCGGCGAGTAAACAAAAATTACCCAAGTTCACGGGCCAAGCAAAGGAGGATCTGGTTCGGCATTGCCGAACCTGTGAGACCATATGGGCTGCCAATGGGGTTACCGACCAGGACGAATGGATCCGCCAATTCCCTGCAACATTAAGGGAGGGAGACATTGACTGGTATTCAGATGTCGACAAAACTAATATGACGACATGGGACATTGTGAAAAAAGCATTCCAGACGGAATTTCAGTTGTTAAGGGATGACAATGAGATTCTGGCCGAGATTTACAATACCAAGCAAACGAAGAGAGAGTTTGTCCGTGCCTACAGACGGTGACTGAAGGAACTTATCGGGAAGATGGAGTCCGCCCTAGCAGACGAACTCAAGAAGAGGTGGTTCATGGAGGGGCTAAAAGCTTCCCTTCGGAAGAAAATGAAAATTGTCCCGCCCACGTCATACAGTAACGCATACAACCGTGCAATGGACTTGGAGAGCGAGTGTAAGACCTCGAGAAAGACTAAGTCTTCGGATGATGAATCGGAGGCAGAAAGCAGCGAGGGCGAATCGAGTAAGAAAGTGTTGGCCCTACAAAAAGATCTGGCGAGGATGATGAAAGAATTGAAGGCCACAAGGGGAGGCTCGAGCAAAGCAGAGGAAGACACTGTGTGGTGCACAAACTGCAAAGAAGCAGGCCACACGAAAGGTTCTTGTCCCAAGAAAGCCTTTTGCGACATCTGCCAGATTGCGGGACATTCCACCAAAGAATGTCCCTACAACCTGAGGGCGAGAAATTAACAAGTGCTCTTCACCCAAGAGCAACCCTCCACGTCCGGGACCGGCGGTCAAAATGTTGCATCATCCGACGAGTACAGAAACACCCAACGGGGAGGCCGAGGCAATGATGAGAACAAGCCGCGGGTCCAGTATGACGCGAAGGGGAGACCCATGATACAATGCAGAAGCTGTAACCAATGGGGACATTATGCCCGTGACTGTCACAACGAGGCTACCGCTCCACTAAAACTGTGTCGGTGGTGCGGACCAGGGGACCACGAGGATGCTAACTATCCGAAGCCCGGCTGCAACATCCTGGACATGGAACGAGGAGGCACTGAGAGGGTCTTGACAATCACACGCGAGCAAACAAAGAAGGCCACATATCCTCACCCTTCGACAGAGAAACAAAGGATGCTCGAGGTGAAGGCCAAGATCGCGAAAGGTATGGAGGATGGAAGGGACTCCACAGACGCCGGCACTTCTACCTGAGCAATGGCCGAACAAAATATTTTAAGGCAGATGAAGCAACTGGAGATACCCGTAAAGGTCAAGGACCTACTGGAAACTATGCCGCACCTGAAAACGGCCCTATTCCTAGGCCAAAACATTCCAACAAGCACGGTTGAACGGACGGAGGTTCCCGGTGGCTCCGCAGCCGACCCCATGATGTTATCAATAAATAATGGACGGAACCCCACAGTGGTGGAGATGGGTATCTTGGGTACCATCCTCACAAACATGATCGTAGACGGTGGATCCGCAATGAACGTTCTACTAGAGGAAACTTGGAAAAGCCTCGGGAAGCCAACACTGTGGCCGCCGACCTTCAACCTACTTGGGGCCGACCCGCATGGCATCAAGCCCCTTGGAACTCTGATGGCACAACAGGTAACCATCGGGACCCAACCATTCATCCTCGACTTCGTAGTAATTCCCCTGAGGCAGAAGGGGTATGACACCATCCTAGGGAGGGGGTGGCTGGTGACTGCCAAAGCCAACCATAACTGGAAAAAGAACATCCTGTCATTTGAGAAAGGGGGAAGGAAGTTTGTAATAGACCTCACAACGCAGATGATCGGAGAAGAAATGGCATCCTCCTCGGATTCAGACTCCGACAACGGAATAGACGGAGGGGAAGAAACCATGGAGCCCAATACCGAAGGGATACTGAAAGTGGAGGACGATACAGATTCGATGGACGGTCTATTCCACTGGCAGATGGGCGATTACGAATTATTTCCGCCATCCTGCAACATACTGAAGATTGAGGAAGCCTAGAGTGAGTTCCTTCTGGAATATACAACATACCGAGAAGGGGAAGTCCGGATGAAAGAGAGCCCAGCACATGAGTTTCGGAAGGAGGAACCCATCTGGTACAAAGAAGAAAAGTTGAAAAAAATAAGCCTCGGAGATGAGAGAAATCCGAAAACCATCGCCACGGGAGACGACTGGAATCCTGTGTGGAAGACCGTAGCCTTCAAACTCTTGATTCTCCTTATTATGTACGGGAAGGAGACCGTGGTCCCTATAGAATTTATGGTTCCAAGCTTTTGGATCGCCATTGAAAATAGACTCGGCGACAGGGAGAGGGAACGACTGCACACTCTGTGGACTCTCGACGGACGGATACATGACACCAGCAATGTGACCAAATTCAAACCTTCCTCGGAGAGGATGGACCCGAGAGGAGGGACAGAGCAACCGAGAGGATGGAAAAGAACTCGAGCAATTAGGCAGGCGACCCGAGAGCAGCCCGTACGGGCGACCAGAGAAGCCTCCAGACAGGAAATTGAAAAATACCCGTATGGCTATGCGTGACCGTACGGTGGGAAAAAAAAAAAAGACAAAATTAAATTAAATTAAAAAAAACACCGTACGACCGTACGGCAAAAACGCATGCGAAAAAATATAAGTAAAGTGACGTACAGCAGCCACGGCACACAAAGGAAAACACCATACGGCATCCACGGCGATCCATAGCATCGTACGACATCTAAGACGTACGGCATCCACATCGTCCGCCATCCACAGCATCCACGCTGTACGGCATCCATGGCAATTGCTAGCTCTCCATACGGCAGCCAGCACCTCAACCTTTGTACGGCAATCCACACATCGTAGGGGTGTCCGTACAATAAGTACGACACAGCAAAACGGTGCGGACCATACGGCGTTCTCAGCTCCGATTTGTATGACGTTGTCAACTCCATACGGCAAGAGAGACAAGTACAGCGAACCACGTCAGATCTTCGTACGGCCACAAAGGAAGTGAAAAGATATAAGGAGGAACAATTCGGGGAAAGAAAAAAAAATTAATAAGAGTGGCATCGTTATGGCATTCCGTATGGTCACAGGAAGAGGGAAACAAAACAAAGAAGAGTTTGTACGGCAGAGAAAGGATACGGTATTAAAATGGAAGAATATAGTTTATTGACGGCAAGGACTAGCAGCAGGGAGGAGAAGGTTCTTAAAAAAAAAAAAAAAGACGACAAATCAAAACAGTTCACAGTGAAGAATGGTACCGAAGAGGACATAACAAGGTAGTAAAGAAAACATAAGCGCTTTGCAGAAAAGAGTATGGGATCAAAAAAAAATCACAAAATGGTGTGTTCCATAGACTTTTGTGTGGGTTCGAGAGTGTTAATTTGGTCTTGGCGGCGGGGGACCCCGCAAGGGCGCTGCCCCTCGACCCCCATCGTCCTTTTGAGGAACACCACAATTGTGAGTTGGGGCATCGAAAACAATAGGAGGAAAGTATTCAGTTATCAGCCTTTGGAAAGTGTGACCAGTTGATGAGACCTAGAGTTGCTGTAGGCATGGAGTGTCTGCATGCCAGAAGTGGAGAGAGCACTGGAGCAAACCTTTGGAGAGGGGTACTACGCTTTGAGGCACTCGGAGTAGGTGTTGGTTGGACGCAAGACTGTCTTAGTGGATGCATAGAGAGCTCGAGAGGAGCTGACCACCCGGTTGGAGGTAGTAGAGCGACACTTGGCTCAGTGTACCCAAGAGTTGGAAGCAGAGAAGGCAGCACAAGTGGCTATCGAGGTCAGATTGGCTAGGGGGACAGTATTGTGTTAGCGGAGGCTACAGTTGAAACGTGTTTTTTGGAGACCAATTTGGTGCAAGTACGGGAGGAATGTGATGTGACGGAAAAAGAATAACGACGCAATATTGAAGGGGAGGGGGGCACTTCAGCTTTTTCAGGGACGCCCTCCGCGCCTTCTCTTCAGTGATTTTCTTATTCCATATAGTGTATTTCATCTCCCTGTTGTTGTAAGTCGTCAGAGACGACTTGTTTTTTTTTGGGGGGGGGATGATGTCGGGATATTTGAATGTACCGGCTATTATATTAATAAAGTATTATGTTAGCCTCGGTCGTTAGTGACCGAGAGGTTAGACAGTTTCGTCACGACGTTTCGATTGTGGCCCTTCGGGTACTTTATATGCCCTCTCAGAGGTTGGACACAGGAAATATTAATATATTATTGTATTATCATTATGATGTAAATGTACCTGCCAGCCTAGAATGATTAATGAAAATATTTATTATTCTCTGATATATTCTATGTTTATTATATTTCCCGTACTATGTCTGTGCAATACTAAGTTTACCTCAGCGGGCAAACAGAAAAATCATTTTATGTGCAGTGGGTTGGTGCTCACGAAAATAGCAGTGGGAGTGCTTCCAGTGGGTCGATGCCTGCAAAGTGTGGGAGTTGGAGCTTCCAGTGAGTCGGTGCTCATAAACATAGGGGTTGGAGCCTCTAGTAGGTGGTAGCCTACAAATCAATGTAAAAGAACAAGTTTATATAAAAGAAATTATTTGTTGTGGTTTTCTCCCGCATTGGGTTTCCACGTAAACATTGTGTTACTATGTTCATGTGCATAATTGTTTATTTAAGTATTTGAAGTTATTGTTTGGATAAAGGTTTTAAATTGGCAAAATTGTTATTATACTGATTCACCCTTCACCCCCCCCTCTCAGTATAATTGTGTGCTCTTCAATTGGTATCAGAGCGGGTTCCTTCTATAAAGCCTAACCGCTTGAAGGTAGATCTAAAGAGCACAAATGGCTGAAAGTTTTCAAAACAAGACACCAACTTTTGATGGGACAAATTATGCATTTTGGAGTATAAAGATGGAAGCGTATTTAAATGTTATTGGATTCGATGTTTGGCAATCAGTACTAGATGGTTATACACCACCAGCGATGCCACCAACAAATTCAGCCGAAAAGAAGAGAAGTGAAAATAATGCCAAAGCAAAACATGCCATTTTATGCAATCTAGCCGACTCAGAGTTCACAAAAGTTATGCATTGTAAATATGCAAAAGAGATATGGGACAAGTTGAAAAATATTTATGAAGGGGCCGACAACGTAAAGAAAGCCAAACTTCAAACCCATCAAAGCACATTCGAAAGCCTAAAAATGAAGCAAGATGAAGACATAGCTTCATTCCTTTCTCGTGTTGATGAAGTTGTCAATTCAATGAAAGCCCTTGCTGAAGATGTAGAGGAACAGTTTGTGGTTGAAAAGATCTTGAGATCCCTACCCATTAAATTTGATTCTAAAGTGTCAGCAATCGAGGAGAGGAAAGATCTAGACAAACTTACAAAAGATGAGTTACATGGAATTCTTACCGCTTATGAAATGAGGGTTGGAGGCAAGGAACCGAAAAAGGAAATATCATTCAAAGTTTCTAAAAAGGGTAAAAGCAAAAAATAAATCTCAAGTGAAAACTCAAGTAGCGAAACCGATGAAGTTGAAGCTCATTTCTTAAGAAAGTTGAAAAAGGGAAGTGGAAAATATAAGGGGAAATTCTCTTTCAAATGCTTTAATTGTGGAAAGATAGGACACTATGCTTCAAAATGTCCCCAAAATGATGGTGATTCCAGTGAAGATGAAAAGCAAGCATACACTAAGAAAAAATGGAAGAATAATAATAAATTTAATAAAAAGAAAAAATATCAAAACAAAAATAAAAAAGAGTTTTTATTCCAAAAAGGACAGCTCTTCGGATGAAAGCAGCGAGGAATACCCAAGTGATGAGGAGGATGAAATTCTATTCATGGCTGAAGCAGACACGAGTGATAATCATGAGGAAAAAGAAGACGAATCATGCAATGAGGAAGAGAATGTTGATCTTGAAGAAGAACTTCATTATGCATACAAACAAAATAAAAAATTGAAAAGAAAAGTAGTGAAGTTTAAAGAAGAAGCTATGGAGAATCTAGAAGCATTAAAGAAATCAGAAAAAGCAATTGAAGATCTAAAGATCCAACTAGAAGAAACCAAACAAGCTGAAACTGATCTAAAACTAGAAATCGAAAAATTAAAAAGGGAGTTGGAGGAAAGCACCATCAAACTGCACAATAGTCTCAAGTTTGGAAAGAGTTTAGAAATCCTAACTGATATCATTGATAGTCAAAAGCCCTCTTCCAGCAAAACAGGGGTTGGTTTTGAAAGAAACTCAAATAGTAACAATACATTCAAAGGTTTCATAAAAGAGGGAAGCAACATAGTCGTAAATGAACTATTAAAAGAGGAAAGGCTTAAAGGATATAAGGACTGCAAGAAGAATCAAGAGAATGATGTTCATAAGCCCCGTCATAATTTTCATGGCTACTACTACTCTTGCAATTGTTTTGGTCACAAAGCACTAGAATGTAAAATACCAAAACAAAATACGAATGAATAGAAAAGGCCATATCATAGACAACATTTCTCTTACATGTTCAATGGATATTGCTACTCCTGCAACAAGTTCGGTCATAAAGCACTAAACTGCAGAAGCAAAGAGAAGAACACTCCAAATTTCAAAACTCAAAATCCTTTTGCTCCATTGGTTGATTTTGATATTCTATGTTCAAAATGTAACAATTTTGGACATGCTGCCCACCAGTGTAGAACAATTTTTCCTACAAATCAAGCAAAGAAAGATCTTCCCAAAAAGAAGGTTTGGAAAAAGAAAGAAAAGTCACTATTTGTTCAAATAGCTTTACATGCTCAAAATAAGAAAGATAGGTGGTATGTTGATAGTGGATGTTCAAGACACATGACAGGAGACAAAAGTAAATTCATTTCCTTTGAACCAGCTAGTGAAGGATCAGTAAGATTTGGTGACAACTCAAAACGAAAGATAAAAGGAAAAGGAACTCTTAGTCTAGATCATGGAAAAACCAAAACAACGAATGTGCTATATGTAAAAGGGCTAAAAGAAAACTTACTAAGTGTTAGTCAGCTTTGTGATCAAGGGCATAATGTAACATTTCATCCTAAAGGTTGTGAAATTAAGAAGGATGGAAAAGTGATAGCTAATGCTTGTGGAACTGCAAACAACTTGTATATTTTACAAGAGATGAATCACGAAAGATGTTTTTTTGTACAAGAAGATGAAAATTGGCTATGGCACAAAAGATTGGGGCACTTAAACTTTGACAACATTGTCAAAATCAGTCGTAAAGGAGCTGTAAGAGATGTACCAAAGTTATCAAAACCTACAAATATCATTTGCAAACAATGCCAACTAGGGAAGCAAACAAGAAGTACATTCAAAGCCAAGGAGTACTCTACATCAAAACCACTTGAACTCATTCATTCAGACCTTTGTGGACCAACCAGGATGAAAAGCTTATAAGGAGAAAAATACTTCATACTATTTATTGATGACTACTCTAGGATGACTTAGGTAGCTTTCTTAAAAGAGAAATCAGAAGCCCTTGACAAATTCAGATCTTTCAAGGAACTAGTTGAAAATGAAATGGATACAAAAATAAAATGTCTTAGAACGGATAGAGGAGGAGAGTTTACTTCCCACGAATTTGATGAGTATTGTGAAAAGAATGATATAAAAAGACAACTTTTAGCACCTAGAACTCCCCAACAAAATGGAGTTGTAGAAAGGAAAAATAGAACTGTTCAAGAAATGGCAAGGGCAATGCTAAATGAATCAAAAATAGCCAATTCCTTTTGGAAGGAGGCAGTACATACAATAGTCTACATTTTGAACCATGCACAAATAAAAGTAAATCATGATAAGACACCTTACGAACTATGGAAAAGAAGACCAGCAACAGTCAAGTATTTCAAAGTCTTTGGAAGCACATGCTATATAAGAAGGGATGAAGATGACTTGGGTAAATTTGAAGCTAAAGTAGATGAAGGGATCTTTTTTGGATATTCCTCTAAGAGTAAAGCATATAGATGTTACAACAAAAGACTCCACAAGATTGTAGAAAGCGCAAATGTAAGGATTGATGAAGGAAAACAATTTGAAAAAGTAAAAGAAAATGTTGAAATACCAAGTATATGTGAAGAAGAAGAAGATCCAAAAGATGAAGGAGAAAAAGAACTAGAACCAAAAGGCTCCAAAACCCCTTTGAAAGCAAAAACTCCCTTGAAGACACCAGCAAAGACTCCATCAAAATTTGTTCAGAGAAATCATCCTGAAGACTTGGTAATTGGAGACCCAGATAAGGAAGTCCAAACAAGAAGGAAATTTGTCAACACTACTGAGCATGCACACTTTTGTCTTTTATCTAAAATAGAACCAAAGAACTTCAAAGAAGCAAGTGAAGACAAGCATTGGGTAAAAGCAATGGAGGAAGAATTGAACCAAATCAAAAAGAATAATACTTGGGAAATTGTTCCAAGACCAAAAGACAAAAATGTCATTGGAACCAAATGGGTGTTTCGGAATAAAATGAATGAAAATGGAGAAGTCACAAGGAACAAAGCTAGGCTTGTTTGTAAAAGTTATGCTCAAGTAGAAGGAGTGGATTTTGAAGAGACATTTGCCCCAGTTGCAAGACTAGAAGCAATCCGGATGTTCTTAGCATTTGCAAGTCATAAAGCATTCAAGGTTTACCAAATGGATGTAAAATCAGCTTTCTTAAATGGAGACTTAAAAGAGGAAGTGTATGTTGAATTACCTGAAGGATTTACATATTCAGAAAAAGATCATGTGTGTAGACTAAGAAAAGCACTTTATGGGCTAAAACAAGCTCCAAGAGCTTGGTACTCAAGATTGGATAAGTATCTTCAAGA